>JAQFVV010000014.1:13499624-13848943 GCA_028023455.1 Epiperipatus broadwayi
AAGTCTTAAGAATGTAAAACAATATTTTGGTATTGGTAGGAAATTTATATCTGCAATAAGAAAAAAAGATGGAATTATTACTAAAAAGAGAGATGACATCATGAAATGGGTAGAAGACTTCTATCAAGAATTATATAGTAATAAAGAACAAGTACATACTATATCTATTATATCTTCTGAATTGCCCAGAATTTTAAATGAGGAGTGAGACATGCAATTAAATTTATGAAGAAAGGAAAGGCTCTAGGTAATGATGGAATTATAATTAATATATTAAAAGAAGCAGGTGAAGAAATATAATTTATTTTAGCAAAGTTATACACCAAATATCTAAATGATAAAGATGTACCAGATGATTGGAAGAATGCAGTATTAATATTTAAAAAAGGTGATAAAGAAGATATTAGAAATTACAGACCTATCAGCCTTTTATCAGTTTTATACAACATTTTTATCATGATAATTACACCTCGTCTACAGAGAACATTGGATTTCCACCAACCAAGAGAACAAGCTGGATTTAAAAGTGGTTTTAGTACAGTAGATCATATCCAAGTATTGAGAGAAGTTATAGAAAGGACAAATGAATATGAGTTGACATTATGTTTTGGATTTGTAAATTATGAAAAGGCATTTGATTCTATAAACATTTCTTCAGTGATTAAAGCATCGGCTCATCAAGGAATAGATTCAGGATATTGTCATATTTTAAAAAATATTTATAAAAATGCAATAGCAACAGTTAGATTATATAATGATACTAGGAAAGTCAACATTGAGAAGGGTGTAAGACAGGGTGACTCCATATTTCCAAAACTTTTTGCAGCAATGCTGCAAGAAGTATTTTATAGATTAAAATGGGAAGCTAAAGGACTGAAAGAAAATGGAGATTATTTAAGTCATGTAGATTTTGTAGATGATGTAGTTGTTTTTGCAAATAATACTTTAGAGCTGCAGGAAATGTTGCAGGAGTTATCAGATGAAAGTACGAAAGTAGGACTAAAGATAAATGTTAAAAAGACTAAAATAATGTTTAATGGATTTTCTCAAAATATGAATATAAAGATTGATTATAACAACTACAAATACCTTGGACAGATTATTAATACAGATTAAAACATAATGGATGAAATTAATCACTGAATTAAACTTGATTAGAGTGCTTTTGGTAGCAATAACTTGATACTAAAAGGTAATATGCCTAGTGTTTGAAAAGGAAGGTTTTTAATAAATATGTTTTACCATTTTTTACTTATGGATCTGAGACTTGGACATTTAATAGAAGAGCAATATAGAGACATCAGATCATTCAAGGAAGTATGAAGAGATGCATGTTGGAAGTAAAAAGAAGAGATTGAAAATGCAATATATGGATAAGAGAACAAACAGGTGTTACTGACCTCATTGAAAAATTAAAAGACTGAAGTGGAGTTGGGGTGGACATATTGCTAGAAGAGATGATAATAGATTGACAATTGAAATCTTAAATTGGATTCCAAGAAATTGTAAAAGACCCAGAAAGAGGCCACATGTAAGATGGATGGATGAAATAACAAAATGTGCAGGGGTGATGTGTAGAAGAGAAGCTACAGATCAGAGAAGATGGATTGAACTTGGAGAGACTTTCATCCTGCAGTTGATTGATAATGGTTGATGATGATGATATATTTTTTGACACAATGAACACTATAGACTTGGTGTCCAATTTCATTATTATCTGTGTATCATTAATAATAATAATACTAATTCCAGAATTTTGATATGAACTCTTCCACTCTCTTCAACTCTTCCACTCTCTTCGGAATGACTTGTATTTTCTTTTTAAAATGAACAACTTCTACATGACTGACAGGGTTGAGATGTATATTAACTATATACTGGTGTGGACATTTGGTATGTGTGCCTTTTACTTTGTCACATCTATAACAAAGTTTGAGAATATTATTGTCAATTGTAAATCCTGTAAGCTCATTCTGATCAGGAAAATATTTAAATGATCTGAATTTTCAATCCGTAACTTCAATGCCAGGGCTACTTTTATTTAATGGAGTGGTTTGGCTTGTTGTGAACTTAGCTAGAGTTGCCCAAGAAACAGCTGAATCAAACATGATATTAGGGTCCATCAACAACTTGGTTGAAGATTGTGATTTTTCATTTTATGAATGGAATGGAATCTTTCAAGACTTCATTGAGGAATTTCTCAAAATTTACAGCTAAGGGCTAGTTTTTTTAGTTTAATGTCAAATTTCTCACTTTCTCTCACCCCTTGTGTGCAGAGATTAAAATGATATCTCTGCATTATCATTAGAGTTTTAGGATAGAAAAATGCTGTCACTAGAGATGATGTTTTGTCAAAATAAGCTCAACCAACAGCATGGAAGCTATCTGTGCAAGTAATATCTTGTAGTTCGGAGATCCCATATAGACACAAATGTTGGTAATTTTAATTTAGGCTTTTTAATTTGATTAACTTCATATAGAAAAGCATTTGATCCATGTAGGATGGCCAATTTTCAGGTTAGACCAAACTAAACTTTTTTGATGAACCAATTTGAGATATTTTGATTTTTTTCTTCTCTTTCTAACACAAGAGAGAGAAAAAAAATCAACTCTTTTTTATAGTTAATGAGTAACCACTTGCTTTTTATTTTTATTATTGAAGCATTAATAATATTAGTTAGCAAATTTTAGCAATACAGATCTAAACAAACAATGGAGGCAAAAACTCCCCTCTTATAGTTAATAAAAAACCACTCTTGGTTGACTTTAATCTTTTTATTGATGTGCTAATAATATTAGCAATCAATATGCCATTATGACTGCACCAACTGTTGTGTTTATTGCATGATTATGATAAGCAGAGACTCATAAATTTATATAATTAAATACTTATTAATTAAAAAAATATACAAAACTGTTATAGCTTTACTTGATACTGTTGGCTTAGTGTAGCTCCTACTTGATATGCATCTTTACTGTAAGGGACTTCAGGTATCCTTCTAGATTTATTTATCACTTTCAGCTGTATCATGACAGCTTGCCTCATAAGTAGGTATTGTTAGCACTTCTGCTATTCAGTAATGCCTTGTGTGTAGATGCAGTGACAGCTTGCATTGTATCCAATCTAGGTTTTATCAGCTTTCGTTTCTAACATGAACTTGCCTCACTCCTCACTGCTTTTGATGGCAAACAACATGTGTACCCCCATTTAGATCTGAAAATAAATTATCCCCTTTACTTTCAACACTGCTGACTATTTATAACCAGATCCCTATTCATAATGAAAACAATCGAATGCACTGAACATCATTACCCATTGGCCTATACTGCTATTTGATATTTGTTATCCATTTATATACATATTACTCTGTGGTCAACCTGATTGAGATAAGATGAAATATAGACTAATCTATTAGTTGAAGACAAATTAAGATGTAACAATCAAGGATTCAATCATGCTAATTCAGTCAGTGATCAGACAAGAAACACCTGAGATAGAAAGAATATCATTGAAAATGTTTTGTCATGTGATAATATGTATGTTTCTAAAAAACATTTAACAATTAAAATTAGGTGATGGCAATAATCCAATATATAATTAAAAGAACAATGCTATCATTATAAATTTTCCAAAAAGAAAAAAAAAGTATCGAATTTCCTTAATTGATTTAATAAATATTCTTTTTATTTATCAACTATATTAAAGCTTTTAAATTTCTTTGAATGTTAGTTATTTGCTTTCTAGTCTTTCTCTTCCATTATTACTATAGTAAATTAATCAACATCCTACCTCCCCCTATTCTTTTGTATTGCTCTTAATGTTTTAGTCTTTTTACTAACTTAATTTTAACTTATGCTTATTTTCATGCATATTAATTTAAAATTTCAGATGGCCTAATATTATTAAAAATTGCTACTGAAATTTCCTTAGAGAGTAATACGGTTATTTATTTCAATGAACAATTAATCACACTATATTATATTATTTTAAAATTATTTATTTTCTACATTATTTTTTAATGCCCTTTTTAAATTATTGTCAACATTTTATTCTGATTTGCAGTTCTTCGGAATTATTATGACCAATTTTTTCATAATGTAAAATTTCATACTAAAAAATTAAAGTAATATTTTATAATCCTTACAATATATTTTTTTACTTTTCCATAATATACTATTTTACAATATATATATTATCATTACAGTTCTATAAAAGATTTAATTACTCAAAATTTTGGAAAAAAAAAAAAAAAAAAGTACTGAAGACTATAAATAAAATGTAAAATTGTAATTTTAAAATAATGTAATATCTTATGTTTTAATGCAAACAGATTAAAAAGTTATAAAGTAAAATCAATTACAAGGAAATATATTTATTTGTTTTATTTATTCCTCCCTCTTATAAATCCAGTATCATGAAAAAATAAAATAAAAAGATGTGGGGATACAGGAATTTAATACCATCAACTCACTTGATGAGTGCAGGTTATTTGTGAAATGCATATATTGAGAGATGATTATCTGAATTTTTCCAATGATGGATAGTTGTGATATGATGGAGATTGAGATGTGATGATAAAAATTCTTAAAAATGTGAAATATCTTTACAGCCACTGATTATTTATCCTTACAAAGTGTTAAAAGTGGATAGAAATCAGTCCTTATTTTGAAAAAAAAAAAAGAATGATGTAATGACAGTGGGGATAAAACAATCAATATAGGTATGGAAACTAATGTTTTTAATTGGTGGTTGAGAGGTCAGCGCGACTGCCTTGCACTAGCAGGCAGTTGCCCGGGTTGCAGGTTCGCGTCCCGGCCAATGCTATGACACTTAAAAAAATGTTTTTAATGTCAATAGTTGATATATTTTTCATCACTTACTCTCTCACAAAGTAAATACCAGTTTGTATTCATATTTAATACCTTTGGAAGGATGAATAATCATTGCCTTGTAGAGCTATTTCATTTTTTTTTTGTATCAGCTTATTCCTTATCTCAGCTCCACCATATTGCAGCCATTCATCAACTTAAAAATTTAGATAATCTTCTCTCATATTGTATGCATTTCACAAATAACCTTCACTTACAGGTAATTTAGAGACATCGAATATTTGACTCCCCTCCCCCCAAAAAACATCAAAGAATGGATTATTTAAACTCAATATACAAAATCTTTACACACTATTTCTTTTAACACACACACATAAAATATTTCAAAATAGTATCAATATCTTTTCATTAGAAATGAATTCCTCTAAACTCTTTATAAATAACCCACTTTTTTCTTAATGCACTTTTTATATTGCTTTTATTTAAAAGACAGTTTTGATTGACTGTATGTGAAATGTCTTACACCTACTCCTTTCAAATTATAAATTAATGATTTTTTTTTCATTCATTTTAGTTTGAAAGGAATAAGTGTATGCTATTTAAAATATCTGGAGAAGGCTGTTAGTCAGATAACATTATCTTTTAAATAAAAGCATCTATGCATAAGAGTGGAATAAGATTTGGTCATTTTGTTAGGATGATGCAGCATTATTTTTAGGATATATCAAAGATGTTGTATTGGATTCAAACTTCTTATCTTCATGTTAAGTGTTCTCCCTGTGTATTTGATTTTGAGATGCAATGGTTCTAATTATATAATCTCTAAAAGTATTACTAATACATATTGAATCTTAAAAAAAGAAAGGAATTGGTCTAGGGTGGAGTTACAGTAGAGACAGTGTGACAACTATTACCAATTTCATAGTGAAGTCAGCAATAAAATGAGACATATATGTTTCATAAAGATTTTTGTTTAATACTGTACTGTATTTTTTTTATTCTATTGTTTTGTTTAGTAGACCATTTTAAGTAAGACCTTTTCACTAATTTTAAAATACTATACACAGTTTTTAAGACTTGCCTCAGATGCCAATCAGATTTGGCCAAAAGCATTATTCTGCTATAAACTTGAAATTCTGCTAAATATTTTAAATAAGGCTCTGGGAATTTTGAGAATAAATTCCAGGAAGCAACCTCAAATAACCCTATTTAAACATTTGTATGTTATTTGTTAATTTCCTAAAATAAAATAGTTTTCTGATTAAAGTTTTATAAAGGTAAACAAACCATAAGATTAGCAATAGAACAATACCCTTTAGTGATATTAAAAGTTTAAAAATAATTTTTTTTATTAAGATTTCTTTTTTCAACTTGGTGCAGTTTAATTCGAAATTTACAGCATCCCTTCCCATGAATTAATTTGGACAAATTCTAATATGTTTCAATGAATTTAATACTCCCCTTCCTTTATTTTTCTAAATAAATTAATTATAGTAAAATCATATGCCAGATAATAAACTAATATTTATGTTGTCAGTACTTGAAGACTTAAGTTTAAATATGTAAAACATGAAGGAAGTCTTTTTCATATCAGAATTAATGATTGCACCCCCAATCATCATATTAAAATTAGGGTGACTCTTTTACTTAACTATCTATAATTGTAGATCAATTTTTTGTGCAAAGGAATATCTCATGAATTGGAAGAACTATATAATATTAAATGATATGTTGTTGAACTTATAAAGTTAGAAGAATTGAAAAGACTATTGATTTGAAAAGGGAACATGTACTTTGCTAGAAAAGTACAAACATTAATAGCACAAGTTGAAAGGGCTTTAGTATGAATAAAAAATGAAGAAAACCCCATTTTGAATTCAGAAAATATCAAATATAAATAATTTAATTTTATGCCCCAACAAGTTCTCATTATGATGAAGAAGTAGATGTTTTTGTTTGTACCAAATGATATTTTAAAATTGCAATGGGTGACTTTAATGTTAAAAATAAAAAAAATGATTGAAAGCTAAAAATGCTGTAGATAAATTTGATTATGGTGACAGGAGTAAGAGAAAATATATGTTTGTGAAACAAAGAAAATGAAATTGTACACTATTAATTCTTTCTTTGAGAAAACTGTAAAATGAAAATGGACATTAAAGCATCTAAATGAAAGTGCTTGGAATATATTTTAAGGTATTTAATAAACAGAAAATGTGTATTTTAGGATTATAATACTTTTAATAGATTCAACTGGGAAAATGATCATCATTTAATGAGATGTATGATACATAATAATGCAAACTAAAGAAACAAAAATTATTTTAAAAAGGCATTATTGATATTTACAATATTCAAAAACATTGAATTTAAATTAGAACCTGTCAATAATTTCAAAGTATTGACAGAATTTGAAGGTGATTCAAACTTAATTGAGATCAATAAAAATACAACTGATATTCTACTAAAAACTACAAGAAAAATAATTGGCATAAAAAAAAAGCAGCATTTTATCAATAAATTTTTAACTAAGATAAGTTGTATTTATAGAAAAAAATATGAAAATATTTTTAAATAATTCTTAAAAAGAATTTAATATCTGTAGTTCTTTAAAATGTTAAGTAAAAAAATTAATATCAGAAAATATAATTGTGAATTAGCAAGCCAATCTACAGAAGAGAAGACAAATTTCAAAAGTATAAAACAATATCTTGGTACTGCAAGAAAAATTATTTTTAGCAATAAGAAGAAAAGATGGAACAATTATTAAAAACAGTAATATTATCATGAAATGGTATGGAATAATCTTACAAGGAATTACATAGTAACAATAAACAAGAAAAAAAAATAACCCCACTACTTTTACTACATCTTCTGAATTACTAAACATTTTAAAAGATGAGATGAAGCATACAATGAAATAAGGGGAAAACTTCAGAAAATAATTATATTATTATTGAAATCAAATGAAGAAATAGAAAATTGTTGGACAAATGTTTAAATAATAAAGGGGTATTGGAAAAAAATGCAGTAACATTACTCATATTTAAGGAAAGTGCTAAGAAAATATTAAAAATGCAGACCTATCTATCTTCTATCAGTTCTATACAAAAGTCTTTATCAAGATAATTATAGCTGGTCTATAATGAACATTGATATCTAACCAAACAAAAGATCAAGCAGGATTAAAAAGTAGTTTTAATTTAGTGTATCATATGCAAGCATTGAGGAAATTTATAGCAAAGACTAATGAATATGAGTTATTATTCTTTGGATTTGTAGATTGCTAAAAGATAATTAATTCTATAAGTATTTCCACAGTGATAAAAAATTTGGAACTTCAAGATATAAACCCAAGATATTGTCACATTCTAAAAAATAATCAGCAGTGATTCGATTACATGGTGATACTAAGAAAATTAACATTGGTAAGATATACAACAGTATATTTCCATATCTCCAAAACTTTTCACAGTAGTTTTTCAAGAAATATTTTGCATATTAAAATGAAAAACCAAAGGAATAAAAATGCATGGAGATTGTTTAAATAATCTAAACTTTGCAAATGATATAATTATTTTTGCAATATTGCTTCAGGTCTTCAGGAAATTTTGCAAGAATTATCAGATAAAAGTAAAAAAGTATAATTAAAGAAATATATTAAAAAGTGTAAAGTAATATTCAATGGATTTTCTCCACAGAAGAAAAAAAGATTAATAATCATGAATTAGAATAATTTAACAATTGCAATACAATTAATAAAGCAGATTTTAGAAACATAATGAATTAAATTAATTATAAATTAAATTGTTTGAAGGGCTTTGATAGAAATAATTTAATATTAAATATGTGTTTGAAAATAAATGATTATAGTAGATATGTTTTACTAATTTCCACTTATGGATCTGACACTTGGTTATTTAACCAAAAAGCAATACAAAGACTTCAGATCACTCAATAAATTTATAGAGAAATGTGGGTAGGGATTACAAGTGAAATATTTAGTGAGAGATCAAACAGATATCACTGACATTATTGAAAAAAATGGGTCTTATTAGAGAAGATGATAATAAATAGGCAGTTGATGTCTTAAACTGGATCCCAAGAGACTTAAAAAATCTAGGAAAAGACTACATATAAGATAGATAGATGAAATAAGAATTTTTTTTTGGTAATGGATAAGAAAAGCTATGGATTAGAAAAATTGATTTAAACTTGAAAAGACCTTTATCCTGTAAAAAACGGGAAATGATTGAAAATGATGATAAAGGCAATCTTTTCAATTAAATTTTCTATTTGTTAGTTTCATTGATACTAAGCAAAATTTTAATACGTTTATAATGGGTATATAGTTATAATTTTATCATTAATTTGAAAATCCTAAACAATAAATTATTTGGGATATATTGTATCAGAATAAGTAGGTGAAGCCCATTTTTTATAAGAAAGTTTTTTTTATGCTAGCAAATATCTTGGGCGAACCTAATATTAAATCAGATTCTGAAACGGTAGAAAATACATTAATAAAAAAGATAAAATACAATATTTATTAGGCAGCAAAAGATAATGTCAAACAAACGAACCAAATTTCACTATATATATATATTTCAAAGTAAATACATCATTTCTCTATCTATATTCTTAGTTTTTTAAATTTTCCATATGAATTTTTTCTGCAGCTAAAATAGGCCTTTATAGAAAAATATATACTCACTTATAAATATTTTCAAACATTTTCGCCAAACATTAAGGAGGTCAGTATTTTCCCCAGTCTTTATTTTTATCTTCAGCTTAATTTGTTATATAATCAAATAAACATGTAAAATATTTATTTACTATAAGAAACATTTATTATTTACTTTTACGCTTTTTTTTTTCTTAAGTGTTGATTTACATACACATTCAAGCTTAAGTGTGCTAATAAAAGTCCGTTGACTTGATGTAATTTTTTTTTTTATTTATGTTCATTCCAATACTTGAATTATAACGGGAATATCAATTCGTAAACAATTAAATCCCCAAAGGCATTTTTTTTTTCTCAAGGAAATCAATATTGTCTAAAATTTGTAGTTTCCAGGATATTAATTTTATTATGCTTTTTTATTCACATTAATTATTTTATAAATGTTTTGTTATAAAATATAAATAGTTGATAACAATATTTATCTAAAGATATTTGGATGAAAAATAGTATTTCGTAAGCATAACATCCGGGAGTTTTACGTAGTTGCTTTCGGCGCTTAACCGTCTGCGCATGTTGTTTTCACCATGATCAGGCTAGGCAGGCAGGCTATTTGCTGCCTTCCGCAGGGGTTTCCTGATAGTGTAAAATTATATGTACAATTTTTAAATAGTGACAGATGTGGAAAAAGTGAAGTTAAGCCATGGCAGCAGTGAACGGAGATCTGGATGATAATAATGTTTGGGTGGAATTTTGCGATAAGCAAGCTCGCTCTGCGGCTGTAGAATTTGCCCGTCAATTTCGGGTATTTGTTTCCGAACACCCGAACTATATTATATCAACTTCTGGCAAGGATTTTGCAAAGAAGTTTGTTGACTATTTTATAGAACATTTTGAATTAGAAATACACCGCAAGTATGGAATTAATAACTTAGGAAATGATGTTAAAAGTATAAAACCACCGGATTCTCATGATGGGAAAAATTCTAGCCATGATGAGAGTGACTATTCTGATACGGAGTCTCCCAATGTCCGATCTCACAAAACATTTTTCAGGAGATTGTCTTTTAAAGGATTTAAGAAAGGAATTTTTCATAAACAGCATTCAGACGAAGTTGAACTATCTACTCATTGCCACGATAAGAGGTTAAAGCATGATAAACATGAAAAAACGAAATTAGCTAAAATCATTGTGGAATGTAAAAAAGAAGGTATTGTCAATTATTTATCCGGCGAGGATATAGATGGCAAACAAAAATGGGAAAAATGTCGTCTTGCCCTAGTCAAAACCACTGGAGGATACATGCTGGAATTTTATTCTCCGCCTAAGGTATGCTAACGTCTGCTGTAGTTGCATTTTTCAGTTAGGGCTGACTAGGATAAGGCCTAGTGAGCCTTAAACTGGAATTTTAACGTTTAAGTTATTAGCTAATTCAGTAATTTTATGTTTAAGGGTTAGTATTTTAATTTTAGATCTTTATATCTAAATTTCATGTATATATGTGATAAAGATTTTAATTAATTATGATGTCTAAGCTATATCACTATTCTTTCTTTACTTGAACTCTAGCTTTATCGCGATACGCTTATTGAGGAAATATTAGTATAAAAATAAATATTTTATATATTATTATTGAAAACTTAATTAAAAATTAATTTCACATTGATAGCAATACACTAAAAATTTTGATGTTGAAATTTTTTATCTTTAAATTGAAAATAGTCTTTTAAAAATAATTTTTTAAAACTTTTACTGCTCTCCTAGTTAATACATTTCCCCCATGTGTAATACTTTTATAATCATTTGTGAAGGAAACACACAAATACTCGCATAGACATTTATATGTATTGAATTGTTTCAAACTGTATAATTTTCCTTTTTATGTTTCTGTAAAATATTAGTATTTATGAATCTACACACATACTTTATATACAACCAAAGCAATAAATTATATTATTTGCAAGCCTGATTTAGAAGTCTCAATATATTTTGCTAAGAAATTTATGCGCAATTGGGGAATAAGTAAATCACCAATAATATATATGTACAATTATTTTCTTGAACATTTGATATATTTAATGTAAGTTTACATTCTAATGGAAATATTTTAAATTTGAAAGTCTTTCTCATATATAGTATTCATCTTTAAGCCGTATCTCTTTTTTTTCTTGAACATTTGACTCATTTAGTTTAAATTAGTCAACATTTGCTATGGAAATATTTGAATAGTATGTAATAATCATCATGATATTATGCTTTATACCTTATCTTATTTCTAATTTAGAAAATAAATTTTTTTTAGTAAAAGTTCATCTTCAGTTAATTTCTCATAAGAACAGTATTGCAAATAATTACTATCTTCATTTACTATTTTTTAATTGCTCAATTAAATATGATATACTAAACCACTTTTTTTTTTCTTTTTTTAAAAACAATTTTATTTATTATTTCAGCTGAAATAGCAACTTTCTATCTTGATCATCATCATCATTTTCAAGTATTATCAATTCATTGCAGGCTGAGGATTCCTAAATTTAATTCAGTTTCTCCAATCCATATTCCCTCTTCCTTATATCACACCAGAAAACTTATTTATTTAATCTATTCATCAGATAGATGATCTCTACCTATGTCTTTTATCTTTTTTGTAATATGTTAATTCAGTTCCATTTTAGTTTTTAACATATTTCAATAATATCACTGATACCTGTTTGTCCTCACATTCACATATTTTGTTTTTGATCTCTTTTTGTTACTCCTAACATGCATCTCTCTTTATTCCACTGAGTAGTCCAAAATCGCTATATTGTTCTGTTAAATGTCAAAGTCTCAGATCCATATATAATAACTGTAAAACATGTATATTAAAAATTTTTTTGTTCAATCTCACAGACATATTTCCTTTTAATACTAAGTTATTTTTATCAAAAGCATCCCATTCAAGTTCAGTTGTATTTGCAGTTGTTATCTTCTTCTGTTTCATGATCATTAGTCCTTATTTTCTTCTAAAGAAAAATATTAAACATTACTTTTGTCTTTTTAAATATTTATCTTTTATTTTCTTATTTTTATATGACAACTTTTACAATATTTCCTGAAACTCTTTAAGCATTATTTTCAAAAATAATTATATTATCTATAAAATCTAGATGACTTAAATAATTTTCATATATTTTGTACTCCCTTAGCTTCTCATTCTAATTCACAAAATACTTCTTGAAAAACTGTCATATAATATAATCATTACTGTTGCGTTTTGATAAATATTCTTCAGAATATAACATTTTAGGCCTATATCTTAGTTAATCCAAAGCATTAATTACTGTGAAAATGTTTATAGAATTAAACGTCTTTTCATAAATATAAAGCATAATGATAATCCTTATTCATTTATCTTTTCAATAACTTTTAACAATATTTGGATACAATTATAAAATCATTTTTAAATCTATCATGTTCTTTTGATTGATTAAAATCTAAAATTCATGGATTATGAATTGCAATTATCTTGATGAAGATTTTGCACAGAACTGATAGAAGACTGATAGCTACAATGTTTAATGTTTTCTTTATCATTTTTTTAAATATCAGTATTACTACAGCATTTTCCCAATCATCTTTATCATTTAAATATTTCATTATATATCTTGCCAACATTTTGTCTTTACTTACTTTTTTTAAAATATCAATAATAGATCTATCATTTCCTGGAACTTTACTCTTCTTCATAAATGCTCTTTATTATTACACAATTCTTTGAAGAATGCTTTCAAAACAGTTTAATCTATATATTAGATTATATAGATGTAATCTATATAATAAACAGCTGAAACAGGAAATAAATGCAAAAAAGAGAAGTGGTTTAGTGTTCTAAATAATTGTGAGATTTAATTTTAAATTATTTGAATCATTTTTTAAATTTTATTTCAAGACTTATTATTTAACAAATTGTAAATCTGTTTTTTTTTTTTTTTTAATATACATCTTTTTTTTATTATTATATATAAACACACAATCATTTTATTTTTTTCAGGATTTTTCTCTAATAATAGTGAACTCTCTTCTGTATTTTATATTTTTTTGTCTGTAATACATCTGCTTCTAACAGATATTTCCATCATTTTCTTTGTTTTATTACTTTTTCTGACCTTCACTTTCCAATCATTTGTCATCCCTAATAATCTATTCTTATTTATTCTTCTAATATGACAATACTATGTTAATCTTCTTTCTTCAATAGCCATTTTTTTTTTCATTCAAACTCTGTCATATTATCTGTATAATTTATATTCTTCATATAATTTTTTTGATACTTGTGTATTATCAGGAAGATTAGTTATTTTATCCTTTTAATACAGTTTGTTGCTTTAGTTGACAGAATATTTTTTTTTATTAATGTAATAATGATGGATCTTGCAAAAAAATTATCAAAACCAGATAATTAATAAATAATTTTCAATAAACAAAAAGCCTTAATATTCCCAAATTTTATATTTTAAACAAAAGGTAATCAACTCTTAACACATACTACATATTAAGTCATCATTGTTTTTGTTGAATGGGAGGAAACTCTTGATCCAAGGCACAAGATAGTGACTTTGAAAAGATAAGAGTGACCATCTTATTTTGTACCTACAGTATAGACATTAATTATTCCATATCTATGTGTATATGTTTGACACTAATATCCATTAATTTTTTAATAGGATGTACTTTTGTCTATTTATTATTTATTGGATTATTTATTTTTATGTAAGATTTTTGATTGTTTACTTATGCATTACCATATGAAAGAAACAAGACAATTTATTTTGCTTTTTACATGTTTTAAAAAAGAGAATACTTCTTAAAATAAAAATAATCTTTTAAAAATTTTTTTTTTTATTACAATTGGACATTTAGGATAGACTAAATTTCTTTAGTAGGTAACAAAACTTATAAAAATTAGCTTTATTCCAACATTCTGTTAACTTGTTAATTCATTAAAAGAATGGAGTTAATTTTTAGAAATTCAAAATTGAGCTAAATATAAAATAGAAACAATGAGAAAAAAAAAATGACCCCATATATTTACTAACAGTTGCAAAGCAAAAATAAATTTTATAATTGCTATTTGCAAATAGTTTCATTTGGAAAATATAATTTTAAAATGTGAATGAACAAATCCATGCAATTGCTTACTATATATTAATGAAAATAATATTTTTTTTAATAGACTGTGCAAGTTTAAAATTTAAATCTTTAAAAGTGATTTGTATAATTTTATCAGTGATTACAGATAAATAAATTGGAATTAGGTAGTGTAAACATGTATTGGTACTTGTGTGTTATCTAGTCTATCAAGCTTGGCAGCCATTTTTTTTGATAAATATACAGTTTTGGGGACATACAATAAAACTTTACAAAAAAATGGCTGATAGGAAACATTGCATTTAATAGTTAAATTTTTTTTTTCATTAGTGTTATTTAAAAAAAATAAAAAAATTTTGCAAAAATTAATTAGAATATTTACACTTTATTTATTATTATTTTTTTTGTATGAAATTATTAATAGAAAAATGGAAAAAAGATTTGATAAGCGAGGAATATTCATGTCAGCATATTGAAATCTCTAATGGCCTCCAAAATCGCCGCAAATAAATCTTGTTGGTACATTGATCACCACAAATTTTCTGCTAAATACAAATCCAGGTGTTTTCACACAGTTCCCCTATGTTTTTTATTTAGCTATTTGATCAGGCCCATAGTAATGTTTTGCATATGCATGCCAGTATTTATTATTTTTATATACCTTCCAACAGTCTGAATAAATTGTAGATCCGTCTGTGACATTTTCTTATTGCATTTATAAGAATAGTCACTGTTCTACCTGGAACAGTTAAATGAAGCACTCATTGGTCTCTTTCCTCAAGCCACTGAATAACCCTTATAGTGGAAATATTCTTATGTTCAGTAAAAAGAGTTCTGTTGATTTCGATTATTTTTTTAAGCTCTCTGATTTTTCACGATGCTCGAGATAAGAGGCTAGAAGTGCAGACTTTCCTCAGGTAATTTGTTCCAATCTACAAATTTGTTGTTGGACAAATCTAATTGTTCCATTTCTCATTCAATGGACATTAAATCTCTAGACCAGTTGTAAATAAATCTGAGTGCATTTAGAAACAGAATTTTGTAGCCCTCGTAACATGTTCCTTTATGAATGGATATTCTATTTAAACAAGATTTCACATTGCATTACTATTATAGGGCTGATTGCATGTAAAGTGTCATATTGTGATCATTAACGCACATTTTACAGGAGGGTAGGATCCGTATCTTTGGAAATACTCCAGCGCATGATGTTTTATCAAACAATGATCCCAAATTTTCATCATTATCAAATTTTTCAAAAATGTTACTGACAAAAAGGAATACACTGAATTAAAACAAAGTATGATAATGTTCGGTGTATCTCATCGTTTACATATTAAAATTAAAAAAAAAAAAAAATTGAAATAAAAAAATTTCTGAATGGAATTTATAACCAATTTAATAAGGGATTTATTTTTTTAAAATTTAACAGCTAACGCGTATTCAGTAATAGAAAATTGGAAAAAAAAGTATGCTCCTGAAACTGTATATTGTATTTATAAAAAAAAAAGGCTGCTGTACTTGATAGAAAAGATAACACAGAAGTATCCATTTGATACATTTCAGTGCATATTTTAATATTAGTTCTTTTTATTTTTAATTTGGATTATTTTATTTTTATATAAAATGTTGAAAACAAAATCTTACCTTTGCAAAGTGCTGATAGATTAAATTTGTCAGATTCTATAAATTTGTCATCAGAAATGTCTTGATTATTATATTATATGTTTTGTCTAATGGCATAATCGTGTAAACCAAGGTTATATATATGGGACTCTAGATTTTAAGGATGCTTTTATAAGTACAGTATATTCAAAACTTATTAAGACGTCTGTTATAAATATTAAAATAAATGTAAGAGCTCAAAAATGACCGAAGTTTATTCTATAATAGGTTTTTTTTGTGTGTCTGATTCAGAAAATATAAACTTTTCTTATAATTATTTATTTAATAGCTTATAATTATTTTTGACAATAATTTATAGGCTATAAGAATAAAGTGATGAAAACATGTTTTCAATAGGTCATTGCATATTTTTTAAAAATCTGATATACTTTTATGTAAAAGATTGAAAATGAAATCTTACCTTCAGAAATTTGCTGAGATGACTTTTATCAGATTTTGCAATTTTATTTTTGGAAATATCAAGATTACTATATTATATGTCATGTTCAGAATGTGTTACATAATTTTTAGTGATACTTGAGGCATTAAAGTTTTTTTTCTTTTTTATGCATAACTCAAAAAAAAAAAACGTTTATTATATATTCATTATTTTAAGCTTGTTACATTTTGAGGGAAGAGATCTGGAAACATCTCTGTCATTATGATATTAAATCATATATTTGAATGTTCAAAATTTATGTTTGTTTATATTTTTTACATTCCAACATATGATTTTTAAGATCCATCCATATCATTTATCTGCTATGAATCACCATATGACTGAATAATTGACATGATTTTTATGTATACTATGCTCTTGTCCCAATTCCAATGTTAGTCTCTTATTTCACTTAAAAAATAAATAAATTGATAGCTAGTCATTTGGGAAATCATGTGATATTGGTTACCAGAAGGGACATGTTTTGAACTTAAATACATGAATCTTCAGTCCTTAGTGTGAACAAATGATATAGGATTTAAAAAGTAATTAAATATGATTTTAATCAAAAAAAGCTATTTATTTTGCGAATTAATAGCATAAGAATTGAAAAAATAAATGATACAGTAGAGAGTTTCATTTATATTATGACACATTATGGAGGCATAATTAATTGACATGCTAGAATAAATTATATTAAGAGAATGGCAAGGACAAATTACTAGTGATGTTAATCAAATATTACTGCTTGGTCATAATTTTTTATTGCATTAGATTTCAGGCAATAACAAAATACATATATATGATAAGAAATGGACAGTTAAAAGAAAAAAAAGTATTTGTGTTGCAGAAGAATATCAAAAAATAAAATAATAGAGAGTATAAAATTTGTTAAAAGTAGAATATACATTATAATTATTGAGGATATAAGTAGTTTGGACATTTGCTTTAGTTGTAGGAAAATTGTGAATGAAGTTTTAGAGGGAATTGTAATAATATATGGAAGATGGGTAAGCTATTTTTAGAAAATGTAATAGTTACAATGATTCATATAGGAAGGTTGATGAGATTTATGGAACCTGCTTTGGACAGAGAATTCATGTTATTAAAGAAACATTATTAAAATATTAAATTTTTATTTTGTAATATCTTTTGGTCCAACAAATTATAGTTAATGCTTTTTTCATGATAAATATATTTTGTTTTTTAAATTCTGTACCTGATTTTAATACTGTAAATGAATAAATTGAATCAGTTTTTCCTAATCAAACTGTAAACAAAAACAAAATGATTATTTTACATATATTTCTAAATGTACTTGGACAGCTCATCTCAAATAACTTTTTTTTACTTATCTCTATACAAAGCATTATTGGTTACAAATTTATATTCATCAGTAATCTTTCTATAAATAGTTAATTTTAATAATATCTATGAAAGAATTGATGAAGATATCTTTTGACATTTTAATCAGTTTATATCATTCATTTCATACCCATTTTAAAGTTCTATTTTTTTTAATACAAATTCCTGCTATTTTTGAGTTTCATTGTAGTATTTTTAGTTAGATTCAATATCAGCCAGTAATCAACAATATTATATATATGTACCTTTTGAAATTATTTAATTTAAAAACATACAACTCCTGCACAACCTTTATGATGGATTATCATCTTTTTGATATCAATTATTATTAACAGTTATTTATTAAGCAGATCATTCTTTTATTATTGTTAATTCAAATAGATTTTAAACTTAATTAAAGATGAAAATATTAAAAAAAAAATACAGGGCACAATTTTACTTATTTCAACCTTTTTTTTTTTTGCTTTTGTGTAATATTCAGCATATGTATTTGAAAATTTTTATTTAAAACTATCTACTTCAAACAGATGAATAAAGAAATAAGTAAAAAGTAAATGACTTGCAAGAAACACTTGTGTTCAATTAGCATCATCAGTTCTAGTTTGTAAAAAGAAATGTGTTTATTTTGAATTAAATGTAGAATCTATATCTGAACTAATAATAATGTAACTAATCTCTAGTCTAATAGGATGTACAGTACATGTTAATAAGGTTGTATAAGGTTATAAGCATACTTTAAAATTTGTCAAAATTTAATGGGTAAATAATGTGCAACGATAGTATTTAAAAGGATAGGATAACCAAAGCCAACTGACAACACTTTTGGTAGAATTATATCTTGAAACATTTATTTTTTCTAATATCTTTATTCATTTGTTTGAAATGGATAGTGGGTTTTCAATAAATTTTATAATGCAATTCTAAATTGAGATTCTAAATTGAATATATTGTTTTAAAAGGTAGTAAACATTTTAAAACTATTATTAATGACTTTCAAGTTATCACTTTTTTGTGAATTAGATGGTATCTCATTACTAACAGTTGAATCTATTTGGAAAAGTCTGATTTTTTCTGAAAATATTTAACAATTCAACTAGATAATAAAAGTATGCCAACATATAGTTACAGAGATAATGTACTGAGGTATTCTTTGTTATTTTTCATATTAATATTATCCCAAGTATAGGCTTATTTATAGCAATTACTTATTCATAAGTACTATGGGTGCAATATCATTTATTTGGCATTCTTAATTTTGATTTTCCCAGATTAGAATTTTTGCCAGCTTAATAAATAATTCAAAAATACACTCATTATCCCCATCATTGTAAGTCTTCTGTGCTTTTAGAGCACCAATATATGAATATTTCATGAAATAATTATATATATGGTTTTTCATCCTTTTTCTTCATTAGAATTTATTGTTGAAAAGTTAATGTTGCAAACTAACATCTGATGATATAAAAATAAGGTTTTTCCCATCCAGTGACATAGCTATTGTGAAATAAACCATAGCAATGCATGAAGCTCCCTGGATCTTAGGTTTCTTTTGTTTGTTTTTTTTTGAAATTTTTTATAAGGGACCAAAAATTCTATGTACATTGCTGTCTCTAGCTCGTATTTTAAAAAATATTCATTTGCTATTAGAGGAAGCAAAAACTTGCCTCTATATATACTAATTTTTAATTTTTCAAGAAAAAATAAAACTGAGTCAAAGTAAAAACACAGCATCTTCATTAATAAAGCTTAAATAGGAAATCTATTTCTCCTATTTTGGTTCTATCATTTTGTATAAGTTTGAATAATCAACATGTTAGATGGTAGTGTTTAATAATTCCCTATTCAATGCTGTTTTATCCATATTCCCAGAGCAATTGCTGACTTATGATTTTTTATCATTGAAGATAAGAATAGGAAAGCATTGGATAGAGATTTATTAAGCACCATCTGGCATCTAATGATTGCTCAAGGTTACACAATGTGGCATAATTGTATTAGTAGAAATAGATTTGCTACTTAAAAGTCATATATAGGCAGAGATTTTGTGATATTTTGTTAATTAATAAGATTTATTATATAAAATCATTTTAAAATAGTTTTTTCTTAAATTTTATTTTAAAATATATATTTGATATATTCTATAGCAAGTTTTTTCGATTAATTTTTTCTGATTAAATTACAAAAAGTCAATGGAAAAATTAATTTTGACAATCCCAGACACACTTGTTAATATTGCACAGGATACAACATCTGATGAATCTAATTGATTATAACTGCACTTAAAAATTAAGTTTCAGAATGGATTAACTTGCTTTGGGAATCTTCCAACAACTTATTTGATGCCAATTAGAACAATGGGATAAATGAATTTTGTTACTTTTACCTCTTGTCTTGCCAAGAAAACATATAGACAAACTTCTTGTAGTATTGACAAGGAAACGATAAAAATGACAAATATGTTTTTGAAATTCAACTTCACTGGTCTATATTTTTGTAAGCCTTCATTTGATTTTATTGCTCTAAATAATAAATAATTGTAACTAAAATTTTAATAGTTGTAAGTAGTAATTATACTCATGTATATGATTGATATTATATCCCAATAATTTCTTTGGTTTTTATCACTATTTTAAATAGTAATAAATAGCTTCAAATCATGTTGGAATGCTTTCATATTAAGCATTTCTTGTTTTATTTAAAATAGTCAAATATGTTTATTTGAGAACTCATCATTGATTACTTAAAATATTTTCTCAGTAAAGCAATTTTAATAAGTTGGTATATAATCTTTTTTACTTATTGATCTGGATTAACTATAAAAATAATAACAGAACAAATAGCTTTCTTTCTCTTGAGGAAAAGAGTGCTCTTATTCTTGTCCTTTACTTTCTTTGCATTTCTTCATATATATTGCTTATAATTCCTCTCATATTACACTTTAATGCAAAAATTTTTTTTAATAAAACTTTTTTATTTTCCTGACAGTTTCGACTGTCCAGCAGTCTTCATCAGAGCATTCTCAATTTTCTAAAATTTCTCAATTTTAAAAGGTAGAGGAATTTAGGAATGCTCTGATGACTGTTGGACAGTCGAAACTGTCAGGAAAATAAAGAAGTTTTATTAAAGTTTTTTTTTTGCATTAAAGTATATATGAGGAGTTATTATAAGCAATATGGAAGAAGAATGCCTAAATTAATTCAAGGGTTTTCATTAAATAATTTATTTAAATCAATTTATGTAACAGTGAAACCCGTGATTGAATTCCAATTTATATATACAGGCTGAACAACTCAGTTGGTATAGTCAAAATAAATGAATAGTACAAAAAATATTTAAATATTTGAACCCAGTAGCTGCTAGAATCTTCAAAGTGAATGTATTCAAAGTAAACAAATAGTGAAATGTACTCAAAGTAAAAAAATAATGTCTGAACCCAGTTATAATTGTGGAAATAAATTCAAAATTTTATTTCAATCAGAAAAACAAATTATATATTGCAAGTATCTGTTGGGGAATTTGATATGGATAATACACTAAATTAGTCATTATATATAAAGCACATAGACAAGATTTTTCCCTCATAAATAAAATTCAATAAGATGATATAAAGGTGGTAGCAATGCTGAGTTTACTGAAATCAAAGTTACTGAAATTGCAAATTCCTTCTATGAACCAGAAAATTTTTCTTATAATGAAGTAATAAAAAAAATTAGCTTTATATTTTTGCCCATTCCCCCCCCCTCCCCCAATATATATCAGATAAAGAAGGAGATGTTTGGAGAGTCTACATGCTCAAAGAACTGCTGAAGAATTGTGCCTATAGTCAATTTCTGAAAAAACCTTTTTAGGGCTGTTGCTTTGAGAAATGATGTAGGTAAAGTTCAGTGAGCAGCTTCTCACACACAGCGGCCTAACAAATAAAGAGGCCATTAAAAAAAGCATTGCACATGAGTTGGTGCTATCATTTGGGTTTTCTAAAAATTTTGGGTAAATTGACAAAACAGGTACCGACAAGGTAAATAGGTTAAATTCAATTCTTGTGTCAAACTGAACTATAGACCTCACAAATGTTAAAAAAATTACATAAATTGTCACATCAAAAGGTGTATCAATTTTATATTTTAGAAATATAAGAATGATATGTAAATAATATTTATTTTAAAAAGCGTGAGTAGTTTTTTGAAAAACACATACAACTTAGAAATTTAAATTGCAGTGAATCAGAACTAATAATGCTATCAGTAGTTATCAAAGGTAAATGCCTCAACATGGAAATTGATAATGGCTCCAGCATATTGCTTATGTTAATTAAGAATTGGAAGCTTTTGATAGTTAAGACCGAGAAACTTCCATTCATAAATAAAACTAATCTTAAGCCAGAACAGATGTAAGTACTAAATTACAAATCAGAAGTATGGTAAACACTCATATTAAACTAAATGATAACAATTTATAAATTATCTATATACTGTACATTATATTAAAAGATAAAAACCTGTTGATAAATAGAAATTGGTTTAAACTCTCTAAGAATAAGGGTAAACATAAAAAAAATAATATTGAAAGAGAGAAGCCAATGATTTCCTGGCTCTTTTTAAGATTAAAACTGGGGAAGAGTTAAATCATCACTGTCTAGATATATTTTAAGGAAAATGGAAAGTTAATTGTATGTAAAGCACACAAAATGCCACAAGCCCAAAATTCTAAGGTTTAAAAAGCATTAAATAAACCAAAAAGCAAGGGCTTATTAACCTCAAGTTCAGAATTGGCCATCCTAATAGTCATAATTAAGAAGCAAAATGTAAATTATATATCTATGGTGATTATCAAGTGATCACAAATAGAAATTTATGTAAGAATACATATCCAATACTGAATGCCAGGGAGATCATAGGAATTCTATAGAGATTATCATACTTCAGCAAGTTACATTCTCATGATGCATTTTACCAGATATCTTTGTATAAAAAGGCTCTCCAAAATATCTAACTATCACAGCCCACATGAATTTGATTAAATACAGCCATCTTCCATATTGAGATTTAATACTGCTCCAAATATTTTCTCAGGTAAAGATTGATATTTTGCTTATGGAATAGAGGTAATAATCTTTTATTTTGATGGTATTCTAATGATAATAGCATATTTGGAAAACACATTGAGGCAAAAAGTGATTAGAGTATACAAGAGATTTAAAAGATTTGGTATAATTCTAAACACAGTCGATTGTATATGAAAAATGAGAAAATTGAGAGCAATTATAAATGGTTCTAAAATCAAGGAATGTAAAAAAATTGCAGGCATTTTTTCAAACAATTTTTTTGAAAAAAAAGCACACATAGTTCAATTTTGATATTGTCTACTTAGGAAAACCAGAAATGGGAATGGTCAGCATTACAGAAAAATGCATATAACAAAATAAAAATTATTCCGTAGTAGTTTAGACTTTATTTTGACAACTGAACTGCCAGATTTTGGAGTCAGAGTCCATTTTAATTGATCCTACTATCACTGGAAAAAGTTCTATATCTTACAGCTCATAGACATTGTCATGCACAGAGAGAACTTATAGTCAGCTTGAAAAAATTGTAGTTATAGTTTTCAGAATTTAAAAATTCCATTGATATTTATATGGTCATTTTTTACAACTGCAACTGGCATAAGTCATATCAAGGATCTTTTTGACTTAAAAACTCCCCAGATCATTTTAATTGATGTGTGTTGCATTGACTGAATTTTCTTTCTACAGTATTAAGTTATAAGAAAGGAAATCCAATATAGCAGATTGGACAAGAAATAATCCAAGCTATCAAGAATTGATAGGCCGGGTCAATAAAGATTGTTCTGTTAAATTTTCTAAAAACTTGCCATTATCTTTCTGGACCATACAATTTGTGGTATGCAAGGAATATATAATAATGAAGACAGAATGACAATAATTTCTCAAGATTGTAGCAGAATCTTATAATTACTCCACAAGAATCATCCAGGGCTAGCAGATTTTTTTTTTGTACTAATTAAAAGTATTGTACAGTCTATGACTACTTCCAGTATATACAATATTAATTTATTTACTATGGGGGAGGGGGTTATGAATGCATTTTGAAAAGAAAAAAAATATTTTGAGTAAATTCTAACTTCTATTAAAATAATTAACCATGAAGGCTGCTTTTAATTCTGGCTGGTAAATATTGCAAAATTAACTGAATTAATGATATTCTACTATACAGTAAATTTTTAATACTTTTAATGGCTATTGCACAAATATAAGAAACAAGAAAATCATAAAGTTTATATTTTTGTATCTTACATTAAAAATAGATGAATTATTGAATGACCCTTTTTTTAGTCAAATATATATGATATATATACCAAATACTATTAGCATCCTCTCTATAAATTGATTTGGCATAAATTTATTATTTTTTTCAGTTAATCTGTTATTTTTATTTTTTGCAAAGATATATTTGAATATATTCTTTAAATTTTTTCACTATTAATGCAATTTAATTATTCGATATATATATAGGTATGAAAAACAAGCTTTTCATAATGACCTCCAATAGCTTTCCAGCTCCCCCTTAGATGAACAGTAAGGGAGAAGGCATTACAAGATAGTGAGAGCTGGAGTGAATTTTCATTCTTATTTTCTAGTTAAGAATAATTAGATATCCATTTATTGATCATTATCAAATGGTTATCTGGATTATCTATGGGTTGATTACTTGGAAGAAAAATTCTAAACTGGATTGAAACTTAAAAAAGAAATGTCAAGTTTTACCTGGTTAAGATGGGAAATGGTTGGGAGATGTTCTACCACTACATTAGAAGGCTCTTCATCTTGGATATCTATCAACATATTTAATGTGTCCAACAAATTTGTAAATATTTTCTGTTTCATTTTTATTCAAAATTCAAAAGTTAGATAAAAAATAAATACAGTTAAAACAAAACATACACACACAAAAAAGAAAAATTATAAATTTTGTTTCTGTATGCACTTTCTTCTGATCTCAAATCAATTGCTTCTTAATCTAATATGCAGATTTGGCAAATCTTGAATTCTGTTGGATAAATAGATTTTTTTATATATATAAAGGGAAAAAATTAATTTCAGAGATCATAAACTTTCCTATTCAGTATAAACTTTTTTTTTTATAAATGTTGCCATGATTGATTGATTTATAGTATTTTTAACATTAAATAAAATAATTGTATGATATATTGTATAGGAGATCATTTGATTTTGGAGTATCAAAGTCACGAATTGGCTAGGACACTTCACATTAATTGATCAAACACTTTTTTTTTTCAGTTTCTCAGCTGGAAATGTCCAAGATTTTTTTTTTAAACTTTTTAAATCTTCCATGCTACCATAATGCTGAACTCAGAATACACCGACCATTAATAAGTCTGAAAAAAAAAAATTAAAATTAAATTCTTTATCTCTTAAGTAAATTCAGACCAAAGCTATTGTTGATTGTTAAAACATGTAATTTAGTTTAGGCTATCAATTTTAATTGGTGATTACTTAGTATACCATTCTAGATATTTATTTCAACCACTATTGATCCAATGGATGATGGAAGTATAATCCAGTTTTTCTGATCCATAATCTGTCACATCAATATTTTTATTTCATCCATCCATTTGGCAGGTGTGCCTATCTCTAAGGCTTACATTCTTTTGGGATTGAGCTTAAGACTTCAGCTGTTCATCTGTCATAATATAACAGTATGTCTAATCCAGTTTCATTTCAGTCTCTTAATTCTTTCAATGATGTTAAATATATCTGTTTGTTTTCTTGCCCCAAGTATTTTTCTCCATACTTTGCTGATTGGTATAAAGTTTCTGTATTGTGAGTTTGCTAAATGTGATCTATAAGTAGGAACTGGTAAAACATATCTATTAAAAATCTTCCTACCCCCAAATATAAGCTTTTTTTTTTTTAATATTAAGTTATTTTTAAATCAAAAGCACTCTACTTCTATGATTAATTTCATTCAGTATATTTTCATCTGTATTAATAATCTAAGGAAGATATTTGTAATTGTTAACTTTTTCTAATTTGTGATAATCAATCTTCTATTTTATTCTGAGAAAATCCATTCAACTTTACTTTAGTCTTTTTAGTATTTATTTTTAGCCTACTTTTTTACTTTCATCTAATAATTAATGTAACATTTCCTGAAGTTCTGAAGCATTATGTCAAAAAGGAATTACATCATCTGCAATATCTAAAAGACTTAAATAATCTTCATGTATATTTATTCCCTTAGCTTATTTAATTCACAAGATACTTGTAAATCTTCTGTAAAAAACTTTAGAGATAAAGAATTGTCTGATATACAGCAATTATCAATATTGATCTTCATAATGTCACCATGTAATCTACTCACTGCTGATCCATTTTAATAAATATTCTTCAGAATTTAACGATATCTTGGATCTCTCTCTTTATGCTTTAATCACTGTTTAAATATGAACAGAAGATTACATGAAGTGAAAGAATTGCCTTATTTAAATGGAATACTATTGGACTTAGTGAAATTAGAGACATTGATTTGAAAAAATTGAACTTCATAAAAATATGTATAATTAATAATCACATGCCAGATTACATGTAGCATTGTGAGTAAATCTTAGAACTTGTAGGCATGACTTAAAATTGATTCACCATCAAATATGCAGACAATGATTTGAAAAAAGTGAGCTTCATAAATAAGATTATATGAAATCTTGTAAGAAAATTTGATAATTCACTTGCAGGGCCTGACTTAAAATTAATTTTAGCATAAAACACATAGACCAATCTCTTACACTATATTTTTTTTATAATACTGTAAATTATATTTGTCAGATGGACTGGAGTTATGAACACTTGCAATCATGCTTACAGTATAAATTTTGTAAACACAATTACATTTACATATCATTTTCAAAACATCTACACAATATTAAATATATATTATAAAGTATTATGAAATGGATAAAAATGTCTTTAACTTGTGAAACTGACTTGGATATGACATTTAATTATGATTGTGTGTTTATTTTATAAAATACAATAAAAAAATGATAGATTCTAAAATTATCTTCACCCTATTAATTAAAACACATTTGAAAAAGTTTGTAGAATTTGTTTAATAATTGTCATTTAAATTGTATTTATTGACTGCAACTTAACTTTATTTTGTTTTGCAGCAAAAAATTATTTTAATTTTTTTACTTTAAGTTAAAGTAAATCAAAAATATTAAAAATGGAGGAAAGAATAAGATTAATGTTAGATATGGAAAAAAAAAAAAAGAGAAACTATTGTTTTTTACAAAATGTTGATTCATAGAAGAAAAAAAGATATATATAATCATTGAGAGAAATGACAGAAATGGAACTAGGACCTAGAGCAGGTCCAAATCCTGACAACTCATTATGGTCATTTAAAAGTAAGTAAAAATTAGGGAGAGTAATATTAACAATTGTGTATTAACAAAAGAATTTCAGACTTTGGGGAGTATAAATATCACAATAATATCTTTTTGTGTGATTTAACTGACAATGTAAGTTCTAAAATGGATAAGGTTGCTATAAACAGTAAAAAAGTTTTTCAATAGAAATGAATAAAGTACTTTCTCAGAAATTCATGTTATGACTGCTGGTTATATATATTTTATGAAATTGAATCTATAATAATGAATTAAATTAATATAAATATTAGGACTATCAATATAAATATTATAAATATATCTTAAATATGCAAGGGTCATAGCATCAAGCAATGACCGACTACTATCAGCAGTGATCATGTTATTGTTTGATCATAGTGCCCTATTACCTATTTTTTATCTATTTTTGGAAAGAGAGTTTATCAGATATGCAAACTTTATAAAAATAAATTAATTTCATTATTTGAATTTTATGCCATTAGAAAATCAGAGCTAGTCAAACTCATCTTGAAATCAAAGTAACAAGCTTACTAATTATTGGATATTAGCTAAATCAAAGTAAGTGATTAGAGAATAGAGAATCCTTTTCCTAGGAAATTTTTCTGGTATAATTTATTACTATGTGTAACTTAAGATTTTTATTCTATTTAATGAAGACTATCAGAAAAAAAAAAGTAATGAAAACAACAATTAAAATTTTTATCAGTCTGATACTGAAGGAAAAATCTTGAGGAACTTTTAATTTGAATGTTTATTAACTTTAAATAATTTGGATAGTTTTTTAAGAAGAAAGATGGGTTTAAATAATGAAGTCCAGCACAAATTCTGATGACCTGCTATTACTTTTAAGAATTTAAAAGATAGGTTATTATATTCCGATGAAATAACTGCTACAACTAAATTAATTGCATATAAAGCTATTATTTTAGCAATTTGTTTTATGGAGATGAGACTTAGATCAATTTATTGACAACATTAAAGCATTAGAAAAATTTCATTCAAGAATTTTCCATTAAATTCTAAAAATATGATGGTAAGATCATAAGACCGACTAATGTTTTTCAACTTACTGGATGTGATAGTATAGTCTATTTTTGTAAAATTACATCTTCATTGGATTGGATATTTTCTTTTTTTAAAAAATATATATAGACAGTCTTTGTTAACATTATAAAGATTAATTGAAAGATATTCTAAAGAAATGTGAAATTGACTGTTTTTATTGGGAAGGTATTGCTGAGGATACAATATAAAGCAAAGTTATAATTAGACAAAGTATTGAAGTCTTTCAGAAAGGAATGTTAGCTGTGGAAGAAATTAAAAAAACAAACAGCATTGCAAAATATCAAATAAATAAAATAATGGCACATACTGGGAATGTGAACTAATTTATGGTTCATGAATTAGTTTGTATGATGATAAAATTCAACTCTAATGCATTATTATTATTTGTTCTTTTTTCTCTTGGAGTTGGAATGACCATGTCTGTGATGATGATAACAATTATTAAAAGCCCTTTTTTAAATTTAGTTATCACAATAGAAAAAATTAACTATTATCTAGTAATTGCAAATTTAATTCATTCTAGTGAATGCTTTATTACAGTAGTAATATCTGTTGATAAATGCCTCATGAAATTGTTTTTGCAACTACAATTATTATTTGTTCTCAGATAAAAATATAACTAATCTGTTATAAAACTTTATTCAAAACTAGTAAATCATTTTATTGCAAGAGAATGTGGATCATTATTTTTTTAAATTGCTTCATTTATTTTGCTGAAATCATATCATATCTATTGTTCATTTATTTATGTGTAAATTTTATTACAAGAATGAATTTTTTTTGTTTATGACATTAAATAATTTAATTTGAATATAATTATTTTTAGTCATATGCAATATAGTTTCTTAAAAGAATATTGAGAAATTAAACATAATGAAGCATCTAAACACCAAAATGATTTGACATTGATTTTAAAAAAAAGACATTCCTCATGTTAGTTAAAATATTTGTAAAGTTTATTGTTGAAGACAAGTTTATAACCAGAGATACAGGTCACTATGATCTAAAAACTATTATTCTTGATTATCATTGATAATATTTAGCATTCCATTATTACAAATTGAGTGTTGCATCTCATATTATAGACATTGAAATTTTAATGAGCTGTTTTTTTGTTTGAAGTGTTTTATTGAATAATGAAGTTATTATATATATATATCAACTTGTCAATAAGTATGGGGTAATTTAAATTGTCATTAATATATATAGAATATTTTCAACTTTATTAAGATGTGTCATTACTGTTATAATGGGTTAAATTATATTTTTACCAAGAAAAATAGTTATAGTGAGTAAAATTAAATGAAAAATAAATTGTAAAAAAGCAGCTAAGTTATTTCAGTTGCCTTTAGGTTTAGAATTTAACATATACAAAAATTTTATTTTTATGAAATGTACTGATCTGAGATATTCAAGTAAACTGTTATCAATAAGATATTCTGGATTTCAAATTTCTCCAATTTTATTATTATCCTTTACCAAAATTCACACTCTTATTAAAAGATCTCAGAATTCAGTGTATAGTTCCATACTATGATGTTAGCTTTTTTAATATAAGTGTTTTCTACTTTCAACATTGTTTAATATATTGTCTATTATTTTAATTAACATTTTTAAACCCCAAATGAAATGTCTTTTTCCCTACACATATTCATAAAAAAAAAGATGAATTGCTAGATATGTTATCTGTAATTATTTTAACAAGTGCTCTGTTCACTTTAGCTCAATGATAGATCAATGAAAGATTTACTGATCAATTTCCATTTGTTGTTCAGTCTGTTACTTTAATACTTGAACATCATATGATTTTTCTGAACAACTGATCATATAATTATTTTATTTTGATAAATGGTTTATGATTCAGTTTTTATTTTAGAGAATAATTTGCATATGCTGTACATTCTAAAAATAATATATCATGTTTAAATTAGATAAAGAAGCGTAGTAGGATAGGATTATAAAATTCTTCATATACCTGGATCGCATCACTACAGTTAAAAATATGTCATATATCCATGAGTCCACTCGGCATAAAGTTTCTTGAATCAGTGATAAAGGATAAACTTGAACTCCCTATCTTACCAATAATAGCCAAAATGCAATTTGCAAAGAGAGGTGCATCTACTGGTTTAGCTGCAATTATTTTTTAAATCTTTTCTGGAGATTGTTAAAAAAAGAAGAAAAAAAAAATCTTATTGCCATTCAGTTGGATATAAAAAAAGTATTTGATTCAATTTTAATAGATCAACTTATAAACCTCTTAACAATGTTGTCTGTCCCCAAATCATTAATTTATATACTCACCCATCTATTGATAAATAGAGAAATTCATGTATCAATGAATGGAAAATACCAGGGTTTAAACCTCATTGCTCTATCCTTCAGGGTTCCCTCTTAGTGCCTTACTGTTTATAGTGTACATAAATCCCCCTCTTTAAAATGATTGAGGAATGGATACCTGGTATTTTTATACCACAATTTAAAGGTAACATTTTATAATTGCTTATATCGATGATATTTTTTTATCATCACAAAAATATTTTCTCAAATTATTACAAATTTTAGACCATTATTCACAGGAATACAAACTAGAATTCAATTTAGACAAAACATTCAGTTGGAAGATATATAAAGGAAAACTAATACAATGTAAATTTAAAGGAAACACTATCTCATTCCTCAGTTTTCCCTTCCATCTTAGTTATACTGGAATGAGAACAAAAATACTGAATTCTCTTAAAGAAAATATATAAAAAATTATTAGCTCCCTTTCAAAGTCATACCTTTCAGTTTATTCTAAAGACACATTGTTTAATATGCTCATATAGCCCTATAATCATTTACACTAAAGCCTTTACTTCACGTTTACTCCATGCTCAAGAAACTTCTGTGGGGTAGATGCATTGCATCCATCTCTATTAAAAAACTATAAAATCCATTAATTCATAATGGGCTAGGACTACATTCATTACATATATTTAAAGTACAGAAAACATTTAATCTGATTATCTCCCTTTCAAATCTTATTTAATCATGTTGCTACATCATTAAAAATTACACCAATAGATAGACCTCCCCTGATACTGGTTATTAGACTAATCTAATAAAACCATTATTGAGCATAAATAAATTAACCGTTTGTTCTCCCACAAATAAGTATAAATATTGGTAAACATATCTATTTATAAACCAACCAACACTAAATAGTCAAAGCAAGCCTATTTTGGGCCAAAACAATTGGCAACTTATTAGAAGATGTAGATTCTGGAAGCTTGAGCCAAAATATTTTGATTTTCTAATAAAGCTTAACATGGGATCATTACCAACACTTTATTTTTATAAATATAGAAGAAATTGCACAAAGATTGATGCTTTTTGTCCCCTATGTCATAAAGATTTTGAAAATCAATAGCATATATTCTATGAGTGTAGATGTTATGATAATGTATGCATTGCTCTTCCCAACCTTTTTAACAATTCTTTATTTAATATTGCATACATTTTTAAAACCTACACAATAGGAATTTTTGCTAGGATTAGAGCTAGTACAGTCATCTTGTATGCATTATATGTACTAGATGCATTTTTATCTATAATAATAATAATCCTTGAAGGCATCCTAATACATTTCGGATTCAACAGGAGATTATTAGGGAAGAGACAGAAAACTTGCCCCATATAACATTTTTCATGATACCTGGTCCTTAATGTAGCAACAACTGAGACATTGCTAAAGTAATATAATCTAATTGCGACAATGTTGGCAGTTGAATTTGAAAAATTTTGCTAAGAACGTAATATATATATATAAAAGTATGTTAGGTGAAGAATTTGTATATATATAAAATAATATATATATAATAAATCTTTTGATTAAATTTAGAAAATTTCTTTTCCTTCGGGCATGCACCTTGTATTTTTTTTATTTCAAGAATAAGAAAAAAAGAGAGAAAATTTAAATTATAAAAGCTACTATTTTCCTTCAGGCATGCACCGTATATATATATATATTTTAAGTGTCATAGCATCGTCTGGGACGCAAACCTGCAACACAGGTAACTGCCTGCAAGTGCAAGGCAGTCGCGCTGACCTCTTGACCACCAATGCAAGACTTGTATATTTTTTTTCTTTCAAGAAAAAGAAAAAAAGAGAAAATTTAAATTATAAAAGTGACTACAGATTTTAAATATTGATAAAAGTTCTGCAAAGTGTGACGTTGGTAATTAAATATGGCCATGATAGTTACAAGAAAGAGAACTTTGACTACAGATTTTAAATATTGATAAAAGTTCTACAAAGTGTGACGTTGGTAATTAAATATGGCCACGATAGTTGCAAGAAAGAGAACTTTGAGAACAAAAAATCTAATGATAGATAAAAAGTTTAAAGAAGGAATTGAGGAGGGTTCAACATTTGTATGTGTGATGAATTTTATGGGGATATAAAGAGGACTGGACATGAATAAAGGGGCTTTTTTTTCTTGGATACGCCGCAAAATGCAGAATTACCATGATAGTTGCCAATATTCAAATGAGCAGGTAGTATGCCTGTACACTATTGGTCTTTCCTTTCCCTTGGACATCCTTATAATGATGTAGAAGAACAAAGTCTTCACCTGCCTGAAATAGAAACACCGTGTCAGAACTAGAACTTAACCTATCAATCACAGAATAAAACCTGAGGATTGTATTTATTGCCAAAGAACTATTCTACTGAACAATCTTACCAGTAAGAATTTAAATTGTGAAACTCATGATATTAATTGAAGTAATTTTTAATATATTCCACATATTGCATAAATGACATCAATAAAAAAAAAATGGATCAAATGAACTATAAATAGGATTAATGGATCCCAGAAATTTTATAATTATTATATAAATTTATTATTATTATTATTGAATTAAAATAAATATCCTCTAAAAAATGAAAAAAAGGAAGGAATGCAATGTACCTTTGTTTAAGCGATCTTCTTGGGAAATTTCAACTGTCGATGCTAACACATTGTTATTTTATATAAATTTAATTTTGATGTTAGGGAGAGGGATTTGTATTATGTGATAGGGTCACTCCATTGTTGATTTAATAGGTATGTCTAAACAGCATCCTGGTGCCTAATAAAAAAAATAAATTTGAACTATTAAAGACAACAATGGGAAGGAAGGTTGGCATCTATTTTAAGTAGGGTAAATTGTTCTTATTATGGTGAGACCTAGATAGATAATGTCAATCACTGTATATAAGTACTGATAGGTTTTCATCAGAATGTAAAAGTAATTTGTTATAATTAGGGCTGTATTACCTAGAAATATACAATGCTTACACTAAAGCTTAATGCATTAACATAGATTAAGTATAGGCATGGTAGGTAATGGATCTATTCTTAATAGATATGCAAACCTAATTATCAAGCCGTTCATGTTTAATAAATATAGAGTAGGCAAAAAGACAGTGCAATGGCTTCCAAAATGATGGGTCTCAAAGAAACCATGACCTGAGATAGGAGTAATCAACAGGAAAAATAGGTTGTTATTAATGTATTTGCATTTGGATTGGAAAATGCAATATATTGCATTAACACATATTTTCCGAGCAGCAGGCAAAGAGAATATTTGAATAAAGAGGGGGTAGGGCAAGTATTGAGTTTTTTTTTCTACTGCTTTATTAAGTAAAAATATGGTGGGGTAATATTCAGGCAGCAATCAAAAGTGATGTCAGCGAATGGGGGGATCGACATATGTTAAGGAGCAAAAGAGAATATGCAGTAAAATTAATAGTGTTTAAGAAATTTGTAAAACAAAAAGGGAATAGATATATGTATTTTGTTTGACACATCAAATATATATATATAGCTTTTCAAGGAAAACAGATGGTGAATAGTCTAATAATTTGTAAATGGTTTTGTTATATATATAATACAAGAAGATGAAGCATGGTTAAACCACACACACACAAAAAGAATAGATAAAGTCACCTGTGAATGGGATGGGGGAACTATTAATTTTATATCACAAGACTACCCTAAAATTGATATGCGCATAAATGATGTAAAAGTACGGGCACTATTTGATTCTGGCAGTCAAATGTTGGTCATATTGGAAAAGGTTTTTAAGAAGATGGTTCAGCAACAAACAAATGTTAACACCTTGCCAGTAAAGGCAGCACAGGTCATGATGGTAAATGGGAGGAGAGCACAGTTGGAGACCAAATAAATATGGGCACAATTAAAAATAGGGTAGAGGTATGTAGATCATACCATACTGATTTTAAAAAGGTTAGTACATGATGCTGCCATTTTGGATTTGGAATTCATGCATAAAACAGTGTTTAATAGATTATAAACACAGGAAGGTTATATATGATACTGAAATACTACAGTTTGGGTTAAAAAGTGACAATAAAAAAGGGGTATACAATATGCAATTAGAGAAAGAGGACCCTATAATAAAACAAATAAAGGAATTGAAACAGACAGGGGATCTCACAGATCTCCTATGTACATACAAGAATGTTTTCTCAGAGAAAACGGGAGTAATAAAATATTATGAAAACAGTATCAAAGTAATGGAAGGTACATCAGTATAGGACTGTGGTAGAGAAACAACTTGATCAAATGGAAGACTGGTGGTGTTATCAAAAGCGTCATCCCCCATATAATAATCCTTTGGTAATAGTAAAAAAAAAAGGAATAAGACTATGCTTAGGTGCTAGGCAATTAAATAATATCACATGGCCTGACCAAAATATACCCTTGCTGATTAATGATCTGTTGATAAAATTCTGAGGCAAGAAAGTTGTTCTCAATGTTGGATTTGACTGCCAGTTATTGGCAGGTAAGGCTTCATCCAATGGATAATAAATATATGGTCTTTCATTACAATGGAAAGTTTTATCACTTTAATAGGATATTCTTTGGGTTGAACAGTGGTGGACCAGGATTATTAAAATGCTTGGACCGGGTACTAAGAGAAATAAAGGATTTAGGAACCTATATATAGAAGATGTTATAATTGTGTCATAAAACAGGGAAGAGCATATACAGCATCTGCAATTATTCCTGCAAGAATGTAAAGATAAAAACAGAATTAATCTGCAAAAAAGCCAGATAGTGGCTACAGAATTGAATTTTTTATGGCACTTTGGTCAGTGATAAAGGCATTAAGCCACTCCTGGAGAAAACCCAGGCTATTAGGGACTTTCCCACCCCTAGTAATAAAAACAAGTCATATCGTTCCTGGGTCTATGCACATTTTTATTAATAAATTCTATGAGAATCTTGCCACATACATAGAACCATTGATGCAATTATTACAGAAAGATATGCAATGGAAATGGGAACAAAACCAAGAAACAGATTTTAGGAGGGTCAAAGAGAATTTTTTTAAAGTGAAGTCATGCTTGTATATCAAAATTTCTGTAAACCATTCATCATACTGGCAGAGAGTAGTGGGTACAGGCTAGGAGCCACCTTAATGCAAAAGCAATAAAATGCTAGAGATGGGGTATTGTATTTTAGCAGCTGTCCACTATGAGGCTCAGGAAAAAATATTCAGTAACTGAGAAAGAGGACCTTGCTGTGGTTTGGGAATTTCAGAAATTTAGGCAGTTTCTTGTTGGTTCAGAGGTGATTGTGAGATCAGAGTATAAGAATCTGGAGTTCTTGAACCAGTTACCTCTCAGATAGTTAATTGGATGGAACCTTTTCCTCCAAGAGTTTAACTACTCCATTCAATATTGTAGAGGGGCAGAAAATGTGTTAGCAGATGCATTGAGTCAGAACCCAGGCTCCGCATTGTCAAACCATTTACAGATAGATGATGTCAATATGGCAACAATGGGAATGATAGAAGATAAGTCTGTGGAAGAAGACTTGAAGCATTTAGGGGATCAACAGAGACAAGATGTGACCTGCAGTCACATTATGGGTAAACAGGGAAGATTATACAGAGGAAACTGGATGTGAGATACTGTTTGAGCAAAGGGATATTATGGTATTTGATAGATTTAAAAGAAAGACACATGGAGAATGGTAGTGCCCGAGGAGTTACAAGAAAGATTAATTAGTCATACTCATTGCATATATGCACACTATGAGGTAGACAAGGTAGAACATTTACTAATGACATGGTTTTACTGGGCGAGGATGAGATGACGGGTCGCATGGATAATAAAGAGGTGTGAAAGCTGTGGAAGGACAAAGCCATCAAACAAATCTTATGAAGGTGCATGGCAATCCATTGTTTCTCAGAGACCAAATGACCTCATGGCAATGGATTTTTATGGTCCATTACCACGGTTTTGAAGAATGAGATACATCTTGGTAGCTTATGATGCATTCTCAAAATGGGTAACCACTTGCTCAATAGCTCAAGCCAATGCTAAGAGCACCCACCATTAGAGTATTAGAAACTCAATACTAATAAGGTAGGAAAACCCAATGCCATATTATCCAATCATGGTACATCATTTATATCTGCAGAAGCCAAACTAGTTGGAAAGCATGGGAGTACAGCATGTCTTATCATCTATCAGAAACCCTTAGTCTAATCAGTATGAGTGGGTTATGAGGGAATTGGGGTGACTTTTTAGGGTTTATACTTCAACAAATTATAAAGGGTGGGTGAGTATTTCCATGAATTGTAAATTATATGAATTGGACAAACACTGAATCAGTGGGCTTTGCTCCAATTTGCCTTTATTTTGGTCAATCTGTGCCAGTATTATACAAGTCGAGATTACCAATTGTTCCAGAGCAAATGAACCAAGAGGCAAACCAGAAAAGAGCATAGAAATGACTTGCACATTGTGCAGTTACGAGCACGGAGATAGAGCATAGGGATAATAAGGTTTAGATTTGGGAAGGTATGGGTCAGGTGTAACCCAGTCTGTCATGCAGACATGCATTTTCAAGAAATTTCAAAATATATAGGAAGGCATATCACATACTAAAAGAGAACAAGCCAAACACTTTTATCCTGCCAGTGATAAAGGGGAAAGGGGCACATAATGCAAGGGCTTTAAAACCATAATAATCCAAGACAGTAAGTCATGACTGGGAGGAGGGGGTAATAAACAAACAAATATACTACAAACAAGAAGTAGAATAAACTTTCTGAAACACCTAGTTCGTTCGGTATATTAAATTAAGCCTGGGGGGATATTGCAACCGTGCAAGGCATGTTGGTAGTTGAATTTGAAGATTTTGCTGAGAATGTAATATAAAAAAGAAAAAAGTATGTTAGGTGAATTTATATATAATAAATCTTTTATTTGATTAAGCTTAGAAATTTCTTTTCCTTGAGGCATACACATTGTATTTTTATTTTTATTTTCTTTTAAGAAAAGAGAGTAAATTTAAATAATAAAAGTGACTATTGATTTTAAATATTGGTAAAAGCTCTGCAAAGTGTAACATTGGTAATTAAATATGGCCATGATTGTTACAAGAAGAGAACAAAAAATCTAAAGAAAGATAAAAGTTTAAAGAAGGATTTCGGGAGGTGTTCAACGTACCCATGCATAATGAATTTTATGGAGGATATAAAAAGGAATGGACATGAATAAAGGGGATTTTTTCTCTTGGATACCCTGGGATAGTTGCCAATATTCAAACGGGTGTCTAGAACACCTGTACATTGCCGGTCTTTTCTTTCCCTTAGACATCCTTATAATGATTTAGAAGAACGAAGTTGTCACCTGCCTGAAATAAAAACATCATGTCAGAACTAGAATTTTACCTACTAATTACTGAATAAAACCTGAGGATTTTATTTATCGCCAAAGAACTGTTCTACTCAACAATCTTACCGGTAAGAATTAAAATTGTGAACTCCTGATATTTATTGAAGTAACCTTCAATATATTCCACATATCGTGTAAACAACAAGAAAAAAAAAATTAATGAATCCTAGAAATTTTTATAATTATTATATACTTTTTATTATTATTATTATTAAATTAAAAATAAATATGCTCTAAAAAAAAAAAATAAAAAAAAAGGAAGGAATGCAATGTGTCTTTGTTTAAGCCTCTTAAATGTATTAGTTCAGCAATCTTCTTGGGAAATTTCAACTGTTGATATCGACACACAGTTATTTTATATAAATTTAATCTTCATGTTAGGGAGAGGGATTTGTATTATATGATAGGGTCACTACATTGTTGATTTAATAGGGATGTCTAAACAGCATCCTAGCACCTAATGAAAAAATAAATTTAAACTATTAAAGGCGACAATGGGAGGGAAGATTGGGATCTGTTTTAACTAAGGTAAATTGTTTTTATCAATAAGACCTAGATAGATAAGTGCTGATAGGTTTTCACCAGAATGTATAAGTAATTTATTATAATTAGGGCCATATTACCTAGAAATATACAAAACTTACGCTAAAGCTTAAATGGTTATATGCATTAACATAGATTAAGTGTGGACACAGTAAGTAATGGATATATTCTTAATAGATATACAAACCTAATTATCAAGCCATTTGCATCTAATAAATATAGAGTAGGCAAAAAACGGTACAATATATAATCAAATTTAATTTTATGTAACCTTTTATATAGTTACTAATCAGTTATATGTAATCATATTGATGTAAACTTGTGATGCAACCTTTGTTTTTTGTAAATATGTAACTATTTTGAATTTCAATAAAGCTGCTTTGAAACATAAAATTTATTGAAGTAAAAAAAAAGAATTGAATGAGCATATTAGTGTATATTTTTTTATTCAGTTTCTTGTCACTGTTTCGGATATTTTTTTATAGCTAATTCAATTATCAATAGCATAGTGATAAACCATAGCTTTTGAGTTTTGAAAAATAAATTTTAAAAAGAATGATTATAAATCATCTCAATAAGAATAATATTGAAATTTATCTTTTTAAAGATATATTATGTGGAGCTTGTTGTGAAGATGCTCAGTTAATTATTATTACTTAAAAATAATTTGCTTTATTAGACTTGTTTTTCCCAACATTTAATTTATATGATTAGTGCTTTACATACATCATTTTGCTTAATTTTTTACACATATTTTCTTCTGATGTTCAATCATTTTTTACTTTAATTTTTTTTTTTTTTTGTGTGTGTGTATTTCTAAGTAAGATCACAATTAAATTTTCATTGTGATGATACCATTTGAATTTTTAAGATGTTAACAATATGATTGATATTCATTTATTCATTTTTTATTATGAATAGTAAATATATTCTGATATGATTATTTTAGAATGCCTTCTTGATTAAAGAATAATTGTTAAGGTCCACCATCAATTATTGCATGCATGAGTGCCAGCTGTGAAATTTGCTCATTTTAATCAAGGCTAGAGTAAACAAATTAACAAGTATTTAGACAGTTATCTGTAATTGTGATATATATCCAAATTTTACACGCTAAAAGTTAAAAAAATCTAATGTCCAAATCAATACAGTTCTTTTTGTATATTTGGTACTTTAGTATTAAAGCTGCAACGTAGAGGAGATAGGAAGTCTTTTCACACCCACAATAAATGTGTAATGCCACATCTATGTCAAATTCAAGAAAATCCCTGTGAGTATACATGAATACATGTTTTTTTTAATCAACGTGATTATTTTCTTTGTAATACTTCAACATTTTCAGTTATTGTCTAAAATTCTTTCTGACAAGAGCCAGGATAAACAAAAACATAATAAAAGTCTAATAATTAATAGATTTTTTTTGTACTTTTGGTTTAATTCCTTTATATAAAAAAATGCCATTTATTAGCACTTCTCTGAAATTTCCAGCATACTTTGCAATCATGTGGTACATTTTTGGAGTGAAAATTTTTATTGTAGATCTCTATTTTCTGTGATAATAGAATATATGAAAACTTTGGTTTTAACGCATAAATTCCTGTTATATATTACATGGTAATGTTATAGGAATATAGTTAATGTATTTTTATCCAAATTACTTAAAAAAGTCAAAATCATTTACTGCTTGTTTGGTGTATATTTAAACTAACTATTTTTTGATTAATAGCATCATTATTGTAATATCGTAAATCACATTTTATTTTTTATTTTAAATGTCGTTCTTAAAAGTTGATGGAATAGAAAAATGAAAATTGAGATATAATATTTTTTGTTCTAAGATTTAAAATTTTTTAAAAATCATTTTCAAAGTTTTCAAATTCCTTTTATTTAGTTTTGAAAGTTATTCTGAAATCCCCCTTCTTCCAATTTATAACACCATAGAAGTTAATACAAACTGTTGCTAATGAATAATCACAAATTTCTGTAACCAAGTAAATGGTTGAAAATTTATTTTCACTAATAATGAATTTAGTTAAAGATTAATTTTTGTAAACAAAAGAAATCACAGATGCTACAGAAACAGTTTTTCATTTTCCTAATTCAAATTTTTATAAAGTAGATAGTAATTTATTAAATTTTGTATAATATATGTATGAAATTATAAGCATCGGGTAATTGTAATTTTAATTTTCACTACTTTTTATTTTACCAAACTATTTAAAAAATTTATACAAGTCACAAGGAAAATTGGAAATAAATGGATTTTTTTTATTTTAAAAAAAAAAAAAAAACATTCAAGGAAAAGATTGTGACAAAGAGGATTTTTACAATATTTTTCATTATATTTTTTAAAAATAAGAATACCATCATATAAAGAATAAATTTCAATAAGAAATGATACTAGACTTTGTGATCTAGTTTGAATTACAACTTTATATATCTTTTTTCAATTATAATGACATACAATCTGTGTATATATTTAAAATTCAGACAATTCTTTTTGTTAAATTATTCAGAATGTATGTGTATCATCATCATCAACCATTATCAATCCACTGCAGGATGAAGGTCTCTCCAAGTTTAATCCATCTTCTCCGATCTTTAGCTTCTCTTCTCAATGTATGTGTATAGTTGTAATTATATATATTAGCTACATTTACAAATAATAGTTCCCTAATGGGAAATCTTATTTTAATGCATATATTTTAAATTATATATATACAAATTAATTTTGGTTCTTAATATAAATCTTGTAGAAAAATTATATATATTTAGGTCTTGAAATTATATATCTTTTCATTAAAATGTTAAAAATGATTTATTTAACTTTTTTCTCCATTCATTGAAATGTTTTCTTTTTTTTTCCCTGTAAAGAATTTTCATTTATATTTCTTATTTTGTAAATGATTTATGACTTAAAATTTTTCACCCCCCCAAAGTACTTTCATTGATGAAAGTTAGTTATGTTTATTGCAAAAACTGTTTTTTAAAATTGGAATTTTTTTTTTTTTTTTTGCTTTTAAGGCTAAAATATTTTTGTTTATAGATAATGTTCCATGTGTATTATATTACTTAGAAACAAATTTTTTAATCATTTAATGATTTTATATCATTTTGATTTTTTTTTTCTTAAATTTCATTAGTTTAATTTTTTTAAAATTTACTTTATATATCTATTGTTTGTTTTTGATCATTTTCTGTATTTGATTTGATTTATAGAATTTATATTTATGATTTCATGCATTGTTCATTATTTGATAGATGTAACAGTTCTCTTTCAAGATAATTTTATTTGACCTATAAGTGATTACAAAATAAAAATAAAAAGATAGCAAGAAATAACTAGACGAGGTTACAGGGTGATATATACAAAGAAGAAATGATCCAAAAGTCAGTAGAATATAAAATGAATGATAGTGAAGAACTTGCCTGTGGATGCAAGGTGAATATTATTCATCTAGTCTATAACGAAATACCTTTGTTAGTAAACCCTGTTTTGGCAAGTTATGGTTGGGGTTTTTTATTAAATCATAATAAGATATTAAATCATAATAGATATTTTCATATAAATTATTTAGGGGTTGGTTGGAGAGGTGCTGTTTAGACCAGTTGTGAATTCCCAGGTTAATATGGCCAGGTATGGATTGGCCTCTCTCTTGTCCGTTTCTTGGATATTTTTAATTATGCTGAGGAAGCAGTTATTGATTTCGTTAAGCGGTAATTTTTGAAAAATCACCTTGCATCTGGTCAACCAGATGGCAAAGTTTATGTAGGTGGCAAGCCTGATTTCAGTGAAAATGCCTCTATTTAAAACCCCTTCAAGAGATGTTAGATCTGGACCATTATTATCAATGTGTTTCTGGAAGTTTTGTCTTAGTCCTTGCCAGACCGGACAAAGGCGAAGGATATGGTCCATATCTTCTGGGCTGGAAAGACAGAGACAACATATGGGATCTATGCGGAAGCCTCTTCTATTAAGAAATATAGCAGTGGAGAGGCTACCAAGGTTAATTTTGAGAAGGAAGTCTGTGTGTTTAGGTGCTAGTTTCAATCTACGGGCTAGTTTGCGCAGTTTGTTTATGTCGATGGGGAGGTAAGTGTGTGCCTTCTGGGTATTTGAGTTGGATAGGTTGAAGGCTTCCCAATAGGTTATTTTTGAATTGAACATGGACACGGAAGGTGCTATGTGTGTAAAAATGTATGAGATCTGTATTTGAAGCCAGATGGGAGTGAACCTCTGAGGGGGCGGTCTATCAGTGGGAAGCACTTGCTCTTTGGGAAGCGGACATTGGAAGGTCCTGCAATCAGAATAAAGTTTATGGATCATATTATAAGTTCTCTGTATTGCGAATACCTTTATTGAATGCAGTCCCAGTCCATTCATGTCTCTTGGCTTTTGAAGGGTGCGCAGACTGATAAATGATCTGCGCCCACCTCTGCAGAATCGCAGACAGTGGGATTCTACTTTTTTAATGAAAACTTCTGTTGGTTTAAAACCCGCAAGATAATATATAATCTTGGGAAGTATGAGGGAGTTTAAGAGTGAAACCTTTCCAAATGTGGATATATATATTCTTGAGAGGCATGTTATGGTGATGTCTATTTTGTTTAATAGTCTTCGTTGTGTTTCCATCCTCATTGCTGTAGGGGATAGTGATATATTGAATCCCAAGAAAGGCTGAGGCATAGCTTGTAATGAACCTGTTAGCTGTTTTGATATTCCAAATTGACGATTTGTTCCTGTTAACGTTAAGCCCATGCGTCTGAGCATAGTGCTGTAATAGGCTTTCAAGAATGTTTATTTCTTCATGTGATTTAAGAAACACCACTACATCATCCATGTAGGAGATGTGGGAGATGTTTTCATTAAGAAGAGGGATGGAGATCCCAGGGAGTGCATCCTCAATGCTCAAAAGCAAGGGATTTATATAGATCATGAAGAGGAGAGCACTTAATGGGGAGCCCTGGGGAATGGAGATGCAGGGTTTGAACCCAGGGGAAATTCTCCCATTTAGAGAAAAAAAAATCTCTCGATTTGCTAGGAGATTCTCTGTGATCTGAATGTATGCCAAAGGAACCTGAAGAGCCTCTAGTTCACCAAGTAGTACATCTATTCGGACAGAGTCAAAAGCCCCGGCAAAGTCTAGTTGGACTGCGACTGGCCGGGATTGTTTTGTTCTACGGATATGATCAACGAGGAGTCAAAATCGGCTTACAGCATCACCAGTCGATGAACCCCTCTTAGCATATTGATGCCTGGAAAGTTTTGATGTGATTTTCTCTTGAATTTTATCTTTTATAATGCTTTCGATAATTTTGATTAGGAGAGGAACCATGGATATTGGCCTAATGTTATTTAAGTCTATAGGTAGATCTTTCTTTTTTATGAAAGGGTCCACTGATATAGGATAGATCCCTGGAAGATGTAGGCTATCAGTGGCTAAGAGATCAATGATTCCCCTTGTAACATGTATGGTAAATTTTTCCAAGTGTAACAGAAGAAATCTAGGAATTCCATGCATGCCGGGATGAGTGTGTTCAGGCAGGCTTTTAATTTTGGAGATGATATCAGCTTTAGTAATGCTGTGAGAGTTATTTGAGTCTTTCACAAATTTGTGTCGTCTGGTAACAGTTCCAATGGGCTGCAGTTTGGTGGAATAATAATCCCTAATTTTGTTAAGCATATTGATGCCAGAGTAAGTAATACCGTCAAGGCACAAAGAGGAGAGTGTGTGATTTCTTTTTCCTGACCCGAGGGCCCATCTGATATAACCTGGAGTCCAACAATCTTGTTGTTCCAGATAATTGCGTGCTCACTTAATACGAATATATTCCACAAGAGTCATTCTGGTTTGTTTATATTATGTTTTAGGAGTAGAATTTGTGGGATGTTGTGTTCTGTAACTTGGATGCTTTTCAGTTCAGATGTAATCCGATCAAGTTCTGAGAGTAATCTTAATGGCCCTTTCTGGTATCTATTGTATTGGTTAATAAACTTTTGTGTTGTGGTTATAAATGTATTCCATCCTTGTAATGCTGGTAGATTCCATATCTTCTGTTCTTGAAAGGTGATGTATATATCTGAGATTAATTGGGGGGGCACATTGTGCCTGTTGAGTAATCTCATTGTCTGGGGGACGTTGGTTGATGTATGAAGTTGTGGTTGCAATTTGATGGTAGCTTGAACAGCGAGATGATCTGAAAAGGCAATAGGCCAGAGCTGTGTATCTATGAACGAGATCATTTCAGGAGAGTAGAATATGAGGTCTATGAGCGAGTGAGTACTTCTGGTATAGAAAGAGAAGGCTCCTTCATGAAAGTGCTTTCCCACTGTGTATGTTTCTAGCAACCATCTTTAAATATTTTTTCTCAAAATGGTCAAAAGTGTGGTTGAAATCACCAAGCCAGATAACTGGGCTAGGGTTCGATCTAATTGCTATGTTTATATTATGTATAACTTTGTGTACTATTTGTTCATCTTTAACCAGATACACATTGATAAGAGTGAACAGAAAACCCCGGATTTGTATAGTAGCAATAATGCAATTGGTATCTATGTGCAGGATTTTGAAGAAGTCAATAATTGAATTTCTATTGATGATAAGAGCAACCCCAGCGGTAGCTGAGATGGAGAATGAGTATATAAAGTAACCAAAGCTCTCAATTGTTTTTATTATCGTGGGGTCTGTGTGAAGATGAAGCTTAGTTTCTGATAAGCAAAGTATATCTGGTTTTTGGAGTTTGAACCAATGTGAGATAGCAAACGCCCTGTCTTTGGAGTTAAGCCCCCTGACATTGAGTGACGTTATTGTGAATGACATTTTGAAGTAGGTTGCTTGGTTTCTTGTTCATTAGCTAGAATACTTGCAGTGAGCTGGTTGTCTTTTTGCATTAGGCAGACTTCAGGATCAGTTGATGGGATCCATAATGTTAAATCTTGGGGGGCTATTTGCCCAGAGGTATTAGCTTCAGGTTGGGTATGATATGAGTTTGATGTATTGTCATTATCTGATTTTAGGGATTCATCTTTCCGTTTTTTATAGTTGGGACTGGCATTGCACTGTATGTCATCAGAGGTTGAGGTGGTCTCATTTGAATCGATATTTTCGCTATTGTTATTGTTGTGAACAAAGGTGGTGGATTGTGTGTTTCTGTTGCGGCGCTTTTTCCTTTTGCGTGGTGTGGTGAAGGGTTTAGGGACATGGTCAGGCCCAGACTCTGTGAGGCTTGCAGTTTCTTCTTGCCTAGTTTCAGCATCCATTTCTTCTTGCTCAAAGTCAGAACAAGTGTCTGTTGAAGAGAAATAAGTTTTGCTTGTCTTGTTTTGATGTGTTTGGTGGCATCCCACTGGGTTGGTGTCTTGGCATTGGTTTTGATCTTTTATGTTGTTTTGATGAGAATCATTTGTTGAATGATTATATGTTTTCAGCTTGATAGAAGTCTCATGCTCTAAATTTATATCTCGATTATGTTCTATTTCAGGTTTTGTTTGCTGCATGTTTTGTTGTTCTTGTATATGCTGTTCTTGTATATGCTCTTCTTTTGAACCACACCGATGTGACCGACCCGCAAAGGTACCGCAAGAGGTGCATTGTCTGGATGGGCAGTTGCGCAGCAGGTGTCCCATCTTCCTGCATTCGAAACATTGCGATTCTACTCCCCAGAATGAGATGAAAAGAGGCACTCTTCCAATATGGATTGTGGGGGGGGATATCTAATGGCACTATTCCTTTTTTTAATGTAATTCGAAAGAGTGCTATGTTTTGCGGAACTTTTCTTGTATTCCAGGGAACCTAAGATATTTAAAAGAAGTGATTTGCCCATAAGGCATTAGAAGGTTTTGTAAGTCAGAAATATTGAATCCCAGACCACAATTTTTTACCTTGCCACTTATTGAAGTGTCACGGACTATGTTTGGATTGATGGTAATTAGGTATCTGTTATCAAGTATCCTATATTTATTTTTAAAAGCTTGTTTTGCCATGATGTTTGTAAATTGGAGGATTATATAACGAGGGTTGGGGTGATATGATACCCTTTGAATAACTTTCCAGAGATCTTGGGCTTTTAGCAGGTTGAAGAGTTTACTGGTTGGAAAAGGGAATAATCTTAGTAAGTGGTCTGTAGTGGACAGAATGAGTGAGGCTTCATCATTGAAGATAGCAAAAGATTTTAGTAATCCTTGTGGCATGGCTTCATTGAATTTGGTAACTGTTTCAGTATAAAGCTGATGATTATTGAGTTGGTCATGAGAACTGTTTGATGGCTCATGTATAAACATTCCTGTGTCTGATGCCTCATCCAACTCCCCCATCAACTCAATCAATTGTTGTGTGGCTTCATTATTGTCTTGCAAATTATTTGAATTGTGTTTTATGTTTCCTGTTACTGATTTGTCATTATTGTTGGATTTTACAATGTTTGCATAAGTGTTGGCTGTTATATTATCTTTTTGTGTATAATCTGGTTTAGTTATATATCTTTGCGAATGCTTAAATTGTTCATTTGTTGTTTTATTGGAATCGTGATTATCATCTTGATGTTTGAAATATCCAATGTTTTGCAATATCCAATGTTTTGCTTTATTTCAGAGGAAGAGCTGATGTCTGTAGACTCTTCACTACTAGTGTGATCTGGGTTTTTTGTTTTGTTTTCAGGCACAAGCATTGATGTGAAACTGGGTTCATAATTTTTTCTCTTGTTGGCGGAAAGATTAATTTGCTTGATAGAACTCTTCATGGTATTGTATTCTATAATATTCGCATGATTGACGTTAACTGATCGCGTTGTTCTAATTTGAGTTGCTTTTTGTGTATTTTCGCTGCTGCAGATTTTATGTTTGGCTAAAAAAATTTTTTGTTTTTCATTTAAAGTTGATTTAACAATGTGGTGCGGAGTTAATTCTCCATCAGAAGGGTCTTGTAAAGGGTTTCCTTCTGTTTTAAGTGTTTTTCTCTTTGGTATGAAGAAACTTATCCTTGTCGTTTTTCCTTCGTGTTTGTTTGCCAAGTTTTAACGTTTTATCGTTCAATGCGCTGGTGTTTATTTTAGAAACACAGCATTTTGCTTTTGATAAATTATCTGATTTGTTTTGCTTTGTTATTGGGAAATTTAAATGTTTATATATTTTTTTCCCCTGACTATCCACTATAGATTTTTGAAGTAATTCACCCCCCTCTTCCATGTTAGTTGTTGAAGGCTTGGAGCCTTGTAGGCCAGCCATGAACGTTAGAAGATGACGTTATTCAACTCAATCAAGGTGGGATCTAAATCAAGCTTAATGTGAACGTAAATTTTTAAAAAACAAATGTAAAAGTGCAGATTAATAAAATTAGTACTTACAGTCTGTTTAAAATCATTTTGAGGCGAAATTCCAGATTAAAAGTGAAGATGTAATAGTTAACTTTCTTATATAATAATATTGATTTTTTAAATATGTGATTGTATTTGGATTTTTAGATTATAACAATATTTGTTTAATTGAATTGCTTTAATATATGCAAAAGGATGGCTGATTATAACAATATTTGTTTAATTGAATTGCTTTAATATATGCAAAAGGATGGCTCACTATCACTTCTAGAGTCAGATTTGGTTTAGATAGATATAGTCCTGTGTTTGTTGATTATATTTGTATCAGTGAATATAGTCTATTTTTTAGGGTGTTTTTTTTACAACATGAGAAAGTCACTATATGGAAATGCTATATTTTTGTATGTATTAATAAATTTTTTTTTTTTTTTCAGAAGAAAAAAACAACATATTTGATTAGTTTACTTGTATTCAATTAATGACAACTCTAAAATTTGATGACCATAATTATTTTTTCAATATCTATATATATATTAAATTTATGGATGTATAGACCATTTTTGACATTTGGATGTATTATGAGAGATATATTTGCAATATATAAACAAAACATGTACAGTCATCAAAGAATTGTATATTTCTTTAAAATTTCCAGTTAATAAACTAAGATTTTGTAAAATTTGTGTAAATGAGCTTTCCCCTCCAAGTTTATATAATAATGATTTATATATGAGTAAAATAATTAATGAAATTTGATTGGGTATTTGATAATATACAGTGTTTGGATTTTTTAAAAAGCTATTTTTTTTTTACAATTGGTGAATGTTAGCATATGATAACAAAAAAATATGAGAATACATTTATAATTATTTTTCTTTTTTTACTCATCAAATAACATTATGAAAAGTATAGCCAAAAGTTTTTTTTTTTTTATGAAGTAAAAATTTTATTTTTTTGAAAATGTAAGGATATAGATTTTAGGAAGTAAAAAATAATTTGTAAATCACCTTGTTTGTTAGTTTATTTATTTTAAAGTGATCATAGTTTGCTATAAAATTTCATTTTAAATTTAAAATAATTTTTAAAATATAAAAATAGCTTCTTTTTTTTTAAAAAAAATTTTTTTATCACTGTTTTGTTTTAACTAGTTTTATGTTTTTCATCTCTTCACTTTTTAAACAAACAGTTTTATCTACATTATCATCTTTTTACGACTTTATCAGTCATTCATTTTATTGCTTACAGCTATCTCATAGAAGTTTTTAACAATTTAAATTACTGGCTTTATCTTCTAAACATCTAAATCTTTAGATATTAAATAATAACATCAGTTACTCTATAAATATGAACTTATTCAATTTTTTAACTTATGATTTACACTTTATTTTATAGATTAAATATATCATATAATCTCAATTAAATAGAAGACTTATGTTGGTTCTCTTATTTTATTTTGTTTAACAGAAACATTTTCTTTAAAATCTTTTCAGTGGCTTATGCATTTAATGACATCTAATAGAATTTAAAATTATATTTAAATTTTTGGTAAACATGAACTTACCAGGTCATGACAAAATTTTATAGTTCAAATTTTTTTTACCAGAGTGTTTCTTGTCGAATTATTTAAAAATTTGTTGTGAAATATCAAATACATGGCGGCTTATAAATTATAAAAAAACAATAACAAATAATTATATTATAACAAATATCTGATAAAAAATAATTTATTAACAAAATAAATGGCCCGGATATTACGCAGTCAACATTTTAGGCATATTCCATAATAAATTCATTCATAATTACTATCCATTGTAGTTTAATAAATTCATTCATAATTAATAAGTTCATTCATAATTACTGTCCATTGTAGTTTTTGCTTATAATAGCGATTGCTTAGCGAATTTTATCTTTTGTATAAGTGAAAACTACAATGGACAGTAATTTGACAAGAAACACTTTGGTGAGAAAGATTTGAAACAAAATTGAATTTTGTCGTGACCTGGTCAGTTCATGTTTACCAAATTTTTATCTTAGAGTAATAATATTGATTCTCCTCCCCCGCCTCCCCATTGCATTCTATCCATTTTATTTTTTAATATTAAATTTTTTGTTGTGTGTATATATATATGTTAATGTAAAATATATTAATTGTAATTTGTAGGTCTTTTCTTTGTAGCAAAAAGAAGAAAAAAAGGAATTTTTCTTAATTTCAAATTATTCATTTGTCCAAACTTATTTGGTTTTTATTAATCTTAATTCAACAAATTTCTTTTCAGCTTTATAGTTGATGCATTATCTAGTTCTCAATAATTTCACTAATTTTTTTTATAGCATTCCCCCTAATGATAAGAATCCAATACATGTTAAATCTGTTTTAAACCGGATTTTTTTGCTTTTCCAAATATCAAACTTGTTCTTGTCTGACTATTATCAATTTACTTTTCTTGGCAATGCTGCTGTTATCAAAATATATAAGTTTCTATGTTGTCCAGTACAGTTTGCTCAATTTTTATTTTATTTTAATTTTTTTGTCTCAAAATTTATTTTATTTAACCGTTTAACATATAATCATAATTCTTGAGGTCAAATTTTTAGTTAAAGTATTTAGAAATATGTGTTATCTTTTTATAAATCAAATTTAACTGTTATACCATAGAGTCAGTATTTGAGGCAATAAAATACTTTCATCACCAAGACTGAAGGCCATATTTTACAATTATATTTTTTGTTTTTTCAATTAGAATATAAAAACTTATCAAATCAGTCCAGCTTAATCTGCAACATAACCTTCTTGACAATACTAGCTAAATAAGTCAATTAGCAACAATATTGGATTAGCTAGGACTTATGGATTGGTTACCTGAAAAAGAAAAAAAAAAGCCTGGTTATGTACTGAAAGAATTTCAAAGATTTAACCAGCTAGGTTTGAACTTTACATCATGATTTGAAAAGCAGATGTGCTAACACCCTAATCATGAAACCTTCATGGAAATTTGTTATCATGGAATAATTTTTTTCTCTATTAAAACATATGCTAAAATATTATATTAATCTGAAGGATTTCAGGTTAAGTTATAGTGTGTCTATTTGCCATATTCATGGCCAAGAGCTTTAATAAATGCAGAGTAAAACTTAAGTTTTTCCCCACACATTTCAAATATACTTAAGGATTTTTTTAAACTAATGAATAATAATAAAAAAAAAAAATCTATTGAAACTCTCATTACCTATCTAATTGATTAACTTAATGAGTAATGCTTTCATCATGTTTATATAGAAAGATCTTTCCCCAGAAATAGATTATTCAAAACCTATTTTACCTCATGTAGGACTGTTAATGTTTCATCATGTGTTTTGAAGTATTAACAATTTTATAAAAATCATTTTTAAAAACTGTTAATGAGTTGGTATTCTATATGCTTTCTTCAGTGCCATTTTAATTTTTGTTTAAATAAAAGTATATTTAATTTTTATTTATATATATACCCACACTCCGTTTTCAATATATATATTGACCCCCTCCCCCCCCCCAAAAAAAAAAAGATACATTGACAACTTCTTTTTCTTTATTTTTACTCAATTCAAGATTTTATTTGATATAATAAAAATTACAGTTCATTAATTAATGACTCCAATTTTCTAATTAAAAATGTTTGTAGGTTAATTCAATTTAATAATAATGTATGTGAATGTGGAGAAACGTATGAAATCGGATATATAATGTATAAAACAAGTGTCAACTCAATGAAAATTTAAACTTAAAAAGCTAATGTTTGCGACATTAATAGCTTATGTAAGCCATATATATATATAATTATTTACCGAAATCTTGTAATATTTTCTTTAATTCATATATTTTAGAGCATAAAAATTATAAATAATATATATATTTTTAAAAAAGTGAATTGATAGAATTAAAAATATATATTTATTAATATTCAGAAAATGTAATAGAAAAGAAAAATAGTTTAGTTTCATCAGCCCAATATTAGATGCCCCTTGTGTGTAACTTTAAATTCTATCTATATGTAATGTAATACATGTTGTCTAGTTTTGTAATTATATGTTTTTACATAGATGCACAACTTTTCATATAGTAGCACTACTCAGGTCAAGCTAGAGTAATCAATGGATGCAGGATGGTTAGTGCATGTAAGGATTTTATGCACAAACTTTCCTGCATCCATTGATTACTTGCCTCTGTGAGAACAGCTTGTGTAATCATAAAGAATGGTGTTCATGTGATATTTAGTGGTTTAATACCATTCATGCCCAATAGGATTATGGTGACTGTGGTTATTAAAGAACCAGACACCAAAATATCTAGATGCTGACAAGCAAATGAGCTTGAATTGAAAATATTGTTTTTATTTTGGACTCAAAGCTTTATAATTAGCTAAAAAGGTAAAAGGTGGCTGCTGGAGGATTGCATTAGATCCTAAGATCTAGGTGCAGTGCTCACAGATCCAAGGCTCCTCACTGATGAAAGCTACATATTAGAAACTAGTTTGGGGATATTGTATGAGTAGGCACTAGATAGAGATTTTATGCACAAACCTTCCTGCATCCATTGATTACTCTGGCTTGCATTAAGTGGGTACTACTATATGAAGAGTAGCAAAGAAAGTAGTTTACTGTTTAAGGCTCAAACGGGATCTTTAGCAACAAGGGAATATACACATAAATGGGAGTGATTTAATCTGCAAGTTCTGTAAGGAAGGCATAGAAAATATTAGCCATTTGTTAATTGAATGTAAATGCCTGTAAGCAGAAAGGGTACAAGTAATGAAGTTGTGGAAGAATAAATATAAACAAAGTGATTATACAGAAAAGTGAGTTATTGGTTTTTATGATGGGTTTGAGAAAAGATAAGAGTGATTTAAATATAAAGGGGAGTTGACAAAGATTATGTTGTGGAAATGGTATGGGGTAGGATAGAGAATATGGGGGGGGGGGTGGAAGAGAAGGTAAAGTGCCTAACATTTTTTTGGGTATAGTGGCTGAGATATTCCTGTCTCCTTATGGAGAAGTCACAGTGCATTGCATCGCCTCTATGTGAGCAGCTTGTGTAAGAATAAAGAATGGTGATCATGTGAAATATGTTTTTCATCTTGATTGTTTGAATTGTAATAGAGATAAATATATTCATTACCAGAACATGTAAATTAATAATAATCCAAAATTCTTGTTTTAAGGTTGAATTTTGATTCATAAAATTTTTGAAAAACACATTCAATGGAATACAGATCTATAATTGGTTAAATATTGGTAAAATGAAAAATATTAAAAATTGGATATAATGTATTAGTCTAACTTAATTTTAATTTATTAGTGAATGCTTAAAAAAAATTAATTTAATAAATAATCAAATAAATAATTTTTAATTTATTATTTATATTCATTTGAGTATGAAGAAATTTTGTAAACAATAGAAAAATTTTGAATAGTATATTAAAAGTTGTGTCTTTTATATTGGGCAGGCAAACTTTTCTGATTGCAGACCATATGGACTTCTGTAAGTCATTTGCAAGCTGCACATAAACATATTTTTATTTTTCCAATATATGAGATTCATAATAAAGAAAACATTGTGATCATGTTAGAAAACAATTTTCTATTTTCAGTTAACTTTCATGAAAGAGAACTTTTAAAATTTCTTTCAGAAAATTTTAGAATGATGTTCAATATTATATGTATACATGTGTGTATTTATGTAATTGCATTATCTTAGTAGATTTAGAAACTTATCATATGCTACCAAACATGGTGCTTGTTTGTATAATTTAATGGTTTTATGATAAATCATAAAATGGTGATAAAAGAGATATGTTCAAAAAGTTAAATGTATAGTATTAATAAAATGCATGTATTGCTTAAAAATAATAAATAATAACAACAAAATGCATTTGAATACATTACCTATTACATTTATTTTAAATTTTGCATTATTAAATACTAAAAAATTCACAACAAAATTTTAAGCTTCTTTGCACACTTTGTTCAAAAATTGATAAGATGTAAAAATGATTGCTTCATGAAATTTTTTTTTTTTCAGTTTATATTTTGGTTTTATATTTTGTGCAGTGTTGAAAATAAATAACATAAACTAACATAATTTTTTAGCCATTCAACTTTTTATAATGAGAAAAATGTATTGTGAGAGCATATTTCTTTATCAGATTAGATTTATGTAATTTTGCATTATGAAAACTATCAACATGTTTTTTTTTAATTGCAAATGTTTCAATTTTATTGTTCAAATACTTATGGATAAATTAGATTCATTATAAAAAGTGCATTAATGTTATTGTTTAACTATGTTACATTGCATGATTCTCATAATATTGTACAAATCTTAAAATTGTTAACACATTTTGTTAGATATTTTAAAATTAATTTATAACACAGAAAATTGTTTTTTTTTTTTTTGCTTTTAAAAATTATTGCATAGAAAATTGACATTTTTATATAACTTAAGGGTAAATTTAAATTTTTTAAATAAAATTTTTGGATACTTTTACTTTTTCCAATCTATTGAACTCTTCCTATGCAGCCTATATTTTTGATAATTATACAGTTTCAGGGGCATGAAATAAAACTTTACCAAAAAAAATGACTGATAGGAAATGTGTATTTAATATTTATATATTTTTTCTTATTAGTCTTATTAAAAAAAATAAATTGTGCACAAAAATTAAGTACAATATTTACTATTACTGAATATATATTAGTTGTTAATTAGAATTAATGGTAATAATTAAAAAGTAAATATAATGTGTAAACACCAATGTCTATATATATTATAAAAGACATTTCACAATTTTTTTAATTTTTTGATTAATAAGTTAATCAAATGTACTCTTCTTTATAAACAGTGCATATTAAGACATTTCATGTATTTTTTTATATTTTTAGATTAATAAGTTGATGTCTGCATTAATGGACATGGTATGATGCTTTACATTTAATATTTTTTTGTGTATTAATAAGTTGACTTAATATATATTGTAATTAATTTTTACCCAATTTTTTATTTTTTTAAGATAACACTAATGAAAAAAAAAGTATATATTAAATATATTTTTATTGTAGGCCCCAAAACTGTATATTTGTCAAAAATATAGGTTGCAGAGCTTGATAGACAGGAAAACACACAATTACCAAATTTTGTTATGAATATTAAACTCTTATCATCAGTTTTTTTTTCTTTCAATCTTGATTGACATAATAATTTAGCAATTTGTCATTAAAACTAACTAATACTTTTATCTTTCATTGGTTATTAAAAATACACTTTTAATATAGATTTTCATTTTTTTTTATTTTTGGACTATACAGTCAATTTGAAATTTTATAGAGCTTAAAAGTAAGTTTAATTTTTTTATAATAATGTTCAAATAGAAAACTGATGTCATAATTTTTCTTTTTTAATGGCGCATCTTGCAGTAAAAGGCAAGAGAGCAGTAAATGTGGCTATTGAAATCCAAGAAGCTATCAAGCATGCCAGGATGCATAATTTAACACAGTATTTTGCATTACAAATTGGTTTTAAATCTGCTTTTGACCTCATTAACTGATCTTATTTATTTAATACCCTAAAGGAGCTTATAGAAGATGATCAATTCTTATTGAATGCAATAAAAAATTACATTATGAATAATAGAATCTCTTATAAAAATTTATGAGAAGATCAGAGTTTTTGCCCCAGATAGAGGAATTCAGCAAGGATCACCTTTGGCAGCACTGTTGTTTGCAATTTATAGATCCCATGATAAAAGAAATAGAGGCACTAATAGATGGAATTTACCTGCCCCAATTGGGAGTTTCAGTAAAGGTCATGGCATTTATAGATGATATAATAATTTTTGAAAACTGTTACAATATTGATGTTGTAATGAATATAATCAGAAATTTTCAGCAGGCAACTGGAGTGTTAATTCAAGTAAATAAATCAGCAGCTTAGCAATTGCCACAGGGAAAAGAATTCCCAAGGAGTTTGTAGCCCTGCCTAAGTCCTTCCTTGACCTTCCATTATATTTATCAAAAACTAAGATGAATGGACTATTAAACCAATTAGTCACAAGGAAAATAGAGGAAAGAATTAATGGTTTTATGCCTTTTAAACTCTATGAAATAACTAAAACCAAAATATTTAATGCAATTGCAATGGGAGTGCTAAGATATTACAGCCCATGGTTAAAATTATATAATAAATAAAACCTAAAGATTATACAGGTGGCAAAAAATTCATATGGGGAAAGAAAACTTATCTCCTCTCTACCTCACTTTTACAGCTTCCAATAAATAAGAGTGGTCTTAATTTAATTGACCCAAAAGCTTACGTTCAATTTATTACTGCTAAAGCTTATATGAATGTAGTCAAAGATCAGTCATTTAATCTCCCAAATGGTGACATATTTATTATTAATGAATTGGGAGCTGAAAAAAGATTGCATCTTACTGATATGTTGATGGCATATAAAAATTTGCAAGATGAACTTGATGTAACCACCGTAGATGGTATTAGATATAAAGATTTAAAAAAAAGCAAATTACCAAAATGAAAATAATTGGTTGAGCTGTTTAATGAAAAATATTTTTAAAAAATTTCACTCAATATATACACATCAGACATCAATGAGTTTTATTTTTAAGTTAATCAATGGGATCCTATCTACAACTACCTATATTAATAAAAGACTGGGATTGAGTTTGAATGAAACCTGTATTATGTGTAACAGGGGCAGTGAAACTTTTATGCACTTGTTTGAAGATTGTTATGCCTTTAGAGAAATTAGAATGAAGGTCTTTCACAGGCCTATAATAAATATGAAATATCTTATGAAAAAATATGTTATAAACTTCAACCCGCACAATGTGAATGTAATGATCCATACGTTGAAATCATTGTGGGCAATAAGATGTTCACTTTTATTTGATAATAAGAAATTCAATTGGTTAAAAAAATGGATAAAGATTGAGAGAACTACTTTAACTTATGCCTAAAATATTGGCCCCCAAAAAACCTTCCAATGTGTATGGGGAGGAATTGCTGTCTCCAAATGTGAAATCTGGGAGTAAAACATATAATAAAGAATTGTAATGTTGTTAAAGAAAAAGGGTCTAAATCGTAAACAGTGACAATTAACAGGTGACAGGAATGTTAAGTGAACATGATGCAATATGTATAATGAACAAGTGAAGGATAATACTATTCCTTTTTTTTTGTTGTTGTTTTTTGTTTAAACTAGAAATTTATTTTGTAATTATGTAAATATGTTGTGTTTTAATAAAGTTTATTATTGAAAATAAAATTAAAATTTTTATTTCTTTTTTATTTCTGACATGTTAAAGATTAACACTTTGATATTACAAGTAACCAATATATTTTATGTTTCATTTGTTTTTAAAAATAAACTTTGAACTTAGAATTACAATTTCTTTATTTCTGGATTATAGTCAACTCAAACTTTGTGTAGAATTTAAGGATAAGTTTAGTTTTTCTATAAAAATGTTCAGGACTAAAGGACAAATAATTTAACAATACAAACATCCATATTTTTTTGTTTTATTTTTTAAATTAATGGAAATAAATTTTTAAATATAGAAATGAAAGTTTTTTGTTTTTGTATGTCATGTTCCCTTAAGAATAAATATATATCATGGGTTCACATGTCATTCAGATTTTAACAGATTTTTTTAATAATGCAATCTTTTTCATTAAATATTATTACTATGGAGATTGTAGTCTCTGTACATCTTTGTGACCATGTGTAGACTGATCTAAAAGTATTTGAGAAAAAGGATTCAAATTCATGCATGTTGGATAATGATAGTATATCTGTATAATTATATTCTGTTGATTAAAATATCTAATAGAGTTACAAGAATTGTATAAAAAATATTGAATGTTTTTTTGTTTTTATATGTGTATTAGATAACAGTGATATCTTTAATCATTTTATAACAATTTTTATGTTAGTTTATAATAAATATAAGTTTCTAGATAATTGGTGTTTTAATAAGAAGTACATTTATACACTTTACCTATATAAGACTGAAGAACATTTAACCATACACTGTAATGATGTTCAATGTGCATTCCATCTAGTTCAGTGTTTATTGTAAAAATAGCTATAATGAATTAAGAGATGTTATTGTTATCTAATGCAGATTTATTGTCAGCTAGAGAGAATAATATAGTGCTCTTGTTTAGTATGTTTTTTTTTTTTTTGCTAGAGGATGAATGTCTGTAGTTATTTAAATATATTTTCTTGCTCTAATGTCAGTTATTTATAAACTTACAAGCAGATTTTTTGGGGGATTGAAATCTTAGAATCTTTGAAGTTTTCAAGCTTTAGCTTGAATAATGATAGGTGCAGTACTTTCTACCATGAATCATAAACAGCCATTGAGATCTTTATTGACATATATCGTTTAATGATTATCCTGTGCTTTAAACAATGATTAGATTAAATGTACACTAAATAAATTGTATATTTAGTTTTATTTGTGTGTGTGTATTTTCTAATATAAAACACCAGTTAGAAATAAATAAGATTTCATTTTCTAGAATGAACTGAGTGAATAAAAGCAATACTTTTAAAGCAAGCAATAATGAAAAATGAAAGTAAATTAGACATATTTAGATTTAGTTTTGCTTATAAGCAGTTTAAATTATGTAATAGGAACTTTTATGTATTATTTGACTACTATATCCACAGTCTCAAAACCATCATCAAAAAGGATGTGAAATAAAAAGTTAAAAATCTTAGAAATTATTAAATTTCATTGTACTTATTTATAAAATATAGAACTGTCTTCTTGTCTTTGCCTTCTTGTTTTTGCACCTGAGTGTGATGCATTAGTGATATTTTTTTACTCATAATATATGTGTTGATGCTGTGATTAAAATTTCAATTAAAATACTATAATAAAAGAAACAAGAAATTTGTGCTAGGATTATTTGTATTTATAAAATTTATACCTACAATATATGGTAAGTATTTTAAGAATAACATATTGCACCAGAAAGCAATAAGTCTTTATGAAGATTTTAGCAAAGAATCTATTGTAATTAAAGTGATTTATTGTGAATAAATGACGGAAATCAGTGTAAATTTATAAAGGAAATACTTTATGACTTTTTAAATTTAGCAAAATTTCTATTATTATTATTAACTGTATTTTGAGGCTATTTTAACTTTCTGATTAGCAGTGAAAATCATGTCACTTGATGGCATATATTGATTAGACATATATTGTATATTTGAAATTTAACATCACTTAAGCATTGTATCTTTTGCATTTCATCTTTTGCATTTCATCATCATCATCTTTATTTTAATTGCAAGAAGAATGGAAAAAGATAGTAAGTTTTTTTTTTTGAGAGATGAGATAGTGAGTGTTCATATGAACTCATTGAAGTATTACTTCTCTGGATTTGAGTCACTACTATATGTAAATATGATCTTTCTCAATTTATTTGTTACTCATTGTCTTTTTTATAACTACATTATTCTATATTTTGTTAATTATTTTTATTGTTGTCTTAATGAGCATGTGCAATTGCATTATAGACATGTTCATACTATTTTGCATGTTAAAAACATTCGTATTGTGTACATATATGTGTGTTAAAAATACACATGTATATAAATATTTGTGTTGATGTCTTACTGCATATAATTTTTAAATTATTTGTAGATATGAACACATATATACAGTATACATATTAAAAATATCTGTACTATATGTGTCTTAAAAATGTATACTACATATAATTTGCAATATGGGATCCTGCTTTGTGATAGTATTATTTCTGAATAGAAATGTAAAATTGAGAATAGAGAATAATTAAAATTCACTTAATAATTTTTCATCCCTATTGATTTGTTATTGAAATCAAAAAGCAGATTATTCCAAATATAGATTTATTGGTGCCAATTTAGTTTGCGCTCATGGCCATTTTGAAATCTAAAGACCAGCCAAAATCACAGCTAACACATTCAACCGATAAATGACATAAATATTGAATAAAAGTACTTTAAATTCATATTTTAGAAATTATAAATTAATAAAAATAATATGGATATATAGTATAATCTTTTAGTATTTGGAAATTGTAAGCTTGGTTTGATCAGACTTCTGCAACTTTTAGACATACATCATATCAACCAAACCATCCTTCCCCCTCTTTACAAATTCCGGTGTTTTGGCTGTCATATTCAAATATTTTTTTAAAAAAATCCCCATTGAAATAAAGCATATTATTTTTACCAGTTTATAATTTCTAAAATATGAATTTAAAGTACTTTTATTCAATATTTATGTCATTTATCAGTTGAATGGGTCAGCAGTGGTTTTTAAATTTCAAAATAGTTGTGAGCGCAAACTAAATCAGGACCGATTTATTTTCTAAATCTACTTCAGTCAAATTTTAATTTTTAATAAAACCTCATTCACATATGTATTTTTAAAATTCCCTTAAGTCTTTTTTACAACTGATTTGACTGCCATTATGTTCACATGTAACAGCTCTATTTATACAAATGTTATATTTCTTTGATTATCACATTTGTATGATTAAGTATTAGTGTACTATTTTTGTAAATATCTATACACTCATGAATAGATATTTCATATTATGTATGTGAAAATATGTTGGTCTATTTCCATCATCTATCATTAAATGTTGAATGTCTAGACAATTTTAAACTTTATTTAAACTTTTCCAAATACAACAACTGTTAATAATAACACACAAAGACAGCACACGTTAGTACATTACCCAAAGTTACAAGTGATATTATTTTCTCTTCCGGTGTTGAAGACTTAACTAATGCTAGTATAGGAGTTGAACTTTCTTTTAGATTCTTGAGTATTGAATTTTAAGGCAATGCTCTAATCAACTGAGCAATTGGTTAGAACATTGCCTTAAAATTTGATGCTCAATAATCTAAAGGTGAAAGTTTGACTTCTTTGCTAGAATTGTCACTAGCCAGGCCAGAAACACCTGAAGAAGAGCATTGGATAATACCTCCTGAAACTTTGAGTAATATACTAACCTGTGTTGTCTTTGTGTGATAATATTAACAGTTGTTTGTATTCGGAAAAGTTTAAATAAAGTTTAAAATTTTCTAAGCATTCAACATCTAATGACAGATGATGGCAATTGTCCAACATATTATCACATCTAAAATACCATCATCACAAACCTTCAGGAAAACATTCATATTATACATGTATATGGTTTAAGAATGTGCAAATGTTTTTGTGTAATATTTATATACATAAACTTTATCAAAATATTTTGTTTATTTATTACAATTTAATAATTTATTACTTTTAAATTGCAGTATTTTAAAATAATTTACGCATGACAATTTTGCATTTTTATATTTTCATATGGAAATTATTATTTATCTGCTTTTTTTTTCAATTTTTTTTTTCCAGCGAATAAATATTTCACATTAAAAATTGTCAGTGGATAGACCATCATCCTAAAATGTAGAATAAGAAAAGCCATATCATAAACATTTCAGTTTGAATGTGTATTTCATTTACTGTCATTTATTAAACTTTTAGAGTTAATACTATAAACTTTTCAAGATTTATTGAATTTCATAATCTGACTGTCCTAGTGGTGGACTTGAATGTGGTTTCAGTGTTACTTTTGATATTTCAAACTTATGAATTGACAAGGATTAACTCATTCAGATATTTATATTTTTTATTTTTTGCATTTTGAAATACAGTTGATAAAAGACTTGAGCAATATTTTATTATATGAATGTTAGATTATTTGCTTGAAGGCAGGTTAAGCAATAACACTCTCTCATCATTAGTGGTAGTTTATTATGGCACTAGTTTTTTTAAGACTATTTTATATTTTAGTATTTAATTTTAGAGCTGTATTTTAAATGTTAATGAGTTTTTTTTACATCATTAAAATGTTTAATATTTACATGTTCTATATAGGCTATGGGAAGATGTGACAATCTGCTTGGTTTATCTCAAATAAAATTTACAAAATTATTATTCTGTCATTGTTTTATATAAAAAGTTGATGGGGGAGATATAAAATATGCTTATCTATAAAACTTGTCTTTAGTTTAATCAAATTGTTTTAGTAAAGAACATACTTTTTCTTATGCACTTTAAAAATGTGTGGATTTTTTTATTGTATTTTTTTAAAAAATCTATATAAATTAAGATGAAATGATCTTATATAACTATGCTACAATTTAATGTAAATAGTTAAACCAGATACTTATTTAAATAGAATGTAGAAATTGGAAGTATAACATTACAGAAAAAATAAGGGTAGATGATACGTATTACTTAAGTCTATATGTATGTTATGTACATCTATATTTGCCAGTATTTGTAAGGATCAAAATATTGGGTTGAGGGGAAGGTCGAGAGAAACTACTGAACTTTGTTAAGAGGAGAGAAGATTAATCCCTTTCCTTAAATAATTTGTAGAATGCCCTTCATGATTTAATATGGTGGTACATTGTGAGATTAGATCTAAAATGTTATTTCTATTCTAGCATTTACAATGCTTAAACTTCTTAATGACTCTAAGTCATTTACAATTTTTTTTTTTATTATAGACTTATGTAATATTTAAATTATAATAAAATGAAAGTCTAAGATAGGTTTCAAATACATTCTTAATTAAATAAGATTGGAATAAATTTTGTGATCAAATATTACAAACATGGAAGTAAAAGAAACAAATTACACATTTGAAAATTTGATTAAAAATAAAATAATTATTGACAGTTTCTTAGACTTATGGTTGAAAAAAAAAGTAAATAAAATTTTATCTAAATAATAAAATAAACAATTTAATCTTATGTATAAACATACAAAGGGGAAAGTTATTTTTTTGATAAATAATTAAGAGTAACTTATAGACTAAATATAGATAAAGATTGGTCACTTATTAGTTATTGAAGTATAGCAGAATTGTTAGAAAATACAAAAATGTAAATATAGTTATATTTTCTTATATTCTGATAATAATTTTCATTCATTTTATTGGTAACATCTGCAATGTGGTTGATAGATGACTTTTTTTGGTGTGGATTATCTCAGCAATAATATAATTAAGATAATCAGTCACTGAAAATAATATTCAGTCTGAAACCTCAACCAAATACTCATCTTGTGTGAACTGATTTGATCACCAAGAAAGGAGAAATGAATGTGATATAATAGCATCTTCTATTGAAAGTAGCAAAGACTTTTACATCATAATTGTATCTATTAGAAATACTTCAAATAATACAAATGAAATCAACAGAGAACCTGGTTCTGTGGTGAATGTGTGCTCTACAAAAATGCACTTTTTATATTTAAAAAATTATTCATATTCAAAAGATCTAAATCAGTCATTTTAATACAGTTTTAATGATTATTAGTATTTAACATTTTGAATATTCAAATTTATTCTAATATTTATATTTTATTCATATATATTTTTTATTGGATATTATATTTTTAAATTGAAATCTATACATTAAACTGATTGCAGACTGAATGCCATGAAAATGTGTTTTGAGATTTATATTTTTATCTGTATTGTATTATTGTTAATAACTTTTTAACAACATTCTTATTATCAATTTAGTTATCTTGAAATTAGTGTTAACATAATTTTAAATAAATGAGAATTTTTTATTCTTCTCCAAACATCCCATATATGCTCATGCTTTATATATATGGATATGATTTATGATAATCTGAGGATTAATTTAGGTAATCAGAAGTGAAAGCTAGGGATTAAAATTTGTAAAAGAATTAAACTTCATGGTGAATCCAATCCATTTAGGAGACTAGGTGGTGGTGTATTCAGGAATAACTAATCATTTCTGATAAAAATTCAAGCTACTCTTCATTTAAGAATATTAATGTACCCTTAAAATATTGAAAAGTAATTAACATAAGAGTTTGATATATATATATATTTAAGAGTTATGAAGGTTATAAAGCATAATGTTGCTTGAGAAATTAGTGAACTAATGATAATCACAATTTGAATAAATTAATGGGAAAAAAATAGAATTTACAAATATATGTAAAGAATAAATAGAGAGAGAGAGAGGGGGAGAGAGAGGGACCATAGTTTAAAAAGGATAGATTAAACCTATTTAAAAAAAGATAGATTAAAATACTTTAACAATTAAAGTAAAATTATAAAGAAAATAAAAGATGTCTCAGGTAATATTTCATACAAAAAGGCAGATGAATAGCTAAAATTAAATAAAATGGAAACAAAAAAGAATAAAAACTTGAATGAGGAAAGATGCAATCAAAAATAAATGTTAACAAGACATAAAGTAAGGATGAAATTTAATATTAGTAGACAGCACAGAAAATGAGAATAATAAACACTTTATTGCATTGATAAGAATAGTGAATAAAAAGAGGTATTCATGAAGCAAATGTTCTTAGAAGAATCAAGAAATTATGGAATAATTGAAAGAAATAATACAGAGTAGAGAACAATAGGAAATTATGAATGAATCATGAATTAAATATTCTAGAAAAATCAATAAGATGAAGAAAAAAATATAGAAGAAACAGGAAGATAAGAGAAAGAGGAAGAAAATGGAAATGAGTATAGAAGAGATTAGAGACAAAAGATCTAAAAAATATTGCCAAGAAAATGGAAAAAATATCTCAGAAGAATGAATAAATGATAAATAAAATTAGTAATATTCTCCAAATAAGTCAAGAGGTAATCATAAAAATGAAAGTAGTGATTAAAAGAGGTTATGGAAGAATTTGAGAGAATAAAATTACAGGGAAGAATCACAAAGAGAAATGCAACAAGAGCATTCAAGAAGAGATAAAAAAAACCAGAACATATGAAAAAGCAAGAGTTTGAAGAGATGAACAAGATGAGATATTTGACCAGATACAAAATATAGAAATGGAACAAAATGAGTTAAAAAAGAAGCTATAAAGTAATTTATTTGGGGAAAAAACATACAAAGAGCAAAAAAAAAAAAAGTTCACAAAAGAGCTATAACCGACAATACTGAATATTTATGTGCAAAATAGAATTCAGCAACCATACCTAAAAGAATGTTTAAACTTGAAATAGAAGATTAAGGACAAAATAACACAAACTGTAATGCAATCAATAAATTAAGGTATTTAAAGAAGGTGCAGGAGAGATTTATGAAGCACTTAGACAATTTTGAAAATTAATTTCTGTGTAAAGACTAGAATGTAAATAGAAGCTAGCATTAGGTTATGATCACCAACAGGAGACTTATAATGCTTAATGAAACTTACTTACAAAGAAGTCAAACAATTTTCAAAAACATTAAGAAACAGTGCTTAGTAACTTTAGATCAAGAAAATTATACTCAGTTTTTTAGAAACTATATCAAGAATAAGAACATTAAGTGCATGGATCCTATAATAAGATCAAATTATTCACATTATTAGATACAGTTTCCTTAGCAAAATGAAACAAATGGTGATGGCAGTGGATTGAAATACAATCAAACAAATAGCTGAGTTCTTGAATATGATAGATATGAGTATCAAGTGTAAGAAGAATTAAGCAGAAAAGAATCGTAAGAGAAGGCATTAATGAAAATATTATAGTATTGAGAAGAAATGCTAGGATCCATTTCAAAGAATGAAAATATTATAGTATTGAGAAGAAATGCCAGGATCCATTTCAAAGAATAAAATGTGTTAAAAAAAAAATCTGGAAAGAACATGAATTATCGGAAGTAAAAATGAGATTAATCCCTAAGGAAGAAAATTTGATACTTTGTTTAAGTTCTATTAATGTCAAAATAGTAGAATTAATGCAAAATGAATAACTGCCAAGGAGGACATTGATAGGAAGTTTGTCATTTGGGGATGGGGAGAATAACCATATATGCAAAGAGGAGATAATCACAAAATGCCAGCAAATTTGATATACAATTGGGAAGATAACATTCTTTAATTTGCACTAAAAGACTATCCAAAAATAAAAATAATTATGGAGAAATTACAAACTGACAAATATACGAATTTATATCCAAGTTTAAAAGGTAAATATAAAGGGCTATTTTGTCATATAGTGTCAGCCAAATGGCAGCAATTGATTTAAAATGGAAATCATATTCTAATGTCCATTTAGGAATTTTAGTCTAATTCTGTGTGAATGCATCTTGAGGGAGCCTGTACCTACTGAGCATCACCCATACAGATTGGATAAACTAAGGGAAGTGTTGAATTATATTAATTGGATTTTGAATGAAACAAGAGAATTCACTTAGTATTTGAAAACATACTCCCATGCTTACACAAAGATGGCATAATACACATTGAGATTGACAACAGAAATGCAGAAAGCCTTTGCTAAATCAGTAAAAGACAAAGTAAAGACAAGAGAAATATTCTTTATGTATTAATTGTTGGTGACTAGGTATTTATAAAAGTTTATCCCATAATCAGCCACCCTTCACAGTATTCATATAAAAAATTCCAAAATGTTTATAATGGCCTCCACGAGATTTAAACATTGTTTTGAGCAGAAGATGAAAAGAAAATCAAGGGCATTTATCATGCCCAGTTTTAAACAGTCTGGTGCTGAAATAAATGTCAATGAGAGTTGATAAGTGTGGGCATTCCCAAGGACTAATTGGAGAACTGAAATTCAAAGTATGTTAGGCGTATTTCTGAGTTGTTATTGAATGTTATGACACCGATTGCAAATTTGTATATGTTACATTAAATAATCATATTAGATATTTATTCATAGATTTTTCAGCACTAGTTGTCTAATTACTGTTTATTCTATATTTGATTTTATCAGGAACATAATTCCAGATTTCTTAAATTTTATTTTACCAGATGTCATAATAACTGATTTATTGCTATGCAAGATTAGTCTTGTTGGTATTTGCTCATGAGTGTGAGATGTCCTCAAATTAATATTGATTATGTGTTGAATGTCCATTATTATGACAGAAGGCTCTACTGATGATGAAATTTTCATGTATTCATTTTTTTTAAAAACTATTATAAAACATAAGATGAACATAAAAATTATAGTTTTTACACATTATTTGATAAATTCAATAAGACTACCAAACATCACATAATCACCATTTCTTATGCCCACACAAGCTGTTTACAGAGGCTAAACTCTCCACATAGTAGCACCACCAATGCAAGCCAGAGAAATCAATGAATGCAAGAAGGTTTGTGTATAAAATTCCTATCTAGTGCCTACTCATCCAATATTTCCAGACTAGTTTTTACCATGTGGATTTCATCAGCAAGGAGCTTTGGATCTGAGAGCACTGCACCTAGATCTTAGGATCTAATGTAACCATCCAGCAGCTACCTTTTACTTTTTTAGCTAACTAAAGCTTTGAGTGCAAAGTGAAAACACAATAATGTTTTCAATTCAAGCTCATTAGCTTGTATAGTTGTATAGATGTGAAGTCAGTTCAGTATCCATACTTTTTGGTATCTTTGGTTCTTTAATAACTCTAGTCACCATAATTCTATTGGGTATGATTGGGTTTAAACCACTAAACATCACATGATCACCATTTGCACAAAACCTTCTTGCATCCATTGATTGCCCTGGCTTGCACTGGTGACACTCCTGTATGTAGAGTCTAGCCTCTGTGTAAACATCTTATCTAAGCATAAGAAATGATCATGTGATGTTTAGTGATTTAAAACCAATTCTGCCCTATAGGATTATGGTTATAAGTTATTAAAGAACCAAAAGTATGGATACTGAACTGAGTTCAGATCTATACAACTATATAAGCTAATGAGCTTGAATTGAAAACATCATAGTGTTTTCATTTTGCACTCAAAGCTTTATAATTAGCTAACAAGATAAAAGGAGGCTGTTAGAGGGTTGCATTAGATCCTAAGATTTAGGTCCAGTGCTCTCAGATCCAAGGCTCTTCACTGATGAAAGTCACATACTAGAAACTTGTCTGGGGATACTGGATGAGTAGGCACTAGATAGGGATTTTATGCACAAACCTTCTTGCATCCATTAATTACTCTGGCTTGTATTGATGTCACTATTGTATGGGGAGTTTAGCCTCTGTGTAAATTCAATAAGACATTAGGAGACCCAAAAAGACCAATTCTAGATATTTTTTGGATATAGTGTCAAATATACCAGATAATATGAAAAGACCAGTTCAGATATTTGTTAGATACAGTGTCAACTATACCAAAATGATATAAATCACTAGCAATCACATTAATTATTACTGCTACGAAATACTTAAAAATATTTGGCAAACTGATGAGATGTGCAAAAAATATGCTTCAACTAGAAGACATATATAGATAGATAGCTAATTTTTGAACATTTCAAAAGTTATTTCAAGAAAAAAATCTTTGGTTAGTAAGGCACCATCAAAAGCAATCCCACTACAAAAGTCTAAATGGGAACAGTATAATTGGATTTTTAGGAAGGATGACAATTTTGGCTCTTCTTCAAGACAAATAATAGTTTCACAGCCATCTCAACATTTAGTGTAAACTAGACCTGAGTTTAAATTAGATAGTTATTTAAATAGAATGTAGGAATTGTCAAAATGACATAAGATTACAGCAGCCCAAATGTCTGAAATCAGGTTTACAATAATTTTTTTTATTAAATGGAAATAGAAGAATCAAATTATACTTTTGAAAATTTGATTAAAAATATAATAAATCTTGTCAATTTTATTCAATTCATGATTGAAATAAAATAAAATAAAATTTGTGTAAGTAATTAAATAATTTAACAAATTATTTAGTCTTATGTGTGAACAGATAGAGGGAGAACAATAAGAATAATTTATAGACTAAATATCTGTGAAATGTAAACACAAATAGGATGTACATATTTTGAAATCAATAGATATAAAGAAAGCAATTATCAGATAGAACAAAAGAGAGCTTGTGTAAGTAATTAAATAATTTAACAAATTATTTAGTCTTATGTGTGAACAGATAGAGGGAGAACAATAAGAATAATTTATAGACTAAATATCTGTGAAATGTAAACACAAATAGGATGTACATATTTTGAAATCAATAGATATGAAGAAAGCAATTATCAGATAGAACAAAAGAGAGCTTTTAATGGAAATAATGTCCTCATTTATTAAAAATGTTAGAATAAGTTCTATTTGGAGACTCATATTGAGTTATTGGCTCATTAACTGTTCAGTATCAATGTTTCTGTTACACCAGGGAGGAGATAGGTACAATCAAATCCGTAGATGAGAAGTTCAAAATATCTATCGGTGAAAACACAATCTGACTTGCTTATGTGTTACTGTAATGTTGTAGAATAACTCTGAATAGGGAAATGTAAAAATGATAATAATTTTAATCTATTTTATTGGTTATATGTGCAATATAGTTAGGTGACTTTTGAGTATGGATATCTTTCCAATCATATAACTAGGATAATCAATCAGTCGGTTTAAAGTCCTGATAAAATCTGTTGTGAATTAATCTAATAGCATATTGAAAAAGAAATAAATAACCTGATATAGTTTCTATACAAAGACAGCCCAGAAATAACCCATAATTGGATCTACTAGAAAGACTCCAAGTGATAAAATGAAATCAACAGATGTGGATGTCTTTCCAACCATATAACTAAGATAATTAGTCAGTGAAATGATGTCAAGCCAAAGCCTTCTAAAGCCCAGATAAAATATCTGTTACAAATTGATCTAATGGCACAGAAAGAAAAATAAATAATTAGCTATAGCTTCTACACAAAGGTAGACCAGAAGTACCCCATAACTAGTAAGATTTTAAGTAATTAAAATGAAGTCAATACGAATAAACTAATTTTACAATTGAAAACTTGTAACATTAAAAATATATACTATATAATGATTCTCCTGATAAATGTGGACACTGACTTTGCTGCTATAAAATTCTAGGCCTGTTTTTCAGTTTTATAGAATTATTCATATTTAAAAGATTTAAATTAGCCCTTATAATGTAATTCAAATATAAAAGACATTTTAAATTTTTAATATTTTTATGTTGTATCAATCTGAATTAAACTTATATGTTAAAGTAATTCATGTGTTTTGTAATTTCCTATTATTAATTTTGTTGTATTAGAATTATCATAATTTTAAGTCAGTATGATTTTTTTATTCTTTGTGAACATTTGTTCTATATCTATACTTGCATTATATGTACATGATTGCATGATTATCTGAAATTTATAGTTTTGTGTTATGGGAACTGAGCTAGGCAATCAGGAATGTACACCTAGAAATTAAGATTGCAAATGAGTTAAATCTTTGCAGTGAAGCTAGCTAATCAGAAGACTATATAATGACACTCAAGAATAATTACAAGTCATTTCTGAAACAAATTTAAGCTGGATTTTACATTATAACCCTTAGGATACTATTACAGTTATCAACATAATGATGATAAACTGGTCTAAGCCATTTACAAAATATAATTATATTTTTAGTTAAAAGATAAACAGCCTTTACATTTTTTAATGCAGTGCAAAGATGTCTTCTATTAACAATGAAACAAAAAAACAAAAAACAAATATTCATTAGGCTGGTGATGAAAGTTTATGGATTACTTAGCTTGAAAGCCATTTAAGTCTGTTAATTGAATGTGAGCTTGCTTGTTTACAATATCACATGAAAAAAAAAATAACTTAGATTTATTCATATTCGAACCCTTGGCTGAGGAAGCATATGGAAGTATTCACCATAACACTATGAGGATAATGTATACATATTTTTTTTAGTATTATGGGATAAGTAACATATTTTTTCAATATTATGGGGATAAGTAAATGGAATGCTGTGAGTGATTTGGTACATTTTGGTAGAGGAGCAGATTCTGGATCATAAAATCATTCGATTATTATTACTGAATGAATTAAAAATTAACTGTGATAAAACACAGTTGCTGAAGCTTTAAATATAAAATTATAAAAATAAAGCTGAGCGCTTTCGGGGGACTTAAGCCTCCATAATCATAGCTCAATACAATACAAATACAAAATATAAACACTTATTCACAAGCAAAATGCGTATCTCAAATAAGATGTAAACTAACTCTAAATAAATAAATAAAATACAATATAAATAAATAAATATTATAAAGTCCATATTTTAGAAATATTAAAACAAGAATCCTTTCTATTAATAGCATTAGGATTACCAGCTATAAAACAAGCTTCTTTAATCTTACGCTTTACGTCATTCTTCTCCGTACATACTAATTTTGCCTCTACTGGTTGACATAAGTGTCCAGCCTTATTTTCATGTTCCACAAACACTGAATTTCCCAAAAATTTAGTTTTAGTACGATGATATAAATATTTATGCTGTGACACTCTATTTAAAATATTGGTTTTAGTTTCACCATAATAAATAGAACCACAATCTTTATGAGGACAAGAAACACTATAAACCACATGCTGAGTTAAGTTAGATTCAATTTTAAATTTTGAATTGTTAATCAATCTATTCGTATTTGGAGGTGAATGAAAAATTACTTGAAAATCTGGAGATAACTTATTAACTAACTGTTTTGCAATAGAACGAATAAATGGTAAAACTATACGAGGTTTTTCAATCTTGTCAGGTTTAAACTGCAAATTATGTAAAAATTTTACAACTCTATTGTTAATAATTGAACGTTTATGTCCAAGTTTGACTAAGTCCTCAATAAAACAAATAAGATTTTCTTTCCTATGTGCCTCAAATTTGCAAAGATGGTGGTTTCTATATAAAAATGAATTCAAAGATGCCAACTTGTGCACTTGGGGAGAGTATGAATACGGATGAATTAAACCCCTAACTTCAATAGGTTTCACAAACATACGGTAGTCCAAATGATCCTCTGTTCTATGCACAATAATATCTAAATATTTCACTTCCTGTAATACATCTTCCCAATTTATCGTAAGATTTAAACTGGTAGCCTCATGAATACTACTTTGAATCTCCAAAATGATATTTTCAGGAGCCACAATAAATATATCATCTACATATCTAGTGTAGATAATATCTGGTACAGAGTTAATAAATGTAGGAATAATACTACGTTCAAAATGGTCTAAAACTATACTAGAAAGAATTCCACTAAGAGGAAGTCCCATAGGCCAACCATTCTAACAATTCAAAATTTAAAATTGAATCTAACTTAACTCAGCATGTGGTTTATAGTGTTTCTTGTCCTCATAAAGATTGTGGTTCTATTTATTATGGTGAAACTAAAACCAATATTTTAAATAGAGTGTCACAGCATAAATATTTATATCATCGTACTAAAACTAAATTTTTGGGAAATTCAGTGTTTGTGGAACATGAAAATAAGGCTGGACACTTATGTCAACCAGTAGAGGCAAAATTAGTATGTACGGAGAAGAAGGTTAAAGAAGCTTGTTTTATAGCTGGTAATCCTAATGCTATTAATAGAAAAGATTCTTGTTTTAATATTTCTAAAATATGGACTTTATAATATTTATTTATTTATATTGTATTTTATTTATTTATTTAGAGTTAGTTTACATCTTATTTGAGATACGCATTTTGCTTGTGAATAAGTGTTTATATTTTGTATTTGTTTTGTATTGAGCTATGATTATGGAGGCTTAAGTCCCCCGAAAGCGCTCAGCTTTATTTTTATAATTTTATGTTTAAAGCTTCAGCAACTGTGTTTTATCACAGTTAATTTTTAATTTATTGATTTTTGTTGAAGTATATACATACATTCTTTTCATTACTGAATGAAATATTTTTTATCAATTTTCATTATTCATTAAAAAAAAAAAAACTTTGTAAACTTTTTAACAATCTCTTTCTCTCTGCTGAGTATTTATTTTTTCTATAGAATAAAAACAAAACAGTTATTTGGATAATTATTCGGGAAGTCTTGTGATGCTTAAATACCTGTATTGATAAATTTAACACAGCAGTTGTGTAGATATATATTTTTTTTTTACTCAGATAAGAATAATTCGAAGAATCTTTAACTTTTAAAATTAGCCATTCATAAGTAAGCAATGAGTTTTTATTTTGCATTCCCAGTTAAAGTAAATATTAACGATGTTACCCCTCCCCACTTCCTACATTATCAAAATTATAACTGTATGTAATCATATCTCAATTATTTTAACATACCACATCAGTAATTTTGTATGCATGAATAGATGTGGTTTTTATATAAAATACAATAATGACTTTATTAAAAGATAAGCTTCTTAGAAAAGTTTTATCCTCATTATTTACACATTTATGAAGAAGCAGATTAGTCTAAATTTATAACTGTGTTTGTAGTACATTGTTAAAAACAAAGCACGCATTGTTTTTAATAATTGAGATGTTTTTTTTACAAGCTAATTTGTTTATTATATAATAAAAAATTTTATTAGATAATTCAAATCGAATTTTTATAAAGAAATATGTGATTTAGTCTAGACTTAATGTCAGATAAGGACGGAAAAGCTTCCTTATTCTTAAATGATTTTTTTTTTTTTGCATCCTATTAATAAACTTTATTGCAAGGGTGGACATATTTACTAGTCAAACTTGATTAATGCCCCCCCCCCCCCCGTTGTTGTAAATTAAAAAAATATGTTAGAAATTTTATAAATTTCTTTTATAATTTTCTAAAAATCTTATACTAAATTTTAATTTGCTATTTTTATTAAATGTGTTGTAACGGGCCTTCAGTTTTACTCCTCTTCTTTAAACATATATAATGTTTTTTATCGTCATGTGGCTAAATTGGTATCTGGAATAAAAAAAATATTTTTTATAAACTTAATATCCTAATTAATGATGGTCAAACTTAGTATTCAGCTATATTTCATGACCATCATCCTCATCAAACATATCTAAGTAAAGAGAAGATATATTCCTTGCCAATATAGATGATATTTATTATTTAAAAAAAATTATCTACCATACTATAGATTAGAATGCCATCTCCAAAAAGAAAGACACCTATAGTTTGGGTTTAAATCCCTTCTTGGCTTCTTAGATGTTAGCCCCTCTGTTTACTCACTAATCGCTCAAATGAAAAACATGGCCCTGGGTCACAGGATATGTCTAGTTGGGTGTATCTAGATTTGGAGTGAGAGAGATAAAATGGACATCTATAATAATATAAATAAAACCACACAAAATTTATTTATAATTTTTACACTTAAATGCATTAAACAAAATAAAATATACAATATATTTATGCAAATATGTAACCACATCGGAGACAATTCATTGGCTTGCATTTAATTATAACCTCCGATATGCTTATATACAATACAAAACAAATTGTGTAATTTCATTATATAAATAATAAATCAACTTTAATTCTATTTGGTTTTCAAGAAAAAATTATGTTAAGAGATGAAAAAAAATACATGTATGTATTTAAAAAGAAGATAGCATATTAAATTTATTAATTGTATATTAAATAAGTATTAACTTTAATATTTGCTAGCAATATTATTATTATTTATTTTATTAAAGACCTTTTAATTCTACTAAAATGTCTCCAGATTGCATGCACATTCATGAATAGGCAGGAATGTGAAGGACTACAGATAATAAGTTTTAAATCTCCATGGTTTATGACACTTCTCAGGTTGAATTTGAAGAAAACTATATAATTACATTTTTTCAATTATTGTGGTGTATTCCAGCATAGCATAGCTGGTTTTTTTAAACACCATAAATTATTTTTGTTATTTAAATCAGGTTAATTTTTGAAGGTTGTTAACCTTTTCACTGGTGAAGCGGCCATATTGAATATTTAAAAAATTATGTTAAACCACAAATTTTATCATAATATATGTTTGTATTACTCAAAAATGACAATATATATTATTTGAAATATGAAACATCAAAGAATGTAATGAAACTGAAAAAAATAGCCATTGATATTCAAAGTAATAAAAAAGAATAAAAGTTAATATTTCTAATAATTATTTTCATATTATTTCATAAATTCAAAATTATCATGCATACAACTTAAAATTATATTTTTGTTAGTAGGTTAATTGGATTCATCATAAAATTTTTAAAAAATTGATATATTATAACACCTAAAATAATCCATCACTTGAAAACTTGGTAGAATAAAGACATTAATACCTTTCATTTTTCCTAGTAGTCCTTCAAAATGTATTTCCATACAGGGATTTGCAATGAATATGTCATCCCTAATAACAATTAGTTAATATTAGTCAATAATTAGTATAATTTGAATATTATAATAAAGAACTTCAATACACTTTGTAATTTATTAAAAAATACACCTGGGTTTCGTTTTATGCGGTAGATAGGTTCTCAGAAAATGCGCACAAAAGAAATCACACAAAAATAGACTTAACTTACCTTGAAAGATGGGGGATACATACTGTAATTTTCCAAAAATCACATGAAAGCAAAGCAACAATGTAAAATTACTTTAAAATTCGCATAAAAAAATAAATAAATAAGAAAATAAAATATGACTAATAAAAAATTTCAAATTTGAAAAAAAAATGATACAAGATAAACTTTTTTACTAACTACAGTATTTAATTTTATTCAAAACAATATATTTTTATACGTAATTTGCATTTTTTTCATACATGTATGGTATTTTAACATCATTATCACTATATGAGATATCAGATTCATCATAAAAGGAAATACAACTAGCGCCAACTTCATTTTTTTAAATTGCTCTTATAGTGGATTCGCCCAAACTAAAACATTTTCTAATCGCTGTTGATCCTTTCCATTTGTCTAAGCAATCTAAAATTGAAATTTTTGTTTCAAAAGAAATTCATTTTCTTGGGTATTTTTTCCTCTCCATTACGGTAAATTAAAAGTTTAAAATAAAAATAAGAACTTAGACTTATGATAATAAAAAGACACCTACTCACCACTGTTGGGCAAAATTTAATTAAAACTAACAATTAACAATTAAATTCTTATTTTTAATTGTCTTTAATTTTTTAATTTTCAATTTGTTTAAAAAGCAAATTTCATTAATTGTTTCACATCATCGTTAATTTTTAAATTGTTAACTACAACTAAAAGTCAGATTTTAATTTTTAATTGTAAATTTAATTTTGCCCACGCTGTCACTCACCTTTTAAAATTAAACTTGCGGACACTAAATGATTACATACTCTTTTTTTAAAAAGCTAAAATAGAATGTGATTTAAAATGCAAAAGCAACAACAAGCATAATATAGGCTTCTATAACGTTTGAACAGATTTACATTATAATCTTGTAAAATTTAATGTATATATATAAAATGGGGAAATCCTGATTTTAAGTGAATTATGAATTTCTTTATTGCATAAAATCTATTACAGTACTATTATAAAGCGCTGAAAATATTGAAATTATTAGATGGAAGTCAACTCCGATAATGTGCTATTACTTTAAATATGACGTGTGAGTACATGAAATTTATATAAATAATAGCACATTATCTGAGCTCGACTTCTGATCTAATAATTTTTATCACATAAAAGAAAACCACATACAAAGATATTAAGAAGAAACATGAATTGCATAACTTCAAAATTGCATTAAATAAATCCGCATAAAACAAGATCTGGGTATATTACTAAAATAGTCACTATATAAAAAAAGTGAATGAAGTAGTAAATTCATTATAGAGTTAAGCTTGAGGTACATAAGTTAGTAATAAATATAGGGGAATTGAACTCAGACTTTAAAGCCTCTTCACTATCCACACTATCTCATATTACTGATACACATAACCACTCACATGCAGAAAAGATAAATAATTTCCAATATATGTATTTCGTGCTTAGCACTATCCACACTATCCCATACTACTGATACACATGACTACACACATGCTAAGCATGAAATACATATATTGGTGATTAGCTTTTCTGCATGTGTGTGGTCATGTGTATTAGTAGTATGAGATAGTTTGAATAGTGAAGGGGCTTTAAAGTCTGAGTTCAAATCCCCTATATTTACAATTAGGTTCCAGGTATAAGTGTGCCTGGTATTTTAAATCTTATAAGTTAGTAGTTCAGCATCATTGTGATGTAGTATTATTTATCCTATCTATATAGGTTTTGAGGGCTCATATGGCTTCATGCTGCTATGACTATAAATTTAATAATAGCTTCATCAACTGCCACCTCTCTTTGCATTTGATATGCAGCTTTGAAATTTACATTGCAGTAGTCTATAATTGGCCTAAGTTTATATATACTGGCAAAATCTTTACTTTTAGCATTTGCATATTTTTATTATTATTAAAATGCAGAGAAAATTATTATAGAAAAATCTGAATCGGGTTATAATATTTGCAAAATATTTTTATCTTTGTCTCATGTAACTTAGTTCAAATACTGAACCCAAGCTCACATCATAGCAAAAAATGCAGATAATTCACGATATACATTTATATAATCACAATCTATTTTTTTTGATTAGTGTTATATATAGAGCTTGCAAAATAAGCTCTTAACAAGCTTTGAGTATATTCTCAACCCAGACCGGTCTACTTCTGGCATTGTCAGTGAGGTGCAAGGATATTCAAGCATTAGATTAAAAATACCAGGACAAGCCCAGCACTTTACCTAATGTATAACTATTGAGTAGAAAATCTGAAATTTTCAGTCATTCATATGCCTTCCAATCCAGCTATCTAACTCAAATAACCATATGGGACTGGACTAAGTTCAGATACACCATATATTTATAGTTTTAGCAATATAAAATTGCCAAGCCTTAATAGCAAAAAATAAAATGACAAAAAAATCAAGTCAGATGTCACATGACTTAATTTAATAAGCTTGTATTTACAAATGTTATATATAGAGCTCGCAAAATAAGCTCTTAACAAGCTTTGAGAATATCCTCAACTCCAGACCGATTTCTGCTTCTGTTGTCATCAGTGAGGTGCTAGGATATTCAAGCATTAGATTAAAAATACCAGCTAGTAGTATATGGTATATCTGAACTTAGTTCAGTCCCATATGGCTATTTGAATTAGATAGCTGGATTGGAAGACATATAGATATCTGACAATTTCAGATTTGTTACTCAATAGTTATACATCAGATAAAGTGCTGGGCTTGTCCTAGTATTTTTAATCTAATGCTTGGATATCCTGGCACCTCACTGACTGTGCCAGAAACAGAAACTGGTCTGGAGTTGAGGATATTCTCAAAGCTTGTTAAGAGCTTATTTTGCAAGCTCTATGTATAACATTTGTAAATACAAGCTTATTAAATTAAGTCATGTGACATCTGACTTGTTTTTTTTTTTGTCATTTGATTAGCGTATATGTTAGTTTCAATAATAATTTTTTCGTATATTTTTTATCAAATATAAATTCAAATAATAATTAAAAAATATATAAAAATAAAATAATAATTATAAAATATATAAAAATAAAGACTTATCATCAGTTCCTAATAACATTGTCTTCATCAGTAAAAAAGTTGTATTTTTTCCGATGTACTTTTTATGATGCTTGTTACTTCCTTGATATTAAAAAAACTAAGGGAAAAACAAAAAAAAATCAATTTAGTTGATCACAAAAATTATCATAAAATTTTTATTTTTCATTGTAGAAAAATAAAATTTACTTTTATGGAAAGTAGAAAGAATGATGGTCTAAAAAGCGCATGCATAGACTTTGTACATTTTCGTTAATCTTAAGTGAAAACCAGATGTTTATAATTTGAAATTTCTTGTGTGCTTTAAGTGTGCATAATAACAGAAAAGTTAAAACGTAAATCATAATGAAAAAACATCGTTTATGAGAAATTTAACTTTTTAAATCAAGAATTCTTTTATTTTATGGGAATAGAATGTGAATACATCTAGCGGATATTTATTGCATTATTTTATTGATCAATCCAATTGCTTATTGATTAATATTAACCACTCATTAAGTATGATGCAGTTATTAAAGCTTTCTGCAATCTCCATACTTTTTTCATCTAAATATTAGTATAATGCAATAGCCTGGTAGTATGATACCATTGTATGCAGGCAAAATAAGGTAGTTGTAATTGTTAAATATTACTAGCGCTTAAACTTATTGATGGAATTACTAAATTTAAATACATACCTTTAATAACCAACAAGACTTATCTATAAAGGTTTTAATAAACTTGCAAACAATCCCTATTTTTTTTTTTGTAAATACACTAATTTATTGTCAAATAATGGCCATTTTTATATGATCCCCACTTTCTTAAATGGTAAATTTAAAAAAAGAAGCCATATTAGGATAAAACAATATCAGTGATCCTTTTGTAATTTTTAATTAAGTCAGTTGATAATTTCACGTATAAATTTATTATGCACATAAATTAATCATGGCCATTTATTATGTAACACTGACTAGGCATTGTTTGCAAATTTATTAAAAAATGTTTTTTTGAGAATTTACCTTGATTATTATAAAAACATATTCAGATTTACTTGTTTTGTAAACAACTATATATTCTCAGCTTTACATATCTAATAGTCATGATTTATTTACAACTTAGTAAAATTATTAAAATAGTGAATAAATGGTAGTCAAGCTTGTTAATTATGAAGTAGCACAGCATTCTTGATCATTATGACCAATATTACTAAGTATCAGTATGTTTTTCAGAAGATCATATACGCACACACGGAATTATATTTTGCATTAAACACTTCATAGTTCAACTCAGTTGTGACAGTAATGAATTCAAGATCTAAAGATTTGTATTGAGTCCAAGTTGATGAAAATAGAAAAAAGTCTCATTTGATGAATTGATGAAATATGATCACCTGCCATTTTGATATTTTTTTTTGGATATTATTTAGACATCAGAGCAATTGATCACATATTTATTTATTTTTATTATGTAAACTTTTTTTACTTTTCATAATTATTAGTTAGATTTATAAAACAATATACAAATTCAAAGTGTTGATTTTTTAATGACTGAATATTTTTGCAAATCTTAATTACAATAGTTGTTTTAATTTGTCACAGATTACATTTACACTTATTTAAAATACATTTTTTGATTGAAAATAAATAAATATCTGAAATGTTAGTAGACTTTTTACATTAGAAATTTAATTATCTCACACTTAGCAAAAAATCAAACCTTTACAACACTACTTTGTGATAGTTTTTATATGAATTCTGAAGAAATATAACTTTTAAGTGTTCTGTAAATAATTTAGCAGGGAAAGCTATGAAAACAATTTAGAAAAAGCATTAGTTTTAAAATCAGAAATGCTTTACAGAAATTTAATGGATTATATTTTAAATAAAATCTTTGAATACATTAATTTTTTTTTCATTCATAATGGAAGTTTTTACATTCTTTTTTTTTTTTATTCATTTGTATAATTTTATTAATACTGTTTTGCTTGTTATTGTTATTTTTAAAATTAATCGTAGATGTAATCTTTTGACATTATGCTTTTAGCATCTTAATAGATAAATAAAATAAAACTTAACCTTTTACTTTCTTGCCTTTAAATTTATTCTGATTGATTGTTGCATAATATTCATTTGTATAATTTTATTGATACTATTTTACTTGTTATTTTTAATATTAATCTTAAATGTAATATTGTTGACATTATGCTTTTAGCAACTTAATAGATAAATAAAATAAAAAATTAACATTTACTTTCTTGTCTATGAATTAATTCTGATTAATTATATCTGTTGCATAATCTTCATTCCATTTAAGTTTTTTATACCTGCAATATTTGATCCAATAAGCTTAGACCTATGTGTAATTTTGCAGTTTTTTCTTGAATTAAGTAACAAATAGTAATACTTCAGCTATGTATTTGTTATGCTGTCCCATGTTTTAATGTACCATGTGCTATTAAATAATAATTTAAAATATCTACATTATTGTATATATATGTACAAAAACTGTATATATGTATAAGATTTATATTTATAAATAAACTAAAATATATGCTTTTTAGATACATATGAGTACAGTATTTTATTTATCCTCTTGGCATCAGGATTTTACAATATATTGATATTGTACTATTTTTGCCAATCCAAAAAATGATTTACAAAATGTACTTAGTGTTTGTAATGCACTATATAAAATTGTTAGTTTAATTAATATTTAAAAAGTTCGTGTCTTTTATCAGTCAGCAATGGAATAGAAATCTTCAACTTTTAGCTTGGATGGGATGACTGTAAGCCAATTTTAATATCTTGATAGTTTTTTTTTTTTTTAAAAAAAAAGGTTTATTTAGATGTCAGTGTGTACTTGAATTAAATTAGTTGCATGTAGAGTTATTATTTTATGCAGTTTATTGTATGGAACTAAGACATGACTTTTTTTGACTTAATATAAAGTATTAATTTTTTAAAATTTAAGATTGCTTTGTAAAATTCTAAAAAGTACTATAGCAAGATCATAAGACCGATCATTATAGTTCTATGATATACTATTTCATCATCTAGTTTAATTGTTAAATATTTTTAGAAAAATTCAGTATTTATTTATACTTTTCCAAATATATTAGACTATTAGTTAGTAATAACACAGATTAGTGTGGAACACCATATTTCGAGTAGTATTAATTTTCTCTCTTTTTTTAGATGTTGCTAGACTGACCATTGACAATACATTTATGGAAATCAAATCAGGGAATTATTTTTATAAGTACTGAATTTAAGAAGATGCTCTGATCAACTGAGTTATTTAGTCAAAGACAGTTGGTACTGGTCTTAGTCAGGGCAACAACAAATGGAGGAAAAAAGATTAATAATGCTACTAAAAATGTTGTTATATTCTTTCAATTGTTGTAACAAATCTAATTAATAATTCTAAAAATTCTATTTCTTAAAAATAAAAAATAATATTATTTATCAAATTATATATGGTTGCAAAAAATTCTACAAAGATGTACTTCTAAAAAAAGATTAAATGAGCCCCTGCTCTTTTATAATTACAAACTGCTATGAATAATCAGTTTAATGCTGCTTCAATTTTCTTTGACTATGAAAAATCTTTTAACTGTAAATTTTCTTTCAATTCAGAGCAAAGAAAAATATTATATGAAGAAAGACATCATAAAACTTGAAAAATTAAAGAGAAATTCTTGTAAATCAATTTAAAGATTCTATAATAGTCAATCTGCTAATAGTAATTTCTCTAATTCCTGGATATTTATGTGATATCAGTTTTTTATTTGCATAAGTTCAGTTGATAATAAATACAGTTTAAATAATCAAAAGTACTTCTCTATAATTTATATTATTATTGTTTATTTTTTACTGTTATTATAATTTAAAATTATTATAATAATACACAAGCATAAAAGTTATAAAAATACAAGTTACCCATGAAGTATTTAAAATTGTTTAATTGTGGTTGATATATTAAACTCTATTTTTAATTTTAAGATTAAATACAATTAAAATTGAGGGTTTAAATTGTGTAATATGATAAAATTTAAAATTAATATATATATAAAAAATCAGATTTGAATTAAATTATTTATTAATTTTTTGCAGTTTTTAATATGCATAAAATTTTTGTTTTATACATTTGATTTGTTGCAATAGGATATTTGTATATTGTGCATGTTACAACTCTGAAGAAGTCTGTTGATAGTCAAAACTGTCAGCTATTTTTAGTAAGGTGGAATAATAAAGTGTTATATTAGCATTGTGTAATGTGCACAGAAGGGTGATATTATTATTATTTATATATGTATATAATATTTATTATGCTTGCAAGTGCTATTGCAGTGTTGAATTGATATTTTTATTTTAAAAATAAATAAATTGTTTTCTAAAAGGTAAATAAAATTTTATAAATTTAATTTTCAGTAATCCTATTCCAATCATCAGTCTTATGTATCATTTGATTTATTAAGGTTCAAATTATTAAATTAATATTGTTTTATAGATTTTTTTTTGCTGATGAAATTTAGAAAATAACTTTAAAGATAAAGGTTAAATACTGTTTTGCTAATGTATGGTGAGAGAGAGGAAAAGAAGGGAGGGAGAGAAAAGCTATATCTTTTTTATTTTTGAAAAAAAATTAAAATTGCAACTTTTTAATTAATTTGACTTTAGATATTAAATGAACCTTATGTAACATTAGCAATTGTTGGAGGGGAGTGAAATGTTAAAATTTTCCATTACTAAATTATTACCATCATCCTGTTTTCTTTAATATTATTGTTTTCAATTTAGTGTGGATAGAAGTTTATCTTTCATTCTTTTGATAAGAATTAGTAACTTGTGACTTACGGTTTTAAATAAAATATTTTTTTTTTTAAGAAAATATATTTATTTAGTATGATTCGATTACTTTATTTTTAAATCTATTTACAGTACAATACTTATTATTTTTACTAATTATATATTATTTGACAATACAGTATATTAAAATTAATATTTAAATATTTTTAAATTTTACTCTCTCATTCACAGAAAATAGCTATTCTATGATTTAACTGATTGTGAAATTAAATTTGATTAAAGTTTGGAATATTTTACTACAAAGTTCTTTGAACTCAGACTTTCACACAACCCTCAACCCAACACCCAACACGTCTGTGCTATCTCATACTGCTGATACCCTTGATCACATATATTAAAAAGATAAATAATCACCAATATATGTGCCCCTATATATTACATATAGAAGTGCAGGTATGAAAAGCCTGTACTGTAGAAAAGAAAAAAAATAGAAAAAAAAAATTCATGTTACAAAGTTCTTTGAATTTTTATCATAATTTTACAAATTTGTAAGTAATTAAGGGATCAGCTGAGCTCTTTTGTACTGTATTTATTACTAAATACAACACATTGCACATGAATTTGTATAAGCAATATATTATTTTATTTAGATCATTTATCACACCAAAATCAATTGATAAGTTGAAGTAAATTGGTGAGATTGAAATATACTAATAAGTTGACAAACTCAAGGTGCCATAATATATATATATATTTAGCTATTGATTACATCTCTCATATAATACTTTTTATCCCTGAGAATCTCAGGATCTACATTTTGGGTTTTTATTTTTATTAACTTAATTTTTTTGTGTTAAGTTTTTTTCCTTTTGTTTTGCTTGTCTTTAATATATTATTATTAATATATATATATATATTGGCACTAATAATATAGAATATTGTTGCAAATGATTGATTACAACCATGTCAGTAACAAATATAATTTCAAATTGCATAGAGAAAGCAACTATAAATTACTCCTCCATATTCTCTTGAAAAAAATTTTTATCCATAATTTTATTGAGTAATCTTCTATTTTTTTTTCTACTTGCTACAAATTATGATTAGATTTATTTCAGTGATATTAATATTATATTATTTCTATATATATATTGTAATAAATGATACATATAGAAGAGACATAGATTTGAAAGAGAAATAAATAAATAATAAACAATTTTGCTATATTAAAAAAAATATTGAAATTAAAATCTGAGCTGCATATGGTTCTTTCAAAGCAATTCTTCAAACAACAATTACAATGAAACAGTTAAATGGCATAGACTGGACACTTGATAGGTAATCTTGTCTGGAGTTTTACATGCCTAAATGAAAAATATGTCATTGTCCAATTCTACATCTCTAAAAAGGTAAATCATCAAGTCATTTCTCTACCAGCCAGCCTTTGAGTAATGTGATGATGACTTACTTATTGATATCATATGAGCAGTACATATATTGTTGATTATAGGACCATATTTATCATATAACTAATGTAGCCCAACTACATTCATTTCATTATATCTTATAATACAAGTTTTATTAACTATTGCAATTAATTATTACCCTATGCTAAACTTAGAACTTATCTAATTGTCACATGTATTGAATAAGAATTATATAATCAAATAATATGTAGAAAACGAATAAAGAAATGCAAAAGCTTTAAACTTTAATAAAATAAATTATTTAATGAAATAGAATTTGAATACAATACAAAATGAGCTTTTTCAGATTTAATAAATCTATTGGTACATATCTATAGTCATATTTAAAATATTATTTTTGAAATTAAACTATCCCAAATAAGACATGTCTATTTCAAAAATATTTACATAGGAAAAAAACAACAACTCTGTCCTCTATTAATGTACCCATTTTACATATACAGATAGACAAAGCATGAAATACATTATGGGTAATACATTCAACATTTTTCTGTAGTTTTCTTGTGAATTGAACTGTGAGCTCTTAAATCTGTCACATACAAACTATAGTATGAGAAGAAAAGAGAGAGATTGAGAGAGAAAAAAAATCTTAAAATATTAATGAAGCTACATATCACATACCTAACCAGTATAATAGAGATGGGGGACTCTTTTACAGAATTTAATTAAAACAAATAATTAAAACATTCTCACTTAGGCTTTTTAAAGTTTGAATTTTTGAATTTCAGTTTACATGTGACTTGTTTGAATGTTATAGATTTGTTTGAATCTTTTCCATTTTTTATTTTTCTAATGTACCCACTGTCTTTTCTTTGGCAATTTTCTTTCTTTTGTTTTAAAGTTACTTCTCTTTTTAACTTTTAAAATTTCTATTGAATTTTCATCATTTCTTGTGAGGTTTTTTAAAGCAAAGAATTTTACAGTCAGTTCGCCATATCATAAGAGAGGAAAGCAGATTCAAAATCTAAGGGACAAAAATTTTGGAATGTCTGGTACGTTTCATCTCATCAGAACCAGCTATAACTGATACATTTAGTGGACTTAGTGACACATTTCAGTGACTACAACAACTTGGTGAAGTTTTTTTTTATGCTGCTATAATGTAAGACAACTTTAACTTCTATGTGGCTTATCAGAATTTTAGTTTTTTTGCAAAGATAACGTGTGAATTTATTCGGCAATTTCTAAATGATGAAGATTGTATCAAAACCATATATAGTTCAAGTACCATATTGTTTTTTGATTTATAATTTATTAATTAACTAACTGCATAATTTCTATATATTCATTAACAAAATTTATTGTCTATTCCAACCTAATTATAATTATAGTCAGAAAAAATATAAGTTTTTATATTTTTCTTTTAAGCTAAAACCATTATTTAAACATTACAAATTTTTATTTTACTAAATTATTTTTGCCTAAAAATCATTATACATTCTAATGAACTTGTTTACCTTCTAAAGAATAATATCTCACAAATATTGAAGCATCTTCTAAATCTAGAATATTTTTCATTACGCCATTTTTTAAAACGTTTATAGCATATATTTGAGATTAATAAAACAATGACATATAATAAATAAATCACCCATTCTTGAATAATCCTCTTTTGATATTTCTACTTATCAGTGAATTGCATAAACTTACTATTTGTTTGCTTTATTGTCTCTTATGAGTGTACTTTATTTAGTAATTTTTATAGATTTTCAATAAGGAAATGCCCATTTATTATGTAACAGTGAGGACTCTACTTATACATGGTAGGTAATGTTCATACAATCACAGTATATATGTACAGGTTATATTTGCCTATTTTATGTTTATTTAAACTTCTTTGAATTAAGAATCTTACTCTGTTTAGTCAAGTTGTCTCTATATAAATATATTGAACCATAAATAAAAATGGGAGATATCTATCTTCATTGCTTGACAACAGATTGAAATTATTGATTGTTATTGATATTGGTATTGTTTAAGTGTTGACTGCAAAAATGTGAAAAATCAATAGCATTTTATTATTTTAATAACAGAAGAAAAAAATGCATTTATAGAAATATTACATTGAAAATAATAGACAAATGAAAAAACACAGTGGCAGAAATTATTTCTTTTGGACCTGATTAGATGAGTCATGGATAGAAGTGAATGAGTTATATAATATCTGATAAGGATTTTTCCTATACTGATAGCTCACAGGTCATAGTTAAATTAAAGCATTTAGAGATTTAATTACTGATATTGCTACTATTAAATCCGAACTGGAAAGGAATCATTCATTGATACCTGAATGGCAAAGATAAAATTTGATTACTTACACATAAACATCTTAAGAATTAATGAAATGAGGTAAATGAATTTTTAGATCAGGATATACTATTTATTTTTAAGACTATGAACAATAAATAAAAAATAACGTGACTAACTATTAATGTTCACTTGATATTAATTATTATAATATAAAGTTATGCACCAACAATCCAAGAAAGTAAAAAATACAATCAAGGTCAGATGAACATTTGCCAAAATTTGCAATTGACTGTAATGCAAAGTAGAGAAATCTTAAACTGTTCAATGACATTTCTTTTCTTTCAAATTCCAAGGAAATATCATTAGTCAGTATGTGCTCACTAATACATTTTACAAGCCAAGTGTACTTTGTACACATAAACATCAGTTGAAATTCACAGAAATCAAATTATATTTTTAATAATCGGTGAAAAGACTTTTATTTTTAATAGCAAAAAAAAAAAAAAGTGATTTAAGAACAAACTTGTATAGTATTATAGATATAACCTAGAGAACATACCTACTGATTTTAGGTAATTGGTTATGAGATTTTAATTGTAAGTGATGGTAGATTAGATGAGTCATGGATAGAAGTGAATAAATAATATAAGATAAATATGAAAAAAAAATTCTTGGAATGAAACCACATCAAAAAAACAAAAACAAAATGGGTGTCAGAAAATTCAGCATGAATTGCAAAATAAAAGAAGCAGAAGAGCAAAGCATTCAAAAAGTAAAATCTAGAGATAATCCATGAAAAACAAGGAGCAATATTATAAATTTGAAAAAGTACAGAAAATCAAAGTTTGAAAAATTAAGATCTGTCTTTCAAATTATGACTCGGGCAATCATAAAGAAATTCCAGCCTCTTAACAGGTTTGTCGAAAAATAAAGAGATGGACAAAAGAACAGTACTAGAAATACATCAATCTGATTACTTTTAATGAAATCATCTAAATATTGAAATCCTCAATAATGGAAGCTAAATCAGTTTAACTTTGAGATGGTGACCAAAAGTTAGAAGCTTTTGGAATAAATAGCATTGGATTAGAAATTTGATAGAAAAATTAAGAAGAATCAATAAAAATCTGATGAAATTATATCTTTATTGAAAAAAGTACAAACTAATGTATTTCTTTTATCACATGCAAATTAATTTATTCTGGAAAGCATTGGGCAGGTTAGGGTTTTTCATTCTAAGAGAACTGTCACTGGTTCAATTACATTTTGAATTACAAGTGTCAAATTAACTCAACCCACATCTGGTTTAAGAGAGTTCATTATTGATAGATATTTGAATAATTGCTGAAGTATAATAGATAAAAGTCAGGGGATACTAGAATGAAAGATATACATAATTTATTGATTTTGGCAGTGTGATTGATTCATTTGATTTTGATCATGCTAAATTGCAGAGCGATTTTAATAAAATGAATTTATCAGACCATTTCAGTCTTTTTATGAGAAATCTCTACATAGAATTTAAAATTATACTTAAAACAGGCTGTAATGAAACTAACAGGTGTTAGTTGACAAAGGGATTAATTAGTCTGGGCTGCTTATTGCAAGCATACAATTTGCAAATCAAATATGTACTAAGGAAAACAATTTGCACAAAGAGATGTGACTTCAACATGGGTGAAGAAATCAATATTAGGTACTCCAATGATATCTCACTTAAAGATAAAAATATTTATTATGATAGATAAAATGACAGTGAAATGATAATGATTATATATTAAGGTAATGATTTTTATGAAGTGACAGCAACAGGCTTAAAGTTATAGATAGTATAAGAATTGTTGATTGTTTTGTTTTTTATATAGCTTATTCAGCAGCAAAAAGTATAACAATCAAGAGATTTAGTGCAGACTGACTCTAGTCTGTGAAAATTGGCAATGATAGGAATAGACTTTATTAGAAGATTAAGTTAATGGTTTATTGCTGGGGAGTTAAGAAAGAAGTTGGAGCACATTAAATGATAAATGAGCTGGGGGAATCCAAGCTCTGGAGTCTACCGCTGAACTAAACTATGGAGGTCAAAACATTAATTGAATGGGATATTTGTGGAATCGAAACAAATGTTAGGTTAATTTAAAGAAATGCTTTTCATATGATCATTAGAAATCAAGTTGATGATAATTTATATTACAGAAATGATTTTCTATAGTGTTAATATTACAGAAATGATTTTCTATAGTGTTAACACTTTTTTTTTTTTATTATAATGCTAGAGTTTAATTATACATATTTTTATATATGAAAACATATATTTACATCGATAATTGTTCAAGTACAAAGCCCATCCTTAAATTATTTTTAGCCAAATTAAAAAAAAAAAAAAAAGCCATTTTATTTAATGTTTCTTAAGTCTTCTCTTTCCCCGTTTATTTTGTTTATCTTTGTTTCCTTTTAAAACTTCCTTTTCCTTTCTGAGAAAAATATTTGAGCTGCTGGTAGTAGAATCCAGATTATCCTTTGTATAAATAAGAAAATTTTCCTCTTTATCCTGTCTATTTTCCTATAGAAAAAGTTTACTTCGCTAATATCTAAAAAAGAATATTGAATATGATTACAATATATATTAAAATAGTAATGTACTATAATTGCAATCAAACATTATGTGTTTATGCGCTTTTATTAATGTACCAGAGGCAGTTTTGTAAATTCTCTTGAGATTTTATTTCTCTAACCAAAAAATTTTAAGTCTTTGCTACTGGGAAAATATTTATTTTGTCATTAATACAGTATATATATATGCATATATTTAAAAATATATACATATATAAGATAAAGTTCTCTACCCCAAAAAAGGTTGAATAAACAGGCATTTGAATAGTAAAATCAAATGATATGTCTGGACTCTTAGAGGTTAGATAATAAGACAGATTATGGGAAAAAAATTATCATTACTAAGAGGGATTCTGATTTTTTGTTTTTAAAGATCAAGCTTATGTAAAGTATAATATTTATGTAATGTAATTTTCACTGCACCACCCTCAAGCAATGTAGGGACTGGTTTCTATTCACTTTTAACACTTTGTGGAGGGTTTCCCAGGATGCTCATTTTATGCTGAACCAGCACTCATCAATTGTTCCAGACCACAACCGTTATCACTGTTTACAGTTTAATTGATGTAATAATTTGGTGTATATATTTTTGATCAATGATAAAGATATGTGTAAGAGATTGTGGTCTGGGCCAACTTTTTCACATGTCTTTTGCCATATTTTTATGATTATATCCCTTTACAAAGTGTTAAAAGTGGATAGAAACCAGTTCCTACTTTGCATGAGAGTAGTGTAGTGAAAATTACACTATAGAAATATTATTCATTATTGGATAATCTCTAATCTAATGAATGACTAATAAAAATTATTAATATGTTTATGGGTTATCTGATATATCACAAATCCATATTATCATATCTCTGTCTATCTATTTGCTGTATTGTATTCAAGTTTAATGAGAGTTGTGTTATTTGATAAATAATAATAATTTAGATGAACTAATAGTTTATATAATTATGATATGAATTAGGTTTTAACATTATAAATTTTCAAAAAGCAAGTCTCTTCTTAACGCAGAGGCAAAACTCTCCATACAGTATCAATATTCAGTGCAAGCCAGAGTAATCAATTGATGCTAGAAGGTTTGTGCATTAAATTTAATGATGTTTCATTTTTGAATATAATTATTAAATATATATACATTTAAAAAGAGATATACTAAAGTGTAAAAATTAAAATGCAAAATAAAAAACCTGTTAATGAAAAAAATAAGAGTTTGATTGATATTCATTACATTTTTTAAAAAAAAATAAAATTTGGAAATTAAGGTATAAATTAATGTATATGAATAATCACTTAAACCAAGCAGTTTTTATTTATTATTAATTAAGTTTCAAGTATACTTTTATATATTTGATTAAAGGTAGATAGGAAATAAAATCCATTCTTTTCCTTTAAAAAAAAAAAAAAAAAATAATAATCTAATGATTAAGTACATTTTCTGCTAGAAATAGATAAAATTGAAAGAGAATTAATGAATAAAATATATTTTTACACCTACTGAACTCATGGTTTCTGATAATGATGTAGATTATAAATATAAAAGGGCACGACAAACATTATTAACTATCAAAACACTGGACCAGTTTATGGGCAGAATATGTATAAAAGCATTTGCATTTGAAATAGTAATTCATTCTATTACAGTCATTAATATATTATAAGCTTGAGTCAGTAGACTTCAAATATCCAAAATCAGACAATTTTTGGATATTGGTTTAAATCAATGAGATCTTGGGAAAATTCATATATATATACACTACCATTTTTACTTTTTTTAAAAAATAGTTGTCAAACTCATAAATAAACAAAGATTTAAACACCCCAAATTTTTGAAAGTAAACTAACTTGCATTTAGTTACATAAACCTGATCTTAGATAGTTTTATGGTAATTGTATGCTCCTTTGACTCTTTGACACATATATGTAGTGTATATAAAGTCTAACGACTTAATAAATAATTCAGTACTATTTATCTTTAAAATTTTCATTTACTTTTTATAGAAAATGAAAAGTCACATCAGTTAATAATCTGTTCACAAATAGTATATAATCTCTTTCTCTAAATGAACAATCTTTATAGAGATTTGGTAGAATAAATATTTGCTAATTGTAATAAAAACTTTGAGAAATGATATTTTTAAATATTAGTGAGTATAAAAGAAGACTTGTTTGTGTTAATGTTATATATGCAACTTTCATTAAGAAAGTTTTCACAAATAATCTGAGAATGTATTTACATATGCAATTAAAGTCTTTAAATTAATAAAAAGTTTGAGTAAGTTGCATTTAGAGTTTATTAATCAACTGGAATGTATTTGCCAAAGTATTTTATATTGATCCAATTTTATCAAATGTAAATTTTTGTTGGATTATACTGGCTATATGTTTGATTAAATGACTGTTATTTACATAAGGATGAGAAATTGTATTGAAGATAGAAAATATTCTAAATAACATATTTGAAAAGAATAAAAGATTAAGAATAAAAATTGGACAGGAAATTAGATACCAAGTTAGTATATATTTTTGATTTAAGCCAATAAACATCACATGACCACTACTTCTTATGCATACTTATAACTATTTTAAAACAGGCAAAACTCACTATACGTATTGCCACACACTGCAAGCTAGAGTAATCAATGGATGCCAGAAGGCTTGTGCATAAAATCCCCATCTAGTGCCTACTCATTAAGGTGCTTTCGGTTTAAGACTCATAGTTTTGTAGTTAAATGGAGATAAAAGGTGGTTGCTAGAGGGTTGCATTAGATTCTAAGATCTAGATGCAGTGCTCTCAGATCCAAAGCTTCTCACTGACGAAGGCCACAAGCCATAAACTAGTCTGGGGATGTTGGATGAGTAGGCACTAAATGAGGATTTTATGCATAAGCCTTCTGGCATCCATTGATTACTCTAGCTTGCTGTGTGTGGCAATGTGTATAGTGAGTTTTGCCTGTTTTATATTTTAGATTAATAATAATAGAAATGACAAATAAATAAGAATTATTATGGCTAAATAAAGTTTAATTGTTCTGTGATACATTGAAGTCAATCTGGAAAAAAAAGGTGGCTTGTTAATTAAATGGTTATTTGAAAATGTAAGTTGGAAAAATAGGATTAGAAATGTATATTGAGTTTATTAATAAAAAAAGAAAATTATTTATTGATGATGAAATAAAGAAAAGGAAAAGAAATTGATTTGAGAATGTGAATAGTGGTAGATGAATTATGAAAGATGTATCAAAATGGAGATAGATAATGAAAAAGAGAGAGATTAAAATTGTTAAATCAGTTTAAAGAAGATAGTTGCAAGATAGATTAAAATTGTTGAATCATTTTAAGAAAATAGTTGTGAGCTTTCTAAGAGAAAATTATGTATTGCCGTTTGATATATAACTGATAACCATGAAATACATATATCATAATTGTTAATTAAATTCTATTTTAAACTTATAAGTCATTCATTAAATAAATATTCTTATTTATGGAATTTTTTTGAAAAATATTTTAACCTTCAACTTCTCTAACAAAATCAATTTCAATATATATATAAAGGCATTCCTTTTAAGTTTTTAATAAAAAGTTAAATCATGAATTGACTATTTGTAAGAAATTGTTGGTTTATTCGTCATTGAATATCATCCAGACCTAATTTCTCCCTATTTTGACATATAATTTTTATATTGCAATTTATGCATCCATTCGTAATATAATCAGTCATGCTTTTTCACCTCGATTGCTTACTGGGCTGTTAATTCTAACACTATAATGGGATTATGTTTTCTTTTAATACTTTATGTTACTCTAACTGGGAACATAAGTTTGAATCATATTAATAATAGTATTACATTTGGAGAACTTAATTACAACTATAAAATTCATGATCGTCATTAATGTTACTACATTTTGATAATCATAAGAAGGTTATCTATTAAAGAACTTTTTTTGTGTGTATATATATATTCATTCATATAAAAAGTAAAACATGGATTTAATAGCCATAGGATATGTTCCTTACCAACAGTGGTATTTTTTTATTATAATTGTATTTTTAGTTTTAACATTCAGTATATCTACCATCATCTTACCAATTCCTATTATCCTGGGACTTTTATCCATTAGTTAATAATCATTTATGATCAATGGCTATCTCTTTTGGTGTTGGTCTGATTACCCTAAAAGAAAAATCCTAAGCCTGATTGTGATCTGATAAAAAAAAAGTTAAATCTTGATCTGCATTCAAACTCAGCTCATGTGCATTACAAGTAGACATGCTAACACCTTTTGCTATAGGGTCCTGACTAACTTTGATTGTAAATCATTATTTAGGAATATTAGTACTCACCAATTATTATTACTTTCTATAATTTTAATGTTTTCATATAATATATAGACTATACCATTATAAATATACAAAATTGTAGTTATATTAATAATTTTTTATAGATAGACAACTTCAATATTTCTCCATTCTTTTTTATTTCATAAATAATTTCATATAAACAAAGATACAATAAAAGACAAATAACCCCCAAGATGCATTTTGTGCTGAACCAGGACTCACTAGTTGGGCCAGGTATAATCGAGATAATTTCTTCATTATTTTTAGTAGTACCATTAAATATAAAAATATTAATAACAATAATTTGGGGATTATTTTATGCACTCATATGTAAATTTAGTTTAATCCTTAGATCCTTATTAGAATGACTAATTATTTTGTTTTTCCTTTACAGTTATAATTATATATATATTTGTAGATTTACTCTACTATAAGTTAATTAAATTTGTAGGGGGAGGGGAATTTAAGAATGTATTGCTAGTAATGTGAGCAGTTGATAAAAAGATATCCATTTCCTTATTTCACGAAGAGATTTTAAACGTCATTCACTTTGTTTAATTGCTAATGCTGAACCACAAAATCACCCTAAATTTTTAAAATACTTTAGAATCTGTTTCTTATTAAAATTCCTTATAATGATAATCTAAGCAAGGAAGTTATACTAAGTAATTCAATCTTAATATGTGAAGATTATAGTAAAGATTATAAATATTTTATATGAAATAATTTATTATTACTTTTTTAATTCTTTGAAAAGTTTTTATTTACCATCTAATATTAAATAGAAATTTTAATAATAGTAAATTTATGAAACAAAATTTTAAAGTTGTTGATCTTAAATGATATAAAAATAATTATGAAACATATTAAGATTAATTTGTAATTGGCAAACATAATTTTTAATATTTTTTATTCTGGGATTCCAAAAAGACAAGCATTAATATACACAAGTGATTTCAGTATTTTGCAAATATAACTTTCTTTTGGATATATAGATGATAATAACTAGATATTACCAAATTTTGTTTAACCAAAATATGTTTGACACTTGATTTGTAATTATTTTATAGACTGTTATAACAACAGCATGCTTTAATTTAGCAAAATGAATGTAGTTTGAAAAATATACCCTCTTCTTTACATGAAGAAACATCCATTTTTTTTATGTTATTTTTATTCTGGAAATGTTTCTTATAGGAAAGAATAGTATTAGGATGCGTTTTGTAATACAAGTTTCTAAGTTTATAATTTTCTATTCAAATATTAAAGCATCCAAGGAATAGCATACATAGCAATAAATATTTCATCAATATTATTGGAAAAATTGTACTAACTATATTACATTTTAATATATAGTGATAAGAATGGCCGACTCTAAACCTCAAGGTTCATGGATTGCAGTTCTAGCTGTCACTTTATGTCCCCCGCCCTCAATTTATTGTTTGTAAATTAATTTCTCTGCAAAAAGCCAAAATAACTAATCGATAGAATGCTATAGCCAAAAGATAAGACTTGATTATTGTTGGTGTTAGCTTGCTATTGTTTGACATCCTCTTAACACCTTGATTGTAGCTACATTATAAACTTTAATAAATCTTTACATTATTAAAATTCATTCAAAATATTTTTACATATTTTTTTATTTATACAGTATTCATTCTTTTTTTTATTTTTGCTTTTTGCCATTTTATTAATTATTATTATTTTTTTAATATTCTGTTTTCTCTTAATTACAATATTTATGAACTATTCTTTGATGTTGCATTATTTTCAAAAAGTAAGAATTTTAATAAATCTATTAAATATAATGTACTTTGCATGGAGGAACTATTCTAATCATTTTGCAAGAGTACTTAATCAAGCGAGGATTATTTTAGGAACATGCCAAAAATTGGAAACAATACACAACTGCTATTAAAAAATAAAAAAAAAATTAAAAAATGGGAGATTATAAATCATCTCTATAATAATAAAAACTTCCCAGAATTTTTAAAATATAATTAAAATATTGAAAACAAAAATGAACTTCATTGAATTTAGCTTTTATGAATGGTAAAAAAATGTTTTGATTCTATTTATATATGTAAAATCTGTGATTAATACTTAAAATAATATATATTGCAACTGAGCAATCATATTAGCATGAGACCACATGGTAATGAAGTATATGTATATTCTGTGAATGCAATGTGGAGGCAAAGAATACATTTTATTGCATCCAAACTACATTTAATTTAAATAAAATTATTATGTTTGCAATTAATATATCTTTTATAACTCATGTAAGTATTGTTTAATGTGTGTGCATGTTTAATGTATATTACTAACTCCATTTGGGCACTATGGCTAAATAAGTACTCCACTTCATTATATCTCCATTTGATCTCCATAAATAAACATTATCTAAAAAGAATATATCTCAAGAGTTCAGAATATGCTTGTGTGCATGTGACTAGATATGGGTTGAGTAAATAAATAATTTTAACTAAATAAAAAAAAAAGTATAAAGTCAAGTTTAATGAATAAAGAATTTAAATTCAGTTTAATTACATTTATTTAAAAAATGAAGTATTTATTATTTATTTACAATAAATAATAAACATTTTTTTGTTTTCATTTTCTTAAGAAAATAATTGTCATAAATAAAGTTTATGTTTTGTGTGTATGTAGTTATATGCAACAATATGATGTAGAACTTAAATATGGATTTACTTTATAAATCAATTATATGCTTAAACATATAACTCAACTATAATGTTATATATAGAGTAAGTTAAAAACAAACTCTTATGAAGCTTCAAAAATACCCTCAACCTCAGACCGCGGTTTCTGCCTCTAGCGTCATCAGTGAGGTGCTAGGGAATAAAAATACTAGAACTAGTCCAGCATTTTATCAATGCCTAACTATTGAGAAGAAAATCTGAAACTTTCAGACATTTAAATGTCCAAAAATCCAGCTATCTAACTCAAATAGCAGTATGGGACTGAAACTAAGTTCAGATCCACCATATATTAATAGCTCTAGCAATATAAAATCGCCAAAGCATTAATAGCAAAAAAACTAAAATTTAAATAGGAGCTTTATTAAAATTAGGTCATCTGACTTGATTTTTTATCAATTTAATTTTAGTTTTTTTGCTATTAATGCTTTGGCGATTTTATATTGCTAGAGCTATTAATATATGGTGGATCTGAACTTAGTTTCAGTCCCATACTGCTATTTGAGTTAGATAGCTGGATTTTTGGACATTTAAATGTCTGAAAGTTTCAGATTTTCTTCTCAATAGTTAGGCATTGATAAAATGCTGGACTAGTTCTAGTATTTTTATTCCCTAGCACCTCACTGATGACGCTAGAGGCAGAAACCGTGGTCTGAGGTTGAGGGTATTTTTGAAGCTTCATAAGAGTTTGTTTTTAACTTACTCTATATATAACATTTGTAAATAGGAGCTTTATTAAAATTAGGTCATCTGACTTGATTTTTTATCAACTCAACTATAATATAGATCATGAAGTATGTTTTTCAGATTTACTAAATTAATTATATATATTGGTCTTTACTTCACTAAATATCTAAGCACATTATTCAGAACTAAATATATAAACAAACAATTAGTTTAACAACTATAGTATCTCTTCAAGAAACTTGACAATGGTAGCAATTTTTTACTAAAATTCATTATTTATGAGTGGCTCAAATTCTAAATATATTTCATATACTTCTATGCAAATACGATAAAAATTATTTATTCTAGTGACACTATACTTCTAAACTAAATTGCCACAAATGTAAAGACCGCATATTATATTTAACACATATAAGCTAAATAAATCCTGTGAACCATAAATTAAATAAATCCTGGAAACCATTAAACATACTGTAACATTTTTAAGATTAATAAATATGGATTATTATCTAAAATTTAAAATTCAAGACAATCATATTTGATAATTATCATTCATTCATATGTATTAAAATATGCATCAAATGTGTTTATGGAAAACAAATATGTCAATAATACTACAGCATGGGATGTGATGCACTGTGGCTTCTTCTTTATTGAAGTCAGGAATCTCTCAGCTACAATGCCCAGAGAAACCTGTTAGCCACCTTACCGTCCCCTTCCATTCCCACCCTAAGTTTTTCCCATATTGTTCCCTATCTTGCTCCATCCCATTTCGTCAACTTAATCTTATCTTTCCCCAAACTCCGCATAAATACCAAGAACCCACTTTTTGTATAATCACTTTGTTTATTCCCCCACAACCATTATTTGTACTCTTTCTGCTTGCAGACATTTACATTCAATTAACAGATGCATAATGTTTTCTATGCCTTCTTTACTTGCAGACTAACTCACCAATATTTTTCCATTTATGTATATATTCCCTTGTTGCTAAAGATCCTCTTAATCAGTAAAGTATGTTCCTTACTATTATCATAAATTAACTTGCACCCAGTATTCTGTTTGCTTTTTTATATATTTAAACTCTTTTTATTCCCCATACTAGTTTTCCATCTCTCCAACTCCCTATTCTTTATTAATGTATCTATTCTTCTATCCCATTCCTTGCCATTATACACTTAACGATTCTCCAAACACATTCATCCCACCTTTTGTGTAAGTATTGAAGCAATCAATCTTAGCCCAAGATTGAGCTTCATGGTTTCATCTACTAACCTATACTCAAACCTTACATCCCATCCCGCTCTTTTAGTTGTATATATATATTTCATGTATATATGTCTGAGAAGTGCATCTAAAAATTATAAATTTTAGCTTTTCAATATTTTTTTATTATTATTATTATTATTATTTTTTTTTTTCACATTAAAACACATAGGTGCGGCTCAGATGTATATATATATTACAGGAGCAAATATATAACAAAATATTAGTTTTATAAATATTTTATTATACATCATTTATAAAACTTTTTAAATTATTTTTTTAAATCAAACTGTTAACCGTTACTTGTCCAAAAATAATTAAAGGGGTGGAAACATAATATTGCTTTAATCTTGGGAAGGAATTTTTAATTAAAGTTTTACTGAAACTAAAATGGGGAATAAGATTAATAGATTTTATTTTTGTTATAAACATTTTTGTCAAATTTATTTCCAATCTGGAAATAGATTTGAATATATTTTTGGAGCCTTATCTAACGATTGCATCTTCAAGAACAATGGAAAAGAAAATGTAAGGCATTGTTAGATCAGAGATTAGATTTTGGGCTAGAAATAAGAAATTAAAAGCATTTCACAAATACCTGAGCATGATATAAAATGGGCTGATCTTAAACACCAAGAAATAGCTACTATTGAGAGAACTGTGCAGGTAATAGAATCCACGCTGCTTTGAAATTTAATAAGATGATGATCGAGTAGAAGCCCATCACCTTTCCTGACCTGTGGTCATCTTCCACTGCTGTACTATCCTGCTGCCGAAGAATGGAGTAAAAACCTGACATGAGAACTTTGGAATGCTGATCAGAAGCTTGCTGTTACCTAAGAATTCACATGGATCCCTGAACTGCCATGCACGAGCCTGATTTTTTAAAATGGACTCTAAGAAAGGTGCAAGGTAAATCAGTATCATGCTGCAACCTAAAGGTAAAGCTAGTCTAACTAATCTCGAACACTACTAGCAAGATTTCTCCTAATTTATTTTTTAACTTTATTTCTTTTTAATATGTAAAATGTAAATTGCTCTCAAATGATTTTTTTTAATTTAATCTCATCTCATATGCTCTAACTTTCTTTAACTTTGGTGCAGTCATTTAATTATATGTATTTCTTACTTGATTTTATATGTCTGTTTTAGTTATTATTAATATGCCAATCTCAAGCAACCCAATGAGCTAAATTTCTAAAAAATCTTCTCCCCCTCTTTTTAAATAAACCTCCATGAATTAAGATTATTAACATCCCCTTAAAATATAATGTATGATTAATTAACACACTCACCAGACTATTTTTATGAATTAACATTTTATGTTGGTCTTTATTATAAAATTTGTTACTTGTTCAACTCCAAATAGAATGAAGCAATTCTACACAGGGTAAATCCATTACTTAAGCTAATTAATGCTTTGAAATCTTTTAAAATGTTTATTTAAATTCTGAAAGAGTGACCTATTAGTTGTTTTCTATACATCTGCTAGTTTTTTTTATTTTTCATATTCTTAAAATCTCAAATGTTTAAATAATCTAGTTATTATCAAAATCCATGGTGGGATTGAATTATTTTAAATAGCAGAAAAAGGAGGGAGTCAAATCTTAACGGATATTTTATTAAATGGTATCTTCTCTATACATATATTATGGCAGCATAGCGTATTATTCGTATAAATTATGGCATTCAAACAAGAGTCATTTATTTTAAAGCAGTAAATCCTATTCCACGTTGTTAGTGACATCTGTACTGTGTTACTGATATTCAGTATATCTTTGTGAATATATATATGTGCTTCTAATCTGGGGCTTGCAACAGGATCGAACCCATGGATTTCTTATGTCCTGTCCTGTGGATAGTTGAGCTTCCCAGGACTTTTTTTGTATAAAAGGCTTCTGCAGACCGTTGATGTCCATGCCATGCCTAATTACATTTCTCTAAGCACTGCCCTAAAGAGGGGGTCTTAGATTTTGATCCATAAGCACGTCCTTTTCCTTTTATTTCTTCACCATTATGTCAGTACCACCATTTCTTTGTTTATTATTTCTTTTGCTTCATGACCCAGTTTTTAGTGCTGTAATATTAAAATTGCTCTCTGCTCAAAAATATATGTAAGTGCCAAATATTACTAATCTTATTAATTTATAATGTTATTTCTTATTATACAATCCCACTGTTGTAATCTATTATTTTGTATTTAAGAGTATATATATGCCTTGGGGAAAGACCAAGTGTTCTGTCTCCTAAGTGTTAATTAAAAGAATTTTCAATAAATAGTTTGTTAAATAATCAAATATAATTATTAAATGTATTTTACTTAGCATGGTGTGAAAATAGTTTTCTTATATATATAATGAATCTCTGAATGCTCCCTGAAATAATATGTTAGTCACCTTGTTTCAGAATTGTAATCCAAAACGTTAATACCAATATTATGTAATCTATTTAATAAATGATTGGCATCTTAATACAGCATCTACCAAAGATGTGTGTTAATGTATATATATATACTATTTAGCTAATAAAAGAGCATATGAGAATCATCAGCATGAATTCAAATATATAATTATCTACTGTTTGGTAGACTGCTCATTCACACACACATTAATGTTTATAATTAATTCATTATATTAAACTAGTTTTTATTGTCTAAACTTATTTGAGTCATTTGAAATCCCTTTTCTCCACTTCCATACATACAACCATGCATATGCCTATTGTAGTTAAGTTATAATGTAGTTAATATTAAGTCTCATTGTCTTCTCCACTCTGCTAATGGACCAGATTTTCGAATAAGTTCTCATGTGCTATCATTATATGTTATTCATTAGGTGTTTGATCTGGGGCTTAGGGAATGGGTCAAATCCAGGTTGGTCCCTGACCTAAATCTCAGGCTTAACTGGTTTGAAGTACTTTTATGAGTCCAGATCATGTTAGATGGATGTGTTTTGACCGGTATCTTGTTGCCTGTCCTTTATTCATAACCCAATTAAATACTATTTTAGCTATTCTTATTATCCATAAACTGCAATCTATTGAATATTTTCATTTTGCTTTTTTGAATCTCTCATATAAAAACTTGATCATCCCATGGAATTGCATCCTTTGTCATCCACACATCTGCATCCAATGCATATTTTCCTACTTCTATTTGTACTTTCTCTAAGTAATCTACTTACACATAATATGTCAGGTACTTTCCGATTTTGCCCCTTGCCACCAATTGAGGGCCCTTATTTCCAATAGTCGGAGATAATTATATAGTTGCAGGGACTAATGTTTAATGAAAGTAAATAAACTATATAGTTGTGAAATTTTTAAATTTATTGTATAAAATACGACCAAATGATACACTACTGCAAATCTGAATGCATTTCACAAATACATGATTAGTTGCTCGCTAAAATCAAAGCTGCATTGATTGTGTTTTTATGCTCAAGATGATCGGAATGAGTGATCTATCAGTCACAGAATGTCTAGGCAGTAGAATTTTTCTAGAGAAACTGTGTCCTGCCCTCTCAAAAAGTCTGTGCCAATGGCCATGATATGAAATTGTACTTTGCTTGAACCCTGGAATGGCAATGTAATTTAAAAGTCTGCCAATGCATGTATTACTACATAAAGACATGTAGTTTGAAGGCTCTAAAATAATGTTTCTAACGGCCATCCAATTTATTTATTATTGGAGTAGAGATACTGTGACAATTGAATGTATAAAACATGAATTGGATTTTTGCAAAGACACTGTCTTTTCTTGGAACAGTAATCTAAGAGAAGTGTGCAAAGAAAGTTTATTGATTTGGCCATCGTGTAAAACTGGAGGACCAGGAAAAATTGTAGAAGTGATGAAAGTCTCTTTACAAAATGAAAGAACAAACAAGGGAGAATACTCCCACAACAGTGGTTGTTCGGTGGTTTATGCAGAGAAACCAAAATGTTTTATTGTCACTGTTCCATGTTGGACAGCATCCATTCTACTTGATGCCATTCACCAAAATATAGCATAAGGATCAACAATTTATTCCGACTGTTGGAAGACTTATAAAACTGAAGAATTAAGAAATGCAGGATTTTAACATTTTAAAGTTAATCATAGTTATAATTTTGTGGATCCTTCTACTGGGTCACATACCCATAATGTAGAAAGAGTTTGGGGGCTAGTTAAATGGTGCAATAAAAGATTGAGGGGAACCACTCACAAACACATGGATTCCTATTTAGCTGAGTTCATATGTCTGATATAATGATGGGCTTGAAGGGAAAATGTCTTAAATGATGCAAAATATCCCCTGTGGCATGGTAATAATAAATTTTGACAAACTGTTGTCAGCATGTTTAGCATCCACCCCATGGTGGGGGGGGGTACAATCTTGTATTTTTAATTCTAAGTTCTAAATGTTGTTTGCATTGGTTGTCCAGAAACTTCAAAAGTGGCTTATTTATTAATGGACTTGAAATATCTTTGCTATTGCTGACATGGAAATTATTCTTGAGGATAGCTGGCATATGTTTTTTTTGAGATAAAGCTAGCAATATGGTAGAATTGATTTTGACAACAACCACTTGTCCATGTGGTTGTATGTCAGCCATTTTGATTGGTTTTACTTGTCCATGTGGTTGTATGTCAGCCATTTTGATTGGTTTTAACTATTTACATTTTTTTTTTTTTTTTTAAGAAAAAGCTTTTGTAAATTCAAAATTATCTTAGAAAAGATGTGTGGCATAGTTAATTGTTAATAATTGATACAATATATGTTAAATTTACCTGAAATATTGCAGATCTTGAGTGGTTTTTTTGGGGATTTAAACCTGGAAATTTTTCTTGATGCCTAGTAATACTAAGGTTTACTGCCACTAATGAAATATTTTTTCTTGAACATTATCCATTACACATCCAGAATTTTTTTATAACTAGAGTGTTATCTAATTAGGTCAAGTTCAGTCTTTGTGATGACTTGAAATTTATTTTTTAAAAAAACTAATGGTGACAGGACTAAAATTAAGTGTGAAATTATTATTATTGTTGTCATTTACAAGAAATAAACATTAACATTATTTTTCTTCTCCATGTTGCTCTCCAACTATGTTGATTTTAAATTGTAGATTTTTATCAAATGACAATCCTTTAGCAAGTCTCTATTAATTAATGTATTAATAAAAAAAATCTTAAAGTTGTTGAGATGTTATTTCAATATAGCTCTTTAAAATTGAAAAATATATAAATAAAATACTTGAGAATGTTTCTTTTAATTATTTTTACAATGAGTTTGAGTCCATTTTTTTTTATTATAAAGAGTCAATGTTTAGATTCTCTGAAACTTGTTGATTTCCTTTAATTTTTTGTCAAGATGATATTTGACAGATGGTTTTTTTTGAATCTGTGAGGTTTCAGTCAAAAGTTGAGTTTTACTTCTCTACAGTTATTTGTTTACTGTAATGAATATGAGGAGCAGATAAACTTTGAAGGAAATTGAAGGTAACTTTTATAACTTTGCATTATTATTTAGGTAATAAGCTAAAGAAGTAACATAGTAACCATTGAATGCCTCTTGAAGTCATTATCTATCCAAAATATTTTATATATCCTTGGCAAGCTCCAATCATTCTAAAAATCTATACATAGCAATTGTTTTTAAGTTCTAAAAATAAAACAATTTTCCATTAAAATAAATTACATCATTTTATCAGCAAATGCATTTTTAAATAATATATTCCTTTTCTCTTTCTCTTTTACTAAACAACACAGTTTTTGTATTATTTATATATATTAAACAAGTAAAATGTATTTTAAAACAAAGTTTAAAATGTTAAGAAAGTAAATGAAAACAGACATCCACCATACTCCTTTTGTTATTACTATTTCAGAATAACTAATTCATTATTGCTAGTATAAATTTTTTAAATTCTTTTTAATATATATACTTTTGTTAACTTATGACTAATTATTTATATAAAACATTCTCTCATACAAACATATATATATATGTTTTAGAATGTATTTAAATAAATTAAATGCACTTATCAAGAAAATATTGATATTTATCAAAAATAAATATTGTTATAAGATCTAAAATAAAATTACTCTTAACAGTTGTATCTAATACTTGTAATGAAGCTTCTATAATAAACTATTTTTTAGGTAAACATATAAATTTATTAACTTATAAATAAACTAAACAAGATTTTAAATGCATTTATTTGAATATAGATCATTCATCAATAGCTATAATATATATAAAATATTTTATTGTAAATGCTTTTATTTATTGTGGACTAAAAATCCCCGAAAATAATTGTTTTCTTTAACCACAATTGAGATTTTTATATTTAACTTGAAATCAAAGCATGATGTGTCTAAAAATTAAGTAATTCAATTCATTATTGCAAAAGTAATGAGAGAATTAATTAATTTCTAGATATCCCTTGCTTTTGTTTCAAGATAAATATAAAAATACCAATTGTGGTCGAAGAAAATACTTATTTTTTGGGTTTTTAGTTACCATAATAAATAAAAGCATTTATTATAAAATATTTTTTATATAATTTTTAATTTTTTAGTGCTCAGATATTTTTTGTAATTATTTCTATTTAAAATTAAGAATAAAAAGGTTAGAGCATAATATTTTAAAGGAAATTCATGGATATTAAAAATCAATTTTTATATAATTTTGTTTATGAAAGAAACTTTTAAAAAAATAATTTTGCAATCTAGAAAATAAAATTTCATCAATTTTAAAAGAAGCAACTTTTACAATCAATTGAAAGTAAGAGTTATTTTTATTTCTATTTTAATTAATTGTTAATTTTTATATAATTAAAAAAAAAAACATTTATTGCTGAAAATTTACTGAACCAGTAATAAAAATGGTTGAATTTTAGTCTGTCAATCCTTGTACAACACACAAACCACCTGAAATATTTCATTGTTATATTGATAATCATAAATTTCTAACATATGTACAAAATTTGAAGGAAATCCATTTAATAAAAGTATGTTAAATCTCTATTTAAAAAGTTATCCTTAACAAACAAATACTTTTTAACTTAAATAAAAGCATTTAAAAAAATCATGGAATAGAAAAGACTTACGATGAAATCAAATTGTGTGAAATTGATGAAAATTTTTAAAAAAGGATGTACTAAGGAAATTCAATTTCTGCAAAATGATTTTTAACAACTTTAGATGTTTTAATTGAGATTGAAATATATTAGATCTCAAAGTAAATGCTAATTATCTAAATTTATGGACAGTATTATTTTTGCAACAATGGCTGATAATTTTCAAACTAAAATTTATGAATTATATTTAGTCACTTAAGAAAAACCTGGAAATTCACTTTAGTTAAACTAAAGAAATATTTAAAATACCTATATTGCCTGAGAATAATATTAACAATGGCTTGGCAAGCATTTAATGGGCATAAAATATTTAAAAGAGATATGTATGACCCTTAGAATGAGAAACACAGTGTCTTGCTGGTTTTTTTATATTCTGAATTTTAAAATGAAATAAAGAAAATAATTTAATTGGGAATAATGAGAATGAGTAACTAAAAAAATGAATAGTTTCTAACCCAGACTGATATCCCAAGCAATTGTAAAGTTTAAACAGCTTTAAATAGAAATAAAAATTATCATGTATCAAGAAAAATTGACAATTGATTAATTAATTGCTCTGATTATTAAAGCAATTCTTGATTAGATCATCATTTTCAACCATTATCAATCCATTGTAGGATGGTCTCTGTGTTTAATCCAGTTGCACATACATTTACCCTCTCTTTTTCATGTCACATCAGCACACTTCCTTTTTTATTCATTTAACATGTGGTCTCTTTCTTGGTCTTTTATAATCTCTTGATATTTGTTTTAAGATTTCAATTGTCCATCTATTATCATCTTTTCTAGCAACAAGATCAGCCCGAATCCACTCCAGTCTCTTAATTCTTTTAATAATGTCAATAGCACCTGTTTGTTCTCTCCCTCATGTATTTCTTTTTTTTTTTGTTACTCCTAACATACATGTCTCCATACTTTGTTAATTGGTTTGAAGTTTCTATTGCTCATCTGTTAAGTGTCCAAGTCTCAGATCCATAAGTAAGAAATGGTAAACTACATTTACAAAAACCTTTTTCAAACACATAGGCATATTTTCTTTTAATAATAAATTATTTCTATCAAAAACATTCCATCTAAATTTAATTCTATGATTAATTTCATTATGTTTCCATTTGTATTAAAAATCTGACCAAGATATTTGTAATTGTTAACTTCTTCTAATTCATTATTATCAATCTTTATATTTCCTTTTGAGAAAATACATTGAACATTAGTTTTTTTAGCATTTATCTTAGTCTCACTTTCTTATTTTTATCTGATAAAATCTCTTACAGCATTTATTGAAACTCTGAACCATTATTTGTGCAAACAAATGCCCCCTTGAGCTTCCCATTTCGATCCACAAAATAACTTTTTTAAAATTGTAATTTTTTTTTGGGAGATATGGAATCCCCTTGTTTCACACTCTTTTCAATATTAATCTTAGTATCAACTATGTAATCTAATCATTTCTGTTGGCATTTTGATATTCTTCAGAATATGACAATATCTGGTATCTATAGAATCAAATGCCTTTTCATAATCTACAAATCTAAAGCATAATGACAATTTATATTCATTAGTTCTTTCTATAAACTTCTCTCAATTGTACTAAAACCATTTTAAATCCAGCTTGTTCTTTGGGTTGGTTAAAATTCAAAGTTCACTGTAATTTTTAATATATTCTTGATCACCTTTTTAAAATATCAATATTAGTACTGCATCCTTCCAATCATCTGATACATCATAACTTTGCCAACAATTTTTTTATTTGTTTATCTTTTACTGGAACTTTCCCCTTCTTCTTACATTTAATCACAGTCTCATTTCATCATTTAAAATTCTGAGCAATTTAAATGTTGTAATCAATGAAATGTTGTAATCAATCAGCAATTTTGAAAACTTGCCCATTGCTCAGCAGGTTCTGTACATTCCAGACATTACAATATTTGAAGTATTAATCTATTTGTTTTTATGTTTAAGCACATAAAATTGAATCCAAATGAATAATTTTGATAAAAAAGAATTAATAAATAGAATTGATCTGAACAAGCAATGGGAGGAGAAATATTGCTATGGGGACTTCAGTTCAATAATATTATGGCCCACCCAAAATAACTAAAAATAGTTCCAATACTATTACATTTTGGTGTATATATAACAGTATTGACTGAGCATTGCCTTTGTCATGAGGAGGTTTGCTCTGAGACTTTTTTACTTACTGTAATTTAAAAAAAAATTATTCAACATATAAATATTCTAGGCCTTACAAATTTCTAATCATTCAGAAATTTCATCTACTCTTTATCAAATCAATCTAAAAATAAGAAAAACATTTAAATATAAATGCTTCTCCTGATCACTTAAAATTTAAATGCCATCATCATCAAAAATTAGAACTACTGTATAATCTTGGGAATCTTTTTAGTTAACTGTGTTAAATTTGGGGATTTTTTAATAATCAAAGTTATATAGATGGCATCATTTGTAAAATTTGCTGTCATCAAATTCAAATGGTGAATTTATTACTGGTAAAATATAGATTAAATGGAAAATATACTTTTAAAATGACACTTAAGTCAATAAGTTCATACTGATTTAGTTATTGCCATTCAAAATAAAATCAATGGCGGAATTTTGAGTTTTAACTGAAAATACGGAAGATGTAATCTCAGTTTAGAAAATGCTGAATGCAAAAAAAGGTACAAAAGCATGATTAATATTCTAATAGACAATGTTATCCTAGCAATTTTCATTAATTTGTCAATGCTCTCTGTGCCATCTGTATATGATCATGTAGGGAAATTTATTAATATTCTCACAATAATTATTCCTTCAAATTTATAGAATGTAAAAATTTAATCATACATAATGAAATTATTAATGAAGTTCAGACATTCTCCTTTTTTTGTTTGATAGTTGTTGAAAATATGGATATTTTGATAGAAAAAATAAAATAAAATATTGAACAAAATTTGAATCCAACTATCAGACAAAATTTGTCAGCATTATTAAGGTTTATTTCATGTAATAGTCATAGGATTAAAAAAAGTTTTATAGAAAGAGTAACCTTGATTTACAAAATATGTTTATATTTATCTCTGTAATGTTAGGAAAAACAAATAATGTGGCTGCTTGTCTATATTTCACATTTATTCCAACAGCACTGTGATATATGCATAAAAGTAGGTTCCATTTATTAAGGATACTGAAACTCTTTTATGAACATTATGTACAATGTTTAATAGATCATCTACAAGAATTGAAAAAAAGAATTGGCCAACATTTCAGAAATTGATGTTACATCATTCAGACTTCTCAATGAAATAAGATAAATATTTAGATATTTTATACTAAATGCTATGATATTTTAATAAGTTACTGCACAGAACAAATTGAAGGATTCAATGATCCAGTAAATAAATAATGTTTAAAATTTTTTCAAAAACTTACAATATTAAATTGCATGTGTGATTCTTCAAAATGTATTTGTGGAATTATTAGGATTAAGCAAAACTTTGCAAAGAACTAATTTATCCTCAATGGAGGACATCAATTTGCGAAGGCAAAAATTAATAAACTAAGAGTATAATAATTAGATAATATCTTCTGGAATGTGGATGTTCAAACAATGTTAAATTCCAATGATTATATAGATACTTCACCAATATTTACATTTATCCAACTGCTCTGTAATCATTTAGACACTAAATTTCCAGGGGAGATATAAATGACTAGAATGCCTTGGATTCTTATATAATGAAGAAGAATTTAAGCATAGAGCATGGAAAAGAGTCTAAAATATATATTTATAAAATATGACTCTATAATAAATAATAATGATAAAAACCATATAAGTTTAAGTACAATTTAAGAACAATATGATAATTTGAAATTTTTGGTAAAAGAAAAATATAAAATTGAAATAATCAAATCATTTAAAAATTTAACTACACGTTTTAAAAGATCATGAATATAAAGTATATAGGATACTTTTCGATATTTGTGCAACTTTTCAAGCTTCCAGCACTGATTGTGAATATGGTTTTAGTTTAATGAAAGCAATAAAATCAAAATCCTGTAATAAACTAGATAACAAAGATTTGGATAATTTAATAAAAATTTTGTTGTCACAAAAGCATATAAATCTAGAAAATAAAGAACTAATTGTTATTATTATTGATTTTTGTTCTTATTTATTAAGTTATGTCCTACAATATTTCATTATATATAAACTATTATTACATGTAAATGTATAAATAAGTGCTAAATTTTAATGTTTTTTTTTTGCTGCACATTGATCTATTTAGTGTACTCAGCTCTTGTATTTTTAGCTCAGAGACAGTCAATTCTTAGAGGGAACATTTATTGTAATTGTAGGGATATTCTTTCTTGTTAACTTTTCCATCCATTTCATAAGATTATCTTTCTTTTTAATAATAGTTCCATCTTCTTATTGCATAAATAAGTTTCAAACAATACGAATATGTTGCTTAACACTTTTGAGACTTTTTATTTTCTTCTTTAACTTTCCTTGCAATTCACAATTATATTTTGTCATATCGTTATTAATCCTTTGCACTATTTTGCAATACATTAGATATTCAGTCCTTCATAAGAGCTCATTATTATATATTTTCATATTTTTTCTTTTCTTCATAAATAGTCTTGGAAGAAATTTTACTGAACAATAGCTACTTCTTTGTCTCAGTTATCTTCTTGTAGTTCTTAATAATGTATCAGTTATCTTCCTGCGGATTTCACTCAAATCTGAACTATCTTCAAAGTTCTTAATATTTTAAAATGACTTCCAGGTGCTAAATTTTATAAATATCAACTGTAGATATTGTTTTTTTCTTAATAATTTTTGTTTCTAGTTTTGCATTAACTTGTACATCTCACTACTTGATGATTACTCCCTGTTTTGAATTTATTTAATTTTCTGTTAGAAAAATATAATTTAATTTTGCTATATACCTACATTTGGATCCTTCTATGTCTATTTTTTTCATGTGTCAAAGCATCGGCTGGAAGCAAACCTGTGAACCCGGGACAACTGCTTGTAAGGCAGCTGTGCTGACCACTCGACTATGTCTATTTTTGTTTAGCATTTTTCGAAAAGAAAGAATTTATAATATATTTTATTTTCTGTGAACTCCACAAGTCTGCATCCTCTCTCATTTCTAACACCACAACCAAATTTACTCATAGCACTTTCTTCTTTCAATTATTTATCAATTTTAACAGTCTCCCATAATAATTTTAGAATGTTGTTTGGCCAGATCAAAAGCCTTTTGTACATCCATATAATTTTTTTTTTACTTCATCACAATGAGAATGAGAATTTGGTATCTTCAAGTAAGTTGAATAACTAATCTTGTCACTACACCATCAACCTCAACAATCTTCTCTTGCATTTTTTATTTATAATGAATCCCACTTCACTTGTGTTTCAATATTTATGATTTTGTAACAAAATATCTGACTACTTTTTAAATCAATTGCCACCTTCACCTTTTCTTCTAACTTCATAAAATCAATAATATTCTGATTAATACTAGAGACAGTTCTTCCAATTTATGCAATGTTCCTTCACTTGAAAGTGATTTCCAGTTCTAAGTATCTAACTAAACGATCATTACCAAATAGCAGCCTGAATCTGCAGTCAGGGGATTGTCTTTGGTCATGAACTGCTATTTTTTGAAATAATGACCATAATTTAGTTTTGTCTGTCATGATTATAAATATTTATTAACAAAAAAAAAAAAAAGACACACACATTTATTTTATTTGCAGGAAAACGCAACTGATATTTCAGTTAAGAATTATCAGACATGGTCTTCTTAAACTTAACAGCAAAAAAACAATAAACTTACCATGCATATTCATGTTTATATACTATATGAATAATTATATAATAATAACAACTACAATGACAAAAAATATATTACATGGACATTAGGAATTTGCCATGCTCAGTTTCTTTAAGGCCTCAAAGAGGAATTAAAGGCTTTCTTTCCAGTTAACAATAATTGGTTGGTCATATTTTAAATTAAGTAAGAGAATGAAATATGTTGGTTGAATAAATCAAAAGGCTTTTAAGAGTTTTTGTAAAGAAAATCTCAGAAAAAACTTTATCTTTCAATGGGATATAAGTGACTGTAAGTAATATCTAATTAATCAATGTAAGACTGCTTTTATGACTTGTGGAATTTTTAAATAGATTTTGTAAAAATAAATGACTGGTGGTAATTTTAAACAATGTTGTTCTTTGTTGCTTTATAGTTTTATTAATAATGAACTATAAAAAACTGGTAGTAAATTTTAAGTATTAGTGGAAAGAGGGCAATAAAAAACTGTGATGAAAGGTATATCAACTTGAGTAAATATTCCCCAAGTCTATCTATATTCGATTGATTTTTGCTATTAAATTAGTGATAAATTGTTTGAGCTTAAAATATACAAATTATTCATTTATTTTAATAAAAATAAATTTTAAGTAATAAAAATATTTGGTGGAATTAAATTTGTATTTTTTATTTAGAACTATTATTAAATTATTATTTATTGATAAACAAAATACAATGTTTTATACTTTAAATTATGTACATTAATTTGTGATGAATTTATAATAAATTTTTAATCATGTACCATCATATATATTTTCCAAATGTCAGTTATAAATTGTGATTATAAAATTATTTTTACCATCAATCATTGTCAGAGAGACTTCAAATTTTAATATAACATAGAAGATTTATACTTGTCTTTTTCCCCCATTCATTTAAAAATCATGTGAGGCTATTTACAAGAAATGAATGAAGGTTGGGGTTATTGCTAAATTACACTTACATCCTAAAGTTGATTTCAGCTATTCTTTTCCAATCAATTAACTGTAGTAAAAAATTATTTCTGATATTTACAATTTTTGATATTTTATAATTTGTTTTATTGCTTATAAATTAATAATTGTAGTAATTTAATTTTGAATTATATTTACTTCCAGAATTTGTCTATCCATATTACTTTCTATAATTTTAAATTATTTCACTTTATCTTTTTTTCATTTTATAAGTATTCAAGTATAAATAAATGTATAAAATTAATATTTTTATGACAAAAAGCATATACAGTAGCCCCTTCTCTTCCATCTCTATTGTTATTTGCTTTCCTATGTTCCTGTTGATATCTGAGACTGTGTTCAGGATATTCACACACTTATAATACAGTTTAAAATTTAAAAATGTACATATTTAGCCAACAACAGCAAAAAATAATGGAGTTATGAATAAGTCAGATTATAATAAATTTAGAGAGGCGATCATATGAGAGTTTCAGTGGGTAATGAGGAAATGACTGACTGACTGATGATCCACAATAACACTTATACATATGCCCACATGTGTGAATCTGATGAATTAGTTTTCAAATCATGGATTACTCAAACTGGATTGTGAATCCATGCATATAGAAAGATTTATTTTTTGAAATAACTAATATTGTTTTAAGCATATGCTGCAGTTAAAATTTAATGTAGCTCTACATATGATATGCTAGAATAAAGTTTAGAGAGTGATGATATTAAAAATTACAACCAGTAAAAGTCAATTATTTCTTAATAATGCCTATTTTAAAAATCATTAATTCTCAATATGTCACATTCTCAAGGGTATATTTTTTTATCTAAAGATGCTAGGAATAAAATTGGTTAAGTGATTGAAGCAATGATAAAATATCTCTTGAAAAATCTAGTGATATGTTTTTGATTGTAATAAGAATGAGGGGGAGGGCATTAGAATCAATTGGAAGAGCTGTAAAAAGAAAGTAATCTTAAAAATAAGAAACAATAAGGACAGTTTAATACACAAATCTGTATACCTGAATCTGTATTTACCCCCCCCCTCCATGTCTGTCATACACAAAGCTTATGTGAATCTGCACAAAATATAAATTTTTGCATAATTTTCAAAGTTCAATAATAATTTAATATAAGATATTAAAGAGAAGATCTAAATATATTTCATTTGTGTCAAACTAACTTAACTTTTTTATTACATTTTCGAATAATATTTCAACTTAATGATATGAAAAAGAGGTTGAAGGAAAATGTTACTTTTATTCATTATCTGCAAACTAACTTTACTTCTTTATTACTATAATGAAAGTTGAATAATAATTCAACTTAAAAGTATAACAAAGGTAGAAAAAATATTTTACATTTATTAGCAGAAAAATAAACTTTTATTAATCATAAAATTAATTACTTTGCAATGCTTTCATAGCTTTATATAACGTTAGAACATTCTGTAAATATGATCATTAAAAGAAGATACATTTTAATGCTTCCTATATTTTTTTCGGTTTCTGCATTACTTCAATAATAAAAAAAAAATGATTGAAGTAAAAATATTAGACTATTTCATTTTATACACACAACTATCTACTAGATGTATAATTAGCCATTTCTAAAAAGTAAAAAAAATAATGCTGCACTTGGTATCTCAAAAGATTTTAAAATTAGACTTTCTGCTATAGCTAAATAATTCTTAAATTATTTTTAAGATTTTTTCTATAGGCATTTTAATCTAGAGAAAGTAAGGCCCAATTGAACAGTTACATCAGTGTCAAGAAATGGAGCATAAAGAAAAACTAAATTGAAATATAATGTAATGATTTGTAGAGGAATATTATACAGATATAGCAGGACTTACATATTCACCGACTCACCTATGTACTTGCTGATTATGACTGATGTGTTTGAAATTATAATAATCAACTATTTTGTTATTATTAGTTTTTATCATACAGTTATTTTCAAATATTATTTGTATACATATGTAATATAATATTGAATATATATGTGTGCTATGGTGATCTAAACCAACTGATGAGTGTGCATGAAATACATGTTGGAGATAATTTACCTTTTTCACATGTATTTGGTCATGTGTATCAGTTGTATAAGATGGAGTAGGTAGCTATAGGGAGCTTGAAATCCTGAGTTCAAGTCCTTCTTAATGTTGAATAAAAGATTTTCATGAATTGTTTTTATAATAAAGAATAGAAATGAGGAGAAAATATCCATGTAAATAGAGATAACCTTTAACCTTTGATGTTTTCAAGAAATTACCAATTACTACTAATTGTCAATTTCTGAGGCTAAACAAATTTTCTCATTAACCTATCGTAAATAGATTTTTTATTGGACTTTTTTATTGAAGTAAAAGGGGTCCAAACCCACCATAGCTCTTTTGTAGTTAGTAGAGCTTCTGATTTGGGATCAGGAAGTCCCAGGATTGAATCTGGTGCTCACAGGTCTAGCACTCAAATTTCTTATGAACTCCCAAGCAATAAAGTCATATGCATTTTGAACCTTTTTACTTCAACAAAAAATTCCAACAAAAGTGCTATTATAGGCTTTGTGGAAACATCAAAGGTTAAAGGTTATCTTTATTTACCTTAATTTTATCTCCTCATTTCTATTCTTTATTATGTAATATAATGTATTTATATATAATATTAACTAGTCCATTCTTTCAGGCATGGTTCTGATGCCTGAGAAAAAAGAAGTTCAATTTGTGTCTAGTCCTTTATTGAGAGATTCCCCCCCCCAGCTTTTAAATTCATATATATATTAATATTTTAATTTCAAAAAAATTCTGAAGATATTAGGGTAATCAAAAAGCAGGAATTTTAAAGTATGGTAATCTCCACAATGATGAGTGCTCATTGTATTCTTGGCAGTCTCGAACTGTGCGATATTACTTTGAGAAAATATTATGAATGATTAAACACTCAATTTTTTTGGAAAGTTTATGATTATTTTTGCATAGTTATTACATATTCATTTTTTTACTGAAATGTTTTAGTTTTAAATATAAAAGATTACATTTTTTGAGTAACACTACCATGAAAATTACAGCCACAGAAAAACAATCTGTTTAGAAAATGTCTTCACTAAAAATCTGTTAGAAAATATAGCAATATCATAAAATTTATTTAAAAAAATTAAACTTTTAAAGTATAAGTTGATAGGTTTAGTAGATATTAATAATTATTTGTTGTGATTTTAAAAACAAACATCAAACAAAGATTTTGTTTATTTTGCAAATTCACTCTGCATTGTAGTTGAATGACAAAATGGTGCTTTGTTTTGATTAAAATCTAATTTTTAAAATAATTCTGAAAATCAAATGTGATTTTTAAAAATTTATTCAATTTCTAAACAAAAATATCAAATGAGATCAAATTTATTATATTCTGATAAATAATAATGGTTTAATATTAAATCGAAAGTTGAAAGTTTATAGGAGTGAGAACAAACTGTCAGAGTACAGGAAGGTTAAAATACTCTCAATGACATTACTTTTAATTTAAAGTTTTTTTTTTAAAAAATGTTTTTATAGATGCTTGTTATTTTTTTTTTAAAAGATTGTTTGTAGCAATAGTCAGACTTGTATTGGTATCACTTTATATAAACTAACATTAATAAAGTTAGCATGGATGAAGGGAGAAAGCTAAATTAAGATGAAATAACACAAAAAGGAAATTGCTTGCAGCACTTATTTAATTCTTAGTATTCTACTGTCTCTAGAATCAGTGAATTTATTATTATTTTTTAAGGTTTCTTTTTAACTTTTGTTAATTCAGTAATAAGTAGAAGATAAATAAATATTAAAGGTACTTTTAATAGATTTTTATTTTAATTTTAAATATAATACTATTGTGTATTTTTTAAAATTAATTATTAAAAATGTTTTTATTTTATAATTTTTTATATCATTACATATTATAAAGGTATGTGCACATTTATATTTGTGTTAACATATATGTTTTAAATATTTATAGACTTTTATCAGGATTAGCAAGGCTAACTGGTTTTCCAAAAATACTTTGTTAAATGAAAGAAAGATCTTGCATAAAAAAATAAGCAATTATAATGAATTCCTATGTGGAAAAAATAATTGTTGCTTTAACTTCCAAATATATAAAAATTTGATTAAAAAAGTAAAAGCTTAAATTGAAAAAAGTCCTTAAATAATGAATAAACATTTTACTAAGCACATTATTAAAAAAAAATTGTACTTATGTATTAGTTCGGTGGTGATGAATGTTGCCAGCACAAACAAAGGTATATATAAAGACTGAATTAAACATATTTACAATCTTCTAAAAAAACATTTATTTTATATAGCGTGATTTTTTTAACTGTAAATAGTAATAATCAGCCATTAAGCTAATGCATGTGCGCTTTGTGAGGAAATGAATTAATTTTTTAAGTGAATATTAGATAATATTCTGATCAAGAGAAAGTTGTTATTCAAAATGTTGGTTTCACTGTTAATTTTATGATTTGAAGTATGCTGTGATGTCATGAATAAATGCTGGAATACTAATCAAATATCTAGTGAAAGAAACATATACACATGATTTACTGCAAATACATATGATTTACTGTCAATCTTTTAATTCTTGGCAAAGTGAAGGTGGATAGTAATTTTTGTCCAAAATATAATGATTAAAAATTAGGAATTGCTCACTATCGAGAATGAGGCTATCGAATATCCTGCACTCACAAAAATTGTGTGTAGATGGCCATGATATGAGACTTTATGTGCACAGTTTGGATAAACAATGGTGGTGTTACTTTCAGGATTGTAGAAAAAAATTTCCATTTGTAAGGGAACATGGTTCGAGGACTCAAGAATTATGTTTGTGATCATATTCAGATTTATTTGTAGTTGACGGTCAAGAGAATTACCTTCTCTTGAATGTGGCAAGCAGTAGCTGCATATGGGAGACAAAACTATGATATACTGGAACAATTAATTACATGAAGTTTGCATATCTAGCATTTTATTATGAGAAAAATGCAAAATTAGAGGTTCAAACACTTTGGTGAAATTGTAAAAGCCATTTCACTAAATGGAAAAACCAAGTCAGTAGAATACTTCCAGAGCAGTGGATGTTTGGGGGCTTATGCAGGGAAACCAAGTGCTTCATTGTAACAATTCCTGGCAGAACAGTGCTGGCTTTGATGGAGTGGTCAAAGAGAATATTGAATAAGGCGTAATAATATATTCTGATTGTTGGAAGGCATACAAATTTGAGGAGTTGCAAACTGCCAAATATTATCATTTTAGGCCAATGATACATACAATTTTATAGATCCCAAAATTGGAGTCCATATGCAGAATATTGAAAGTCTTTAGGGTGCTATCAAATGATGTGATAAAAGACAGCAGGAAAACATATGACAACACCTACCTTGATATTTGTCTGAAATTTTGTGGCAGAGACTGCTCATAGATGATGATGTTTTGTATTTTGCACATATAAGAAAAATTAGTCCATCACAGTGATGTTAAAATACAACATTTTGTACATGGATAAAATTCTGTGGTTATATATACATGCTTATTCCTTTTTTTAACACTTTTAATAAATTCCTATTGTTAAAAGTTCTCTTGTTGGAATATCATTTGTTTTATTTCAACTAAATAAAGTTACAGGTAACTATTTTTCAGTAAATAAAATTAGAGGGAGTAATTTTTAAAAATTGATCAATTAAGTTTGTCAGAACTTCTCATGCAGAAGTTATTTTACAAGATTGCAAGGTTAGAAAGTTGTTGCTGGAATAATATGGATGTGAAATCTCACCACTGGACTAATACCTAAATAGAAAAAAACAATACTGTATAAAAACATTTCCATAATTATAGTTTTTTAGTTAAAATATATATTTTTTTTTATTGAAGGTCTGCCATTTTGCTTTTTACTAGCAAGAAAATATTTTCTGAATCACAAATCATTGAATTAAAATATTAAAAAACAACAACTAAGTAATATACATTTTAAAATTAAAAAAAAAATCAACACATTGTACAGTTTAAAATTTATTTTTGATGCATTTTATGTTTTATTATCAATGTTTTTATTTTTGTGATATCTAATCAATGAAACATAATTTTTTTGCATAAACACAGTAAAATTAAATAACAAATAGCTAAACATACAGTTGATTGCTGAAGTTTTAATAATGTAAATGATTAAATTTTTTTTTCTTTGTCATTACTGTAAAGGTATATTTTTGATATTTGCCATAAAAACTGCCATTATTAGAAACAAATTATGAGATTATTGATTTAAATAAAATTGAGCAAGTAAGTGATTGCTTAATGATAATTTTTCTTTTTTTCTCAAAATAATTTAGAATTATGATGAGTGTATTTTACAGTTACGATTAACATATATTTTAGCATGCAAATAATATTCATAAGAATTTTAATCCATAAAATTATGTGAATATATTTTACCTAATGTGTGGTTAAAGTATGTTTTTAATTACTAGTATTGAAAGAAACTTGCATTTTTAAAATTTTTGTAGTCATTAACAATGAAAATCTTTACTTTGGATATGTTGTAAATGAAATCACTGATTGTCTTACAAGGACATTGGATGAAATTCAAATAAAATACATTAATCATATTTTAATTCTATAATAAAAATAATATTGTATATTGTATAATGAATACACTTGTGTGCTGTATATTTTTAGCATCATCAGCATTTTATTTTCAATTGATGTAGATTTAATTTTCTATATGAGATCTGTCAGTTAACATAGCTGTTTACTTCAGAGATTGCATCATAGTTCTGCCACTTTAAATTGCTGTTCTACAGTTGTCTGCAGTGATATTTCATAGGTTTTCTTGACACGCCAAAATCATAAATTTCCAATTAGAAAAGATTAAAGTATATTTAGTCCAGTCTTCATATGTTTAGTCTTGCCTCCTTGTCTTTAATGGTGTTAGTTCTTTGTAATCTGTTTTTTTTTTTTATACAGCATTTGTGAAATTACTTTGAGAAACTTTTTGGAATAACAAAAGATATGATTTCTGTGTAGTTTATTACATATTTCTGATTATTTTTACATGACAATTGTATAACAATTATTTAAAATTAAAAGAATACATATATACACTTTGATTTTATTTGCATTTGCTTTATTGCTAAAAGTAGAAGTTAATAAATTTGATCCTAATGGCAACAAAAAACTACAGCTGGAAACATGATTATGCCTTGTGATACTGATTATGCAATTATATTATTGACTCTATGTTGGAATCTTTTGAGATATTCTAAAAGTTATAGTTATTTTAATATTTTATAACAGAAATTTATAGAAGTATCAGTTATTATTATTTATTCATTCACATTTCAAAATAAATTTGGGTCAAAGAAGATTTATTGATTTTATTAAATCACTCATTTAGATTTTCTTGCCTTCCATTAAATAGTGAAATATCCTTTGATCTTATTACAAACTCATTTTTCTAATATTTGCAAAGTTCAAAGAAGATTTTTAGAATGGTTTTTTACTTGTATACTTAAATTTTTAAGAAATCAAGTCCAATTTATTTACTACTGAAATCAAAGGTTAAACATTGACAAAAATTGCCATCAGACTTACAATTGAAAATGTCAAACTGTAGGGACTGAAATCACTATACTATGATGCCATCAATCTTAGAAAATGACGTTTTTAAAAAAAAAAAGTTTCAAAACTTTTTTGAAAAATTAGAATAACAAATAATGAATTATAAATTAAAATAGTGGTTATAAATTTATGATTTCTATGATGAATCTTTGCATAAAGGTCCGTCACTAACTAGGGCAAAGCACTTCCATTATGATCAAATAGAGCATGAGTTATCTGCTATCACATGAAAGCATTGTCTATACAGTTGCTGACCTTTTTTCAGTAGTATTATTTAAAATTTGTATTAGAAGGAAGAATATAAGTAATTTTTAAAAAATGAAAACTCTGTAAATGATATTGTACAGATTTAATTATTTGGATTAAAATGAATAATCAGTGGGTACAAATGAAGAATGATATGACATTATAAAAAGAATTAAGCATAATAATGATTTTCTAATTAGATCTAATTATTGCAAGAATAATTGATTATTGTTAATTATTCTAATTTTTATATTTAACATAAGTATTTAAATAGTATGGTATATTTTTTTAGTAGTGAATAAAACAGTATAACTGATCATAATCAGTCACTTAACTATGTAAAATTTTAAGCCATTGCCAGGAATATATTCAATAATTATCAAGAATGCTCTTTTAAAAAATTTACATTGCTAGACTTTAAAAGATGCTACTTGCATTCATAGAACATTAATAAAGTTTAAAAAGGTAATTTAGAACATCAAAGCGCTTAAATAAATAAAAATTTTGACCTTTGAGTAATATATTTTAATACCATAATATCATTAAATATATTAATTATAAGAAAAAAATTCATTTTTTTTTAATGTAAACTTGTATAAAAAAAAACTTGCATTGAAAATTCTAATTTTACATGAATATTACTAAAAATTATATAACCATCACAACAAAAAAACTTATTATGCCGCTTAATGCAGTAAGTAATTCAGACAATTGTGAAGATAAATTTTCAAAGCCGTAGAGGAGCAATAGATTGATTTCGATTAATGATTTTCATGGTATTGTAAGAGGGAACAATATTAATACATTATCCAATGCATACCTTTTGAAGCATGTAAAAATTTCACCAAAATTCTATTTTTTTAAAAAAAATAAACTTCCTACTCATTATTAAATTCTTTCATTAAAAAAAAGATTAACTCTCTTATTAAGAAATTAATTTGGAACAAAAAGTTGGTGGTACTCAGCATCAGGCAAATGCTAAAGCACACAAAATTTAATGGACTTATGTTACATGGCATCTTTCCTTTTTATCTTCAGAGAATCATTAATGGAGTAAACAGACTAATCAATAATTTTGTGAAAATTGGAAATCTTATCCCAAATACTCCCACTGATCACTTTTTCACCCATTAACAATTTTATCAAAACATTTAATCTAATAAGCACCCAATTTCCTTACATTTTCTTTCTAAATAACAGTAAAAGAATTTGAAAACAAAAACAATTCTTCAAACAATATCCAATCATTTTCATTATTCAATAGCAAGTATATTATAAATTCAAATATTGATACTTGGATCCCAAATGTCTGGATTTTAAAACTAAAGTCAACATCCAAATTCTTTCTACCAACTATTTTCTGTCCTACAAAATGCACTTTATGAAAATAATTTTTTTATATATACTGTGACATAGCGATGAAATAACCACAGGCCTTTTTTTTTTTTCAGAATGACTCTATTTCAAAACTCTTTATCACTAACATTACTCATTCATATACACACTCATTAAACCTATCAAAAGCATATGCAGTAGCCTTTTACCCCTATATAAGGACCATTGTCTTCATTCTTTTCACTCTTAGTTTATTAGATATCACATGATCTTTAATTCCACTTCTTGCAAATATAAAACATTCTTTGTAAGCAAATAAGAAATCAAACCCTATACGAGATAATATTTTTGCAGCTATCTGAAATTTGATCTTTTTCATAATATCACTGTGCCCTGATTAGTCTGTTTTTTTACTCATTAATATATGCTATATCTGATTATTTCTGTAAATTTAACTGTTATTTAGATTAGGAAGATATATCAATATATTACCAATCAGGTGGGTCAGCAATATGAGATGGCACTGAGAGTAGTGGGTCATGTGAAAGTCTGAGTTTGAATCCCACATATATTACATATATAAATGCAGGTTTAAGCCTGTACAATGTATTAATTTAATTTTTATACTAAATGTAAATTTAATATTTAAACATTGTTATTATCATGTACTATAGCTTATGATAAACCATCTTTGTTAAAATTATTCTGTAAATTATCTGAACAAATAAAGATAACATTAAAAACGAATGTACAAAGCTTGACCCTAGGTAAAATTTATTTTCACTTTGAAAGCATGAAAACTATTATTAAAGTATATATACTGTAGAGTATCAAAAATATATTTTGCTCCCTTATTCTAGTTTTTTTGATTTTAATTACTGAAAATACACATATAAACCATAATTAAATTTATATTTATTGAAAAGATTAAATCATACTAATGTATAATAAATACAATATTTGTGGATAATGTAATACATTTGTAAATTCAGGGTTATGTTTACATTAGGAGCCTGATAATTCTCAAAATGTTTATCTATTCTTAGGCATTTATTTTCCAGGTAAAATTATTTAGATTTTCTTAATATAAAATGTTGAATTATTTTATATTGAATATGAATATAAAATGTTTGTTATTGAGATTATTTTTTCATTTATTTATATTTTCTGTTTATTTAATTATTGAGTGTGTGAAAGTTTGTTTTATTTATTAAATTTAATATTTTATATTTATTTGAAAGTTTTTGATGATGACATTTTACTTATAATTATATTATGTTGATCTGTTTTCATCAGCTAGTTTTAATTGTTAAATGTTTTTAGAAAGACTTCACATTTTAAACTATTCAAATACATTCAACTGTTAGCAATAACACACAGATTAGTAGAGAATATATTATGAAGTGTTGTTATTCTCCTATTTCTTCAGATATTATTTGCTATCCAATGAGAATGCTAGCGTGAGAATTATGCTGGTGACCTTTAGATTTGTGAATACAGAATTTAAAGTGATGAGCTAACCAATTAGATTAATCGATTGAAAGCATTAACTTAAATTTATTAAGATTCATATGCTAGGAGATCATGAGAACATCACCTGAAGACCGAAAGAGAATAATATTCCAAATTCATCTTCTCTATTAATGTATATTATTACTAAAAGTTGCATGTATTTGCAAAGTATCTGAAGAATAGAAGAGTTTAATATTCAAAGTTTATATTCTCTACTAACATGCTATTACTAACAGTTGAATCTATTTGCAAAGTTTAAATGAAGTTTGAATTTTTCTAAAAAAATTAACAATTAAAACTAGGTGATGGAAATAGTTCCATATATAATTATAAATTGATAAGATGATGAAATGAAATAATGATTTTTAAAAAATATTGTTATCATATTGTTAAATATTCAAATATTATTATTGTAGTAGTACATATGAGGGAGATGGAAATCATTATCATTAAAAGCCCCATTTTTACTGAGCATAGAAAAGAGCAAAATATCAACATTAAAATCTATTATAAATAATTAGAAGTATAATATGGCATCACCAGCAGTAATCATCAAGTGTCATTGATCATTCTTTGTGACTGGAATTAAGAGGTACAGTATAAAACAAGCTAATCATCTAACCCAGCATTTCTCAAACTGTGAGGTGCTATCCTTTAGGGCAGCACCATAGCTTGGCAGAGGGGATATAGAATAAATGAACAAGAGAGAGTCAGATATATATAATTTTTTTTATTAATTTAAAATATATTAAAAATGAAAGTATTAAAATAAAACATTTCTAGGGAAAGATTTAATGACTAATATGTGACAGCTTTGAAATACATAGCCTATCCAGGTTTGGTTTTATATTTGAGATAATCACTCTGAGCTCCTTTTTTGTTTGAAGTTTGTTTCTATGTTTATATTTTAAAGCAGCTATAGCAAAAAAAAAAAAACACTTTTGCAGAGGTATGAAGTGGGAAAAGGTAACAGTACCCATAGCGCTTTTGCTTTTCAATCCAGAAATTTGTTAAAGACTTAATAACAAAATTTGATTTTTCTGAGCTATGTAAAGAAAGATCTATCACATGTTCTGCTTGAAGTGACAGGCTGGCAGGTGTACTGTCAAATGTATTTATTATTTAATTCCAGTCACACAATTTAATGTCTACTTTTGCGAAGTATTTGCGGAAATTATTGCTCATGTTTTCTAAATGACCCTCCACTGTCTTTAGCAACACTTTTTTATGATAGCTCTGGATAAATCCACATATCATGGAAAACATTTCAAATCTGTTTTATTTTATTATTCCATAACTGTATTTTCTTACAAAAAGTATTGACTCTTTCATTTGAATCAAATATATTAGTATTATTTCCCAGAAGTTGAAAATTAAGTCAATTAAGTTTCTCAAATATGTCTATTAAGTAGGAGAGCTTCATTAAAAATAACTTGTTGTAAAATTTTTCTATATGCTTATGTCCCTCTTTGCTTAAGAACATTATTTTATTCTCAGTTCATAGACATGTTACTGCATGACAACCATCTGGATGAAGAATAAAGCAACAATGATACATGTTCCACTCCCATATCTTCACAAAGAGCAGACAAAATCCTTGATTTTAGAAGTCTGGTTTTTATATAATTAACTATATCAATAACTACTGTTAAATTTATCCCAAGGCTAAGTAATTTCTATGCTAAAACTTTGTGTTGAATCATGCAGTGTGTCCAGATTACTCCTGAAGATTCCTTCTTCACAAATACCTTGTAAATTTGTTATATCTTTCACATATGGCTTGAGTTTCATCACTGCAAATCTCAACACAATCTTTTCATTGCAAGTTTGTGCTGACAATAGCATCATTTGATTACCATTGTTCCTGTAGTTTCAGTATACTTCTGTACAATTTCATAAATGAATTTGCTTTTATTTTTAATAAAAAAATTAAATGATTTAATTTCTAGTTAATTGTATCATTTTAAATATCATCTTGGAAGAAATACTAGGATTTTTTTTTTTGAAAGGAACGATTTTCCAAATTTGTGCTAGACATCTCCCTCAACTTGCATTTACACTGAAAACATAATATACACAGACACAGGTGAATGCATTTTATTTATATACTATTATTGTGATGTCTTAAATATATTATTCTTTTTTTCTTTCTCTTACTGAATGCAATCTTTTTTATATGAGGAGAGACCCAAAAATAATCGGAATTGTTCTCTGGTTTGCACGCCTGTTGTAGTATATGCTTCGGATGTTACGTACTTCTTGAAGGGACCCTTCTGCATCAATCTGCTAAATGACATAGCTGTGTGTAATTGTGGGGCCACATAGAAAATTATTTTGTAAAATGCATTTCTCGTACTTGTCAATTTTTTTTATAATGGTTGAAATATTTGAATAATTAACACTGATTTTTTATTTTGTCACAAATAACATTTTTCTCTTAGATTTAGTTTGTAACAGTCAGGCATTTTATTTGCAAGTTCTGAAATATTTATGTGAAGCTGTAAAACATAAACATCCCATTTTGTACAAAAAAAAAGAGTGCAAACTCTACATCAGCAGTATCATCTCTTAAAGCCTTGAGTGTGAAACACTTTTTAATTAAACTTAGTATGATCCAGATTTTATCTATCAGTGCTATTCGCTCATCTCAATTTGTGTGATTTTTTAAAAATTTTGAATGAAAAAATGTCTCTCTCTCTCTCTCTCTCTTTTTTTGCATGGAAACTGAGGGTGAAAATATCAGAAGTATTGCATGACTTTGTACTTCAAAAAGTTACAAATTGGTTTAGACTGGTGTATTGCATTAAATAGACTATACTTTTTAAAATGATTTAATTTATAACACCTAAATATAAATATATATTTTTTTGTTACAAAATTCTGGTTATTTTAGGGTACCCCTGTGTATATATATATAATGGAAGGTGTTGTTTTCTGACTTTGATAACTTCTTTAAAAAGGTTAAATTGTAACATACCTTTTTTGTTTTGTTCAACTTTCTTTTCATTCTTCATTTTATTAATTACATTTTTTATAGTTTGTCAAAAACTGAGCTCATAGCAATTTTACACCTGAAAAATTTAAAAACAGCCTATGGTAATATATGAATATGCAGTTGCATGTATGCACATTCATAATTAATAAAAATGTAATTCTTTAAACAGATCATTAAATACATAATTATGTATGAATATAAATTTAGAAATGAAGTTTTTTTAAAAAAAAAAAACCCTTTAGCATCCCGACTTCTTAGAAAAATAAGATTACTAAGAATAACAAATTTCATTTTGAAAGGGGACATTGAGATTTTCCACAAAGTAAGAATGTATTTATTTTCATTAATAATAAATATCTCAGGGAAGAGGGCAACTTTATTTTATATATATTTATTTTAAAATACAAGGTCACTTTCATTTCTTGATGTATAATATTTTGAAAAAATATATATTTATACTATCAACTTATTTTAGCAAAGTTCTTTATCTAAATAGTAGTTGAAATAATAGGATATCTTATTAATGATATGTAATCTTTTAATTACCTCTAACAATTAGACTTTTATCATCCATCCAATTGCCTTTGTTCTCTGTGAAAAAGGAAAATAGTTACATTAGAGTTTAATATGATAATTTTTATATGGATACAAACTTATATTACTTTTGTGCCATACATAGTCCTTAAAATAAATAAAATATATTGAATTTAATTTTAGTCTAATAGGGGATTTGAACACAGACTTTCAAGCTTCCTTCAGCCATCCACTCTATCTCATACAACTTATACACATGACCACACACATGCAAAAAAGATAAATGATCTCCAATACATGTATTTTGTGCTGTGGTCATGTGTATCAATTGTATGAGATAATGGATGGCTGAAGGGAGTTTGAAACTCTGAGTTCAAATCCCTTATATTTAAACTCCAAGTATATAAATTATGCTTGTATTTAAAAAAAAAAAATTCTTTTGATTCACATATGCATATACATTTAACATATAAGTTTGTCAGGATTGAAATTGTTATATTTTGATCACATTATAAAATGATATAGTTCATTTTAAAATTGCACAGTGTTTGGTTTGCAAAGATTGGTGATAAAAATAAAAGTATATGATAAACAATAAGGTATATAGACTCCATTATTTCACTGCCTTTGAGCACTTAAAAAAAACAAATAGATGATAGATTATTTTGAGAAATATCTTTCATATTGTCACCAGGAGTTGATGATGACTTGACAGATTTAATAATAAAAAAATAATTTTGCAGTGTTTTTTATGGTTGAAGATGCTTCTCCATAGCTAATTAAACTTCAGTTTTTTATTTATTTATATTCCTCATTCATATCATATTGCTAACATTGTGTAGAATATATTCTTGTGATCTTTTTCAAAATGTCTTTCCATCATCATCATTTCTTCTCAATCTATTAATTCTTCTGCCTATTAAATATAATTTTCTTCACTGTTATTTGTATCATCCAGAGTGGCAATTGGCTATTTATAAAATGTTCAACGTAATCTTCATCAATGTAATCATTTTCAACCATTACCAATCCATTGCAGGATAAAGATCTCTTTAAATTTAATCCTCTAGTAGATCTTATACAATTTCTTGAGATTCAATTTAAAGGTTTCAACTGTCCATCTCTTATATCATTTCACTTTCATGATTTTATCTATGATGTCAATAGTAGCTTTTTATTTTCTTCTCAACTATCCTGCTTTTAGTACTTTCTTGCTTTTCCTAACATATGATAAACAATGGTATATTTTAATTATTCCAGATTGTGTTTGCTTGAACATTTATCCATTTTAAAACACAGATTGGAATGCTAAGTGTGATGAATATAAATAAAAAATCTCTAGATTGGAATTAAAGGGCACTTATTGGAATAAAAAAAGAAAAAGCTAAATTTAATAGTCTATATTGCAACATTATATTTAAAGTTCAACATCCTTAAAATATAAATTGCTTTTTAGGATATTAATTAAATCACTTTAATATATACATATTAAGAGTTTAAAATTATAGATTTAGGTCATTATTTTAATAATCATTTGTGAAATGTCAAATAAAAAGATCTAGCTATCTTTTTTCAAATATTTAAAACTTGATTGAATTTACATTTAACTCTAGCTTTTGGTTAGATTGTTAGCATTTTCATTAATTTAAAATAATAAATAATAGATTGCTAAGATTTGAAAACAAATATCAATTTTCACTATGTAGTATTATTCAAATGCTTTTTTTTTTGTTACTGTAATGATTTTTTATATTTTTACTTACATGTTTATTTTCTTGGTAATAAAGAGCAATTTCTTGGTAATTTATTATTATTATATAAAAACTATTCAAGATTATTATGTGATGATTTTTGTAAATAAATAATAATTTTCTAATGCTAGAATTGCAGTTGAAATTGATTTCTCTTTGTAATATATATATATATTAGTTTTTAACTAAAGGATAATGAGATCCGTCAAAAATACTGACTTTAAATTCAAAATTATTTGATCTCATTGTGTAAGTTAACTGAATCTCATATAGCAATTGTAAGATCTTTTTTTTTTCATGTTTATAATTATGCTACCTTTCTTATAATGCAAACATTTTTATAATTTTATGTTAAACAATTTTATTCTTTTAAAGATAATAGCAAGGAAATAGTTTAATGTGAATGTTGATAAATATTTTGTTTTCAGTTATAATTTTAATCTGCAATGATTTGTTGCTCAGGAGATATGATCAAGTCTCAGATGATTAACTAAGCATAACAGGTCCAGATATGATGGTCATTTTGAGAGCAATAATCTTTTTCCCCTACATATTATAACTGAAAACACATAAGAATAGCATTAAGTTTTATATATTTTCTCTCTATAACTTCTTTTCTAGTTCTTTTAATTGTCCTTTATTGTACTTTCTTTTGGTTATTGTTTTTTTCAATATGCATTATTCTATATATTTATTTTTGTTAATTACAGTGGAGCCGCAAATTATGCTATATTTTGTTCCAAGTTTCCCTTAGTGTACAAACATATATAGTGTATAATGGCTTAAGAATATTGATTAGAATGGAATACATATTGTTATATATATATTTTTTATGTGTCAAAGCGTCGGCCGGGAAGCGAACCCCGGGACAACTGCTTGTAAGGCGGCTGTACTAATCACTTGGCTACCAATGCTTGACTATATAAATACATATTGTTATTGAATAGCAAGCTTACAGTACTTTTCAATACACACACATACGTATATATATATGTATAACACAGATACTTTCAAAGTATGCATACATAAATTAAAATTATAGTATGAAATTTTAAAAAAAAAAATATAGTTATTAATAATAAATTAAGGTCACACATTTACATATATTTTTCAATCACTAAAAAATTAAAGTAAGAAGAATAAAGAACTTACTTTATTATATTTTTATCTTTTAAATAAAGTAAACAGTGAAATGTCTGCTTTCATTGCAAATAAATATGCTCTGGGTTATACTTTTTTTTTTTCAATAACTTTTTTATCTTATAGAAACATAATAGACTAATGTTTTTATCAAGAAACCACGATCTTTCTAATTGATTCAATGTTTTTAAGTCAGTATTAATTTTAAGTATGTTCTAAAATTTTGTAAAACTTTTAGCATTACACTTAGAAAATATTTTATTACACATTCATACAAAAATAATTAAGGAAGAATAAGTATGTTCTTTAAAATATAAACTGAAATTTTTTTTTTATTAATGAATATGATTGTTTACGATTCTCCGAGATCACATACAGCAGTCAAAAATAGAAATTGCTTGGTCGAGATCATGAAATTAAATTTGCAACTTTTATGTTTTTTGTTTTTTTTTTGTTTGTTTGTTTGTTTATTGACATTTTTTGTTTGTTTACATTTTTTTGGGGTAGTGTATAATTGAAGTTATGTACTTTGATATAGCATACTTTATGTTTTCATTATATTTTTGTTAGTATCTTGATATGTACAATTTAAAAATTAAATTGCATTATATGTTCTATATATGTACTTATCTTCCAGTTATTACCAACAGATTCAAACATCTATGTGAAAGCTGGGCTGTGAATATAATAGAACTTCTGTATATTTGAATGCTATATAAATGATTTTTACATATGATGAGATCTAAATAGATATTACTGAAGAAGATAATGAATAATTCTTTTTGAGTTGTTATAATTATTTGCCTATTTGACATCCTTTATTTTCAGAGCTTTTTTCTATAATAAATAATAATTTAAAAATGGCTAGATTGTTGTATAATTTGAAGTCCATTTTAAACATCAATTTTTTTAGTGTCTGATTAAATTTTTTTAATGCAAATTGTTAGTTGCATTATAGGCATGAAGTTATATTATTTAATAGAAATGTCTGAATTTTTGAAGTTGAATTGTAGACTGAAGATAGCTTCTTTATTAGAAATTTAGGCATATTTAAAGATGGTATTAAAAAAAAGTCAAATATTTTTTCCTCCCTTACGCATTATATTTTAGAAATGTATAGTAGGGAATAATAATCTAAACATCACATTTATTTTTAAGCCTTGTATATTTTGGTGCAGCAATAGAGTTGAAAATTGAAACTTAGGATCCATGGATTGTGGTCCAGCTATATCACTTCTGGTCCTCAAATTACTTATAAACCCACAATAAAATCATTTGATTATTATTATTTATTTTAAAAAATTTTAAATAATGACAGATCGGTCATTGTCTAGTTTTTATTGTTTATATAAAGGAATAATAAATAATTCAGTAAAAATAGTATGGTAAAAATTAATTATGAACTCAGCTCCCATTGTAGTATTATTCCTCTCATGATCAATGAAAGCTGCTTCATGTTACAGTTGTATTTTTTACTTAATACATTGGCATTTTCATTTTCTATCTAAGAATAGCTAATATTCATTTACTAATAATAAGTGGATTGATTTTAGGCTGTTTATGTGAAAGAAAAATTCCCAAGTTTGTTTATAAAATAAAAAGATTTTTTAAAAAAAATAAATTAAAATAATAAAATTAATGAAACATACTATGGTTTAACTTATATAAGCTATTCAATAGTTAGGTAAAAATCATTAATAATAATAATTTAATGATTTATTGTTTGGGAGTTTATAAGAAATTCAGATCTCATAAATGACAGAACAGCTGAGATCCATGGACCTAAATCTCCAGATCTACTACTCTATCATTGCATCAAACTACCCAGTTTGAACATTATTTAAATAGGAAATAAGTGTGAATTTATTTATATTAATTTGAGGAATATCTTTGCATTTTGATTTTCTAATTATTAATCATTCTGAACCATTGCATCATAAATGTACTTCTGATACAAAGATGAAAAAAGCATTCCTATCCAAAAAAAAAAACAACAACATGCCATCCAGCATAAGTTCATTATTTGTCCCTTTCTGAATGTTTTGTCTTAAATCCATTTACAATTTATATTTTGAATAGTGTTTTGTTGCTATTAAGTTAATGGAACAAAATATAATTTTTTGAGATATGAGGCAATAAGAACACAAACAAACACACAAATAACATTTTTTTTTAATAAATAAAAGAAGAAAGTCAAATAAATATTTTAATGTAATTTATTTAATTGAATTATTTTTGTCATGAATTTTATCTGGATATTATTTTAATGATATATATATGATGATATTTTTATCAATAACTTTTACTTCCTAGTTTCATTTCCCAAAGATTTCCATTTAACTAATAATTTTCCTGTCCAAGATAGATATCTTTCCTCTTCATTTTTCTTATGGCCTTTTTTTTTTTTAAAAAAAAAAACATTGTCTCATATCATTTTCTGAGGACTACTGCCAGATGTAACTAAGCAATAATTCTTTACATATTCTTAAACATCATACCAGAGGAGTTGATTTATTTTTACACTATCCATTCTACTGATTTCAAATATTATTTTTTCATTCTTCTTTATTTTAAAATTTATTTATTTTAGAAATGCCTACACTTCTTCAAAAATATTTTTTTAATATTTTACCTTTTCCCTCTTTTACATAGTTCTGATGGTTTAAAAAAATATGTATTTTTATTTTTTTTATAATTTTATTCTACAACACACACAACTGTTTTATAGCTCTCTATCATTAAATATCTCTTTCAAGAAATGTATATAATAGGATTTCATAGCCTTTCTGTAGGTAACATAAATTCATAGATAATAACACCATATACATACACTTTTAACATATTTAATTTCAAAATTATATATACAGATTAAGTTAACAAATATAAGTAATAAAAGAAATAGAATACTATAAAGTATTGTATAATTTTTTACTTATTATTTATTAATGTATGAATATAATTATTATTAATAAAAATGTTTAAAATAATTTTACAGACATGTTTAACTTTTAATCTTTATCCCTTATTCTTTTAAAGATGCCTGAATAAACAACATTCTTACAGTGATCTGATATGCAGTGAAAGGTGCCTTTTATATTTATTTGGCCCTTTAAAGGTCTTATTTTGCTGCTAATATACTCTTTTATTCACTAAATGTAAGTTTTAGTGAGTTTTTAACACAATTTCACTATATCTACCTTGTGCTTATCAGCATTTAACTACCTCATTCCCCCCGTTTGGTGGGTAGGTCAACTGTTTCATGGATCATAAAGGGTTTTATTCCATCTTAGACTCTTACATATTTCTCCTACTCCAAATTCCTTGTCACTCAGAACTTATTTATAAAGTTTTTTTGTGTGTTGTTCCAATTATTTAGGCCATTTTAAACAATCTTTTTTTTCAGACCCCCCTCCTCCTCTAGGGTAACTACCCGCCTAAAATTCCACTCAATCTTTTCATTATTCAACTAAAATTATTAATAACAAGTTTTCCAATGGTTTTTTTGCTTTTACATCATTATATTTAATTTTTCCAGTTCAAAATTGTTTTCATTTTACTTTTCATTCTTTCAAACGGGTTTAAGATGTCCGTTGCCCCTAGCAGAAAATATGTGCAGAGTCCTAAACTACATGAACTAAAATCTTCAAAATCACCCAAAGTTTATCCAAATCGAATGTCAAACAAAACTTTACTAAAAACATCATCACCAAATAAACAAGTACAATGGGGAAAACTAAAATTACTCATCTACATAGGACAAAAATCAGCCTGTTGCATCTAAGCATAACTCAGAAACCTCATTCATCCCTGAAACTTCTAAAGACTTAACATATAACAATTTCTTTAAAGTTAATGTCACATATGGATCCTCCTATTAATCCACCAGAGCAACCAAGCCTATCAACATTGCTCTTACCAAAGACTTCTTTGCCTGGACTACACACCCTTTCCATATCTTCCCATTTCATATGTATCCCCTTCCCCCTCACCATATTGTACTTGAATTTCATTTTGCCATGTAGTCATCTCTTTGTAAACCTTTTAACAGTTGTGTATTTTGTCTTTTTGATGAATAAAAGCTTTCATCACTGAGGGAAAAAAAAACTAGCCAAAGTAAGGGAATCTATTTAATCCTAGTATATATGGTATTCTGTTGTTTGCATCTAAATATCTTCATTTTATTTATTTATTTATTTTTATAGTGGGACTGCTGGCAGAACTTATTCTTTTTCTGAACCAGAATATAGTAATTCAAGAATTATATCTAGTTTTACTTGTTTCATTTTTAAAAAGTGTAGTTGTACCCTTTCTATTTTCAACATTAGACCAATCTGTTTCTTAGGAATGAGGATTTTAGATTCTGTCTTGAAAGATAAACATGAGATCTGAATTTTCCTTTATTATCATGATATCAGTTTGTTTATACTGGTCAGACTATTTTTCCATTTAGGCTAGTGGTGGACTTAATCTGGAAACTGGATAAATATTTATCAGTTATATTCAAGTTTAACATCTAGGCTATCTTTGAATCAATGCCCATTGTGAGATGCTACTGAGTTTAGCTCAAGCTAACATTCCATGTGTTTTACTATATTTATTATCCACTTTATTATTAAATAGGAATATACGTTAACACTCGAAAGAAAGGTACAATTATTTAGAGCAAATAAATCAATTCAACAGGATTACCGTTTATATAAACATCCTAATACAATTGATTATAAAAGTTCTTCCTGGATATTTATAAACAAACCAGAGCAAACAATTCCATGTTTGGCTTGTATGGATATTGTTATTTTCCTGCACTTTTGTTCATATCTTCCAACTTTAAAAGTTGCTTTTGACCAGTTTACTAATAATTTTTTCATTAAAATGTAATCCAAAATAAAATCAGTGGTATATTCCATTCACACCGATAGAATGATTACCTTCAAATTTTACTGGTACTCTTCATTCTTTCTTAAGAGTTACCATTCAAGCACCTTATCAGATTTTTAAAGGACATTAAGCTATTAATTACTCCTATTGCACATATTTTCAAAAATATCCATTTTCAATATGCTCATAGCAGTCCATATTATATATTACATGTCTTTTTTTAATATTATTTTTTTTAAAAATTTGCTCAGAGATTGTATTCCCTGTCCTTTTTTTGAAAAATTTTATGTGAAATAAAAAAAATTATGGCAATTTCAGTGTTTTTTACAAAATATTTAATATATACTGATCTAGGACTTCACTTTTTATCAATGTATTTTATTCAGAAAGCATTTAATTTCATTAGTTAAATCTTGACTCAATATTGGTTCTCATGGTATCATCAGCAGAATAAATTCCCAGCTACTCTTTCTAATTATTCTCACTAAAGTAAAAGAAATGTCAAATTTATCTTTTTCCCTTTCTGTGGAAAAATATTACCTCCAACAGTATCTCCTGTGATCATCCTTGGAGATCAGCAATAGAGACTTAATTATCTTTTCAAATTGTGGCCATTAGAACCTAAATATTTTGATTTTTTAAACCAAATTAAATCTTAATATCTTACCAATCTTATCTTTTCTAAAGTATAAACAATCCTAATTTATGAAGGTAGATCCAACTTTTTTGATGTGCCTCAGAGAAAGTTAAATAATAGATCCAAACTAAGTCGATGTTACAGACTTACAGAGTATTATCGCACGTGATTTTGGGTTAATCTCATGAATACTTGTTAAATTTTCTCAGTTGTTTCGCTATTATTTGTCATACCACTTTCATTTTGTTTTACCCTCCGATGTACTAGATAAAGATATATATATGATCAACACTTCTAAAAGTATTGAAACACAATTATTACTAAACCTTAATTCAATAAGAAATCGTAAGCAAAAAAATAATCTCTTATCAGATTATATAATCAGACTTGGAGCAGGGTAAGACTATAGTCTGCTTTCTTTTCTTTCCATAAGAAAATACTTTCCTATTTTGATAAAAGTTACCAGTTATATTTTTTCTGCTGCCTTCTATATATAAATCTTTATAAAGTTCAATAAAGTTATTTTTGAAAAATAAGCGTTTTAAGTTTTAAGTGTTAATGTTGCTAGAGAATTTTTAAAAAAAAAATCAAAATGCAAAGCAGTCTATGTCTATTAACATAATTTTAATTTTTTAACGATTGAAATTCTCCTTATTTACTTGGGAATTAGAAAATTTAATTTGCTTTTAAAAATTTTCAATTGTTTTTTTTTTTTTTATAGTTATAAGTGAATCAGTGTATACGGTAAATGTTGTACATACAAGTTATTTATAAAAATAGTATTAGTTATTGAAAGAGCGTTCCGCTTAATCAAATTCAGGAATTTTGAAAAATAAATATGGAAGAAGTAAACAAAAAGAAAGGAGGAGGAAATAAAAAGAGTGGCTGGAAATATTTATTTCAAGCATAGAGAGCTAGAGGCATACATAAAATATTCTTCCAAAGTTGAACTTGATCTGCCAAAGGGTAGATGATTACTATAAATTTAAAGCAAGATTAAGCAAACCGAAAATTTCCCTGGTATTCAAACATTGTCAACCATTTTTTAAACTAACAATGTATTTAAATAATTGATTTTATATATTAGTAGTTGTAATTTTACATTTGAAAATGAGAAAGAAGATAAGAACATATTATGGAATCTAATAAAATTCATTTATTTTCGTTCTCAACTGCTACTTATTTCATATTACTTAAATAACTTAAAAGCTAGAAATTATAAATATGATTTCATGCTAAATCAAAATAAGGAAATATTAATTCTGAGAAAAATTGTAAATAGCCTGTAACTATATTCTAGAAAAATGTGTTTAGAAATGTGATTCTTGATCTTATTCTTTTAAGTTTAATTGCTAACTCTTTGAAGCGTTCTTGACATTTAACATCTATATTTGGAATAATGTAAATAAATTACGAATAGTTTCTGACTTCACACTCGCCCCCTTCCCCACTTTGTTTTAAATTTTTATTGAAAAATCTTTTAAAAAAATACTATTCATATATACTAATTTTTTTCTATTCAAAAAAGCCAAAAGTCATTGGGCGAAGAAATATTAAGTTGTTATAATTATTATCTATTAATTTAAATATATCTTTAAAGTCTTTTATAATTTCTATAATTACTCAGGAAGATTTTTTGTTTGAAATACCGAATATTAAGATCTTAATCATAGTTTTACCTTGTCCCGGTTATGTTTAGAGCTTTTACTTTATAGATGTTATTAATCAATTAATACAGTTTATAAATGTCTATTTGAAAGCTAATGTAATACTACAATTTAAATATCATTTAGCTACTTAATTGGATTATAATCTTCATCATTAGTAGCCACTTATAAATATGATCATTCTAAATCAGGAAAATAGAAAGAAAAGGCAAAAGAAAAAAAAAGAGAGGAGCTTAGCAAAAATCATACTGATCAATTTGTGAAACATAAGTATATCACATACATAAATACTGTGCTCTTAAATATATATAAATACTGTGCTCTTAATTTGTTTGACATCTTGTAATGCTGCTTTTAATTTCTTCTATAACAAACTTTTTTTTCTAAAATACCTAGCAGCTAAACATTATATTTTTATTTTAAGCCATATCTTCTCAGTGAAAACATTTAGATAAAAAGAAAACTAGCCTTAAATAGCCTGCTATATATATAAAATATCCCATTAGTGCAGGGGTCCCCAACCTTTTTGCACTTACGAGCACATTCTATAATACTGGCCAGGTGGCGGGCACTATTTATTTTTTTAATGTTAGGAGAGGACGGCACCATTTATTTTTTCAATGTTAATTTATAGTTGGATATTGTTAATAATACACATAATGTACAAAAAAATATTTATTTCAAAAATAAAATTTTAACGTATAATTAACGTCTATATTTTTATGGTGTAAAAGTATAGTATGCCCTACAATTTGATTACAATATAATACAATAATTTATAAGAAATTTTAAAAATTAAATTTATTTGTATCAGATAAATAATTTTTAATTGTGTTCGGATAGTGGCGGGCACACGTAAAATGGTCTGCGGGCCCCATGGTGCCCGCGGGCGTAGGGTTGGGGACCCCTGCATTAGTGTATGCCTAAGAAAAAAACCATGAATGAAAAATCATTATTCTTTAGGCTAGTGAATTGTCTGGGGTTGAGGATTTCAGTATTTTTGTTTTCATTGTTTCATCTTAAAGAACATCTAGATATTTATTATATGGATGGTTGACTGGATTACTATTGGCTCTTTATCTAGGAAAAAAAATTCTAAGTTTGCTTGGTAATTCATAGCATTTAAAAAAAATGTTGCACCTGGATTCAAAATTCTAATCATGGACTTATGCATTACAGTATAAATTATAAATATTGTATCATTAGATATATAAACAAAAATCTTACTAATTTTCAAATCTGTTTGGTCTTAATTATCAAATAAAGAACTGTTTCAAGATAATTTTTTTTTTTCATAAAAAAAAAATTCACATCAGTAAAAGAATTTATAGTTAACTACTGGATTCAGTGATTAAAGTACACAAACTTCATTATTTTTGTAAAGTTAGATAGAAAAAAAAATAGATTTAAAAATTTGTAATTTTTTAAAATTTAAATTATTTCCATTTATACTTTTAATACATTATGGTCCAATAAACTTAAATTTCTCTGAAAGTGGTTCCCCTGAAATCAGTCCTGTAAGCCTTGTAATGTCTTAGTTCACAATTTTGAATTTGTCTCGTATAACATTATATCTTAATTGAATACTTAAATGCTATAACAATAAAAATGTAATTTGATTATTGCTTTAGGTAGTTGAATATTTTATCTATTTTATTTGGTTTATTTATCTCCTTGATGTTTAATGTTATAAAACCATCAAAATATCAAGTTTAATGTTGGTATTTTTAATTTTTGCTGTATTTTGATACTTTTTATTTATTTTGTCTCATTTTATCTTCTTTAATATTATTATTTAATTGTCTTTTAGCGCTAATCTGATTTTCATGGGATTTATTGTTGAAATATTTATACTTTTGTTAAAGTATTAGCAGGCTACTATCAAGAATTGTTACATATTGTATGTAACTCATAACTTTGTAACCACAATCTATTTTTGGATAATGATTTTAACAAACATTATGTATGCAAATGAAAATATAATGAGCTTGCAAATAATAATGTATGCAAATATTTAGCTTGGTCTTCTAAATATAGTGTGATAGCTTGATAATATCTTCAATTTAAGTTATTATCAATTTTAAAAAATAATAGCTGTTATATAATGTACCTCAACACCATAATGCTGGCAGATGAATAATGGAAGCAATCAACCATATGCATACTCATATTATAATAATATTTCAATTACTAAACTCAATTGTAGGTATAACAAAACACAGTGATTGTAATAATAATCAAGACTGGCACAGAGAACAAAAAAATATTACAAATTAAACAAAACAATATTTAATTAACTAACATAATAATAATTGATAGATAAGTTGGCTGCTTACAGCTTGGCTTATATAAAAAAATTGATATCTGCATATTATTTTAAGAATTGAAATTATTATCAGAATATTGATACAAGAATAGTCATATGGTTTAAATATTAATCTTGATAAAATGGGCTTAACATTTATATTATTATTAACTAATAAAATATCACATGACTGTATCACCTATTATTATTATTCATAGACTTAAAAATGGATAAAATTTAAGTGGACCAATAGTTGTAATAATATTTGATTATAATATTTGTGATCATAACAGGGAAGCATTTACACTAGAATCATTTAAGGAAATGTAATCAAAGAAAGTAAGAACAAATATTACATATCTTATTTGAGTTTCTAAACAATGATAAATTTAAAAATAAATTATTTATATGAAGAATAACAGATACAACTAATAATCATCTATATTGCTACCCCAAACTTTTAGTCTGTAGTTTGTTGCAGTTTCTTTCATTTCATCTGTTTATATTTCTTAAATTTAGTTTGGTGGCGTTAATTAGCTTTAAATGTGCTCTCAATAGTATTTTAGAATTTAACAGGAAATAGTTCATAGACTACTTTCTTGTTTAATGACTTAATTTAAGAATCTTAAAAGATCGATTAGTTCTGTTGGATTGCAAAGAAATTAATCTTTACAAATGAGCCAAACTTCATTTAAAAACCACCATACACCAATAACTGTGAAGCAGGTCTCAAGAGAATACTTCAAGATCATAGATTTATGGATTTTGTTGTTACAAACCAATTACCTGTTCATCATTTTGGTTGGGTTTTCTTCTCTTATCTAACTAAACTACAAAACTAAAAATCAACCAAATTTAACTGTGGGTATTTCTCTATATTATAACGGTCGGGGATGAAGTGAAAATTTCCAGTCTTACCATATCTGCCGTACAGGGCATCACTAGGCCATTTGAACCTAGAAAATTTATAGACGGATACGTGCTGTTAAAATCACGACCACCAGCCCTTGCCACTAGCTCATGGAATAGCAGAGTTTTAAAACATTTATTAAATATATTTCTTTTAATAAAGAATAATAAAAACAATCACTAAATTAGATCATTGTCAGTATTAATAGCACAAAAGAAATTTTATTTACGTATATATATAAGTAATAACATACAAACTTAAAAAAAAAAAATTATATAAAAGAAAAATTATGTTTTATTTTGTTTCATTATTATTATTTTATTTGTGTTTAACTATAATTTTTAATCTTAGAATGTTGAGCATAGGTAAGCCACTCAGACAATGCATTTAAAAAATCTTCAAAACATTTGATTCCAGGCCAAAGGTCCGCAGCCATGCCAACGCTTACTTCCAGATATATATCTGCAACCCATGCAATGGGAACATGTTAGCATCAAATCACGCTGACAGGAATGTGCATCTGAAAAGCATGATATTATTTGAGGAAACATCCTTCCTCCAGTACAGGAATGAACGTCTATCTGGTGAAGGTATCATGCATGTAATATAATAAAGAGAATAACGCTACATATGGATGGGAGCGTGGTTTATCTTACCGGCTTATCGTCCCAATCCATAGAGCTGGAATAGGTCAATGGTGCAGGAAATACATCTGTGTCCATTGCAACGATATGACTGCCTCTTTGGGGTCATGCATTCAGTTGGGCTCATCGCCCTTATGTGCTAACACCCTTCACATTACATTGATGTAAACATCCACATATCTCTCCACCAGCATTGACACAACTACAAAGCAAATAGTCCGAAATCAAAACCCCCTTAAAACTAACATATTTAAACGAGGCTAAACGGCTACCTACACTCAACTTACATTAAATTTAATAATTTAATAAAAAAAAATCTTTATTTTAAGGTTTTAAATCATTTTAAAATGACACATTATATTTAACTTATTTTTTTACTACAAATATTATTTAATCTACTTTTTTTTTAAATTCAATAATGCACAAATAACGATAAGTATTTTAATCTTTAAATTTAAGTTTGCAATCGCAAACCCCTACCCTATTACAAACAGATCTTATTAAGGATGAATTAAAAAAAAACAATACATATTTTAAGAGATTACATTTAAAACTTTAACTATAACTTTTTAACATTGCAAGATTTAAAAATATAAGAAATAAAGTTCAGGTTTGCTCCAGAGAGAAAGTCTATAGTTCATTTTAAAGACAAATAGAGTTCGAAGATTTTAAGTTTAAGAGAGTTTATATTTAATTTTATCATTTAGAAATTTATACCTTCCTTTGTCTGTGCTTATTCCTTCGTGACGAAGATCTAATTTACGCAAGAGCCCTTTTCTTGCGGACGATGACGATTTATGAAGCTTGACGAAGATTTCTGCATATGGCACCAGTGGTTCGATCCTGGGATCCGTGAAGATGAAAGCTGTCTTCGGCCAGCCGAACCGAAGGAAGCACAATGAAGCTGATTACATTCTTGGTGATGGCAACAATAGTTTTTTTTTGTTTTTACTTTTAGCAAAGACGAATAAATTCAAAATTTTAATTTTTCTAATCTTGAACTAACTATTTCTTTTGGATTTTTCTTTTTATAGTCCTGAGGCATCTTATCTCTGGAATGCATGGATCCATCTCACATATTTCATATCTATATTTCATTGATTCATTGAGTTTGTCACCAAATAGATTTTGGGTTTGTGGCTAAGTAGATTTTGGGTTTTCCACTGAGGTCTGTGTCTATATCATAGGGCGGGAAAAGCAAGTCTTTTGTTTCTATCCCTCGACTCTTATCTCTTTCATAATCATCTTTTCAATGGTCATTTTGCCCTAAGGATCTGTTTGTAATTTTTATTTTTAAGATTAAAAACTCTTCGTTATTTTTAAAAAGGTTTTTTATTATATTTTATTTAAAGATTAGAATCTTTGCTTCGATTCTATCATTTTTTTAAGGCTTATTTTATTTTAATATTTAAATCAAACATATTAATAAATTAATAATTCGTTATTTGTCCATTTTGAACATTTGTGCTTTTAATTCAGTATTAGATATTTACAAGAACATTAAGTATTAGAATTTAAATGTAACACATATATATATCCCGTTACAATATATAATTCCAAAACATTATCAAAAATGTTTTTCTATTTACAAATATATCAAATTTCCTAAACAATAAAATTCTTTAATTTAATTTAATAAAATTTGATTAATTTAAAAACTTAAAACCAAATCTTGTTTATAAAAACAAACTAAAAAAAAAGAAGTTAAAACAATATTATTGTCTAAGCTTAATTTCATTTATCTTTAATAATATATATATATTGAACCGTTTTCGAATATGTGCATTCGAAACACCGGTCTCTTAGGCAGAGAAGAACATACTCGGAGAGTATGTATGCCCAAACGATAGCTATAAAGTATATAACTAGCGTTACATTTCCAGGACATAGCTTTTTCTCGGCTGTTGAGTTCAACACCAAGTTCAAAGCACTTTTTTTTGTTTGTGTATAAACACGGGTGCCGGCTGCTTATTCTAAAAGAAAACTAAAAGAATAGACAACGCACTTTGAACAGTGGCCACTAACTCAACGCCTAGATCCACGACTAGCTCAGCTATTTGTAATCACTAATAGATTATACTTAATTAGTGATTAAAAGAATTGATAAAAGAATTGACCGACAAATAAAGTTTAATTTTAAAGATAATTTATTAACTAACATTTATTTACTAAATTTAAACATTTTATACTTCTAATAAAACACACGCATATTTTAAATTAACATTCTAAATAGTTTAAATATTCTTGAATATTTTCATAACAGAACACTGGGAATTTATCTACTTTGACTAATAATATTGATATAAGGATCACGCACATATTAACTCATGCACACACATAATAATGATAATAAAGGACTACATAGTATTTGAAATTTAATCACACACATCAATAGTTCATTTATGTATGATATAGAGTTCATATAATTAGACTCTTGAAAGATTCGTACGAATTAATGCAATACAATGGCTATTACAGTATAAACGAAATAAGCAAATGTTTTTACCTAGGCTTTTGAATGTAGACGTAGAATTTTGTTCTCTTTGGTGGCTGCTTTCGGTGAGGTTTCACGGGCAGATCTTGCTGTTTTCATCGGACTTTTTAGGCTGTGGAGAGGCGTGAATTCCCAAAATCTTCTCAACACTGCATTTTGTTTCTTAACTGACTCAATTAATTTCTGAACAGCACTACTCAATTACTTTGTGAACTGCACTCACTCAACTAATTTGTGAACTGATTACTGTCCAATAAAAAAAAGGTCTATTTATACCTGCGCATTGTTGTCTTTCTAATATCTCCGGCAAAGATCTGTTGTCGAAATTCTTTAGCAATTAATCCTTTGATAAATGTGTTTTGGAAGATTGCTTAATTAGTAATAGCCATGCAATAAAACGTGTTGTTTTATTTTATTAATAGCCATTGCCGTGTTTTTAATGATAATCTTCTTTTATTTCGCATACATTTTATTTATTTACAAATCGCACATATATATGCACATATATTTTTAATACAATTTACTATTTAGTTTTAACATTATTTTTTCTTTAATTAAACTTGAATGAAAAGAGATTTGCATGTTTTAACTTTTTAAATTATATTTTTACGAATACTAATAAAAACTCTTTACTTCCTTTTATAACCCTTAGTTTAATTTCTCTAATGAAACACCCCTCTCCCCTTCTGATTAATTAATTGTAGCTTTTTTATTTCAAAACTAATGCTAGAAAACTATTTGATTCTTATCCTTTTCTAAAACAAACTGCAATAAACTCTTCAACGTTTAATTTTATGTTTTTCTTTTATGAACGATTATTTTAATAATATAATTTTAGATAAAATTATATGTGCCTATATCAATATAGGTACAATATATATAATTATAAATGAATTCCTCTGCTTTCTAATTGAAAGAAAATGCAAAAATGCACACAAGTATAAAATTAAAAAAAATAAAATTTGATGTAGCACAATTCTATAATAAAATTAAAAACCAAGAATTCGATATAGTACATCTTTGAATATACAACGTAGATTTTTGATTACAACTGAATAATCGTTATGTTATTATGCATAATGTATATACAATTATTAAAATTCTAAATATTATTTTGAAACAGGTGCTTTAAAAATGTGATAGTTTTTTTTAAGCTTATTATATCAATAACAAACTACAACTCAATCATTAATCAAAACTATTTAATTTAGATTAAAAACATTAATAAACTGGCAAATAAATATTGTTTTTTTTTTTAAAAAAAAATCTGTACCCAATTATAAGGGGACATTTCAAATTCCCACAACTAACTTTATTTGATAAAATTTATTTTAGAAATATTTTTTATTTTTGCATGAATAATTTAATGTAAACATTAAAAAAAAGTGTTTAATAACATCTGCTTGATGTATATATATATTTGTCTTTCTTAAGGTATTGTTTTGAGTTTAAATGTTTTAACTGTTTTAATAATTACGATTTTTTTTTTTTTTCTAAAATAGTAATTAAAAAAAGTAGAAACAAACTTTGATTATTAAATTTTTAAAATACATTTCCATATTCTTTTTTTTAAGTGAAGTGTGGAAAGCATAAGGAAGACAAATATAATTTTTAATGGGGAGAAGAGAGGGAAGGGGAGAAGAAAACTTTTATTGCTAAATATTCTGATATAAAATGTATATACATAATTAAGATAGAATAAAAAAATAGATATAAAAATGCATGCAAAATCCAAATTTACAAAATTTTCTTCATGACCATAGTTTTGTTTATTAAATAATAAATATACTTTCTCAAATGAAAACTACAATCAAGAAGATTTTGTAGATTATTTTTAATTCTATTTTGATTATAATTACTAGTATAGTATTAGGTTGTGTTATATATACACACACATAATGTATATTAAAATGTAAACTAATAATTAATTGTTATTATTTAATAGTTATATTCTCAATATTGCTTTAAAGAGATGAGAGGTTAGATATGTATTGTTAAGTTTTTAGTATATGATCTTTAATTAAGCAGAATTACTTCGTTAAAAGTAAATAATCAGATCACCGATGTTCAACCTGGGAATGAGTTTGAAATATTTTGAAGGATGATAATAAAAAAATGAAAGTATAAGCTTTAAGAGTGGATGGAATTAGATTTATGAAATTATTATGGAGACAATTAGATGCAGGAGTGGAAATACAAAGAACAACAATACTTCATGTAGAGAGAAAGCAGTCTTGTATAGAAGATATTCATTGAAGTGGTGACCAGAAGAGAAAAATAAAAAATGCACTGAATTCCAAAGTGTGAATTTATTCATATAATATGAAGGACTCTTCAAAATTAATCAATTTTTCTGATCCTAGCTTCTCTTCTCCATAGTGCACCAGCAAACTTCTTTATTTCATCCATCCATCTTACATGGGATCTCTTTCTAGATCTGGAATCTTTAAACCTTCAACCCATCTTTTATCATCCTTGCCAGCAATTTGTTTAGCTCAACTTCATTTTAGTCTTAATTTTTTCGATAATACTAGTAATATCAATTTGTTCTCTCATCCAAGTATTTCATTTTTTATTTTTTATTGTTACACAACATATATGTCACCATATTTCATTAAATGATTTGATGTTTGTATTTTTTTTCTATTGAGTGTCCAAATCTCAGATCCATAAGTAAGAAATACTTTTATTTAAACACAGGCATATTTTCTTTTTTATTATTAGAACTCTCTGGAACTATAACAGATTTAATTATTTTCCCTGGTAATAGTTTTGTCAACTTTCAACATTTGATAAAATTAAGTTTTATTGCACATCAAAATATAATAAATTAGATTTTATTTGGTAGAATTTGCATTAACAAATGAAATAAATTCTAAAAAATCATGTTTCAACTTTGCAAATATTGACAAAGTAAGACTGTGATAAAAACAAAAAGAAACTGTTTAATCATTCAATGGTTGGAAGGAAGAGATTGAAATTATAAAGCTAACAAAATCTTTTTTTATTGACATTTGGTTTTAAAATCTGAATAAAAATATATTAATATCTGATAAATCCTTTAATTTATAACTTTAAAAATATTATTTTTTAAAAATATTTTTTTATGATAATGCAATATATTTTAACATGTTAATGTTCAATTTGAAAATCCCTGTTTATCTGAAGCCTGTATTATGCATTGTTAACATTATGCTAGAAAATATTACCTTCTATTTTTAAAAATGAAATAAATATATATTCATGTATACTTTTGATTTTTAATAATTATTACATAAAATTATGGAAAAATAATTGTGAATCTTAATAAATTTCACAAATAAAAAAAAAATCAAGATTTTAATTATTTCAAAAATTTTCTAGAAGTAATCTCATAAAGTATGTGAAATTTGAATGATAAAAACAAGTCATTAAAGCATGTTTTAAAAATGTTTGAAGTTACTGCATTTTCAATCAGCAACAAAAATCATTTAGGTGCGATTAATATTAGCATATACATGCGAACTTCATGATTAAAAAAAAGGGGGTGAAATATCTCAATAGATGGCATACAAAAAAATCAACTCCAGCATTTTTTATTATCCATTTCTCCCTATGAGGCTTCAAAGGATTATGAAAAAGAGTTATTTTTACCAAAATTCTGTGATTAATTTCATCCATTATATTTCACTCTATATTAATAATATGACCATGGTATTTGTAGTTATTTATTAACTTCTTATAATTAATGATTATCAATCTTTATTTTCTTCTGAGAAAATCCATTGAATGTTAGTTTTTTTTAGCATTTATCTTTAGTTCTCATTTCTTACTTTCATCTTATCTTGCATTATTTCCTGAAGCCATGAATTGTTATTTACAAAAACAATCACATCATCTGAAAAATTTAAATGACTTAAATAATTTCTATTTATTTTTAATTTTTTTAGCTTCACTTTTTATCATATTCCTTTCTCAGTGTTAATCTTCTTAGTATTATTATGTAATCTAACCTTTGCTATTGCATTTTGATAGTCTTCGGAATATGGCAGTATTGCAGATCTATATTTTGATGGATCATTGTTTTAATCAGTGTAGGAATAGTTGTAGAATTAAATGCTTTTTTGTAATCTGCAAATTTAAAGTGTAATGGCAGTTTATATTCATAAATCTTTTCTTATTGTTAAACGAAAGGAGACCCTTTCATGGTTTAAAAGAACCATGTAATAGGGCAAATTCATATTATCCATTCTATACATTTTTCCCTTTGCAGCTGTTATTATTATATGATTATTTGTATAATAAACATGATTGGTGCTCCAGTATGCATCTATTAGCATGATGAGTTTATTGGTTTGTTATCCGAGTTTAAAATCAAAAAAATATCATGATCTTTCTTTTTATCACCATTTCCTAAATAGAAGAATTTGAAAGCAAGATGAATGTGTGTGTGAATGAACTTTTTTAAAAGTAGATATTTACAATCATGACAATCAAAACTAAATTATGGCCCTCATGGCTGCTGAAAGGTGCTAAAAATTCCCTGATTTCGGACTCATGCTACAGTCTACAGTCGATATATAATCAAAGATATTCCTTTAAGACATTGTAGTAGGTGGTTTATGCGCTTATACACATATACATTTATTTATTTTTTAATATATATTTATTATAATGTTATATGAACTTGATTTGTAAAAAAAAATAGGTCTATAATTATTTTTATCATTTTTCATTTAATAATAATAATATCATTGATAAATAAATTTATTGGACTTTTTAAATAAGTAACATAATCACATGGTAACTTCAGAGACGTAAGATAATCAAATTGTTTGTTTTAATAAGTACAAATTTAAAACGATTATAAACATATAGAAAATTATTGTTTTTGAATATATGAAGATAGAAAATTATTGTTTTTGAAAATATGAAGATTCGTTTAATTAAATACTTATTAATCACTACTGTATTATTGTTTGAGATTTATTTAATTGATTTACTGAATTCAATTAAGAAGAGGAAAAAAGGTTTGCTATTTTTTGTACTGTGTGATTGATTTGATAGATTTAAATTTGATTTAAAAAAATAAAACAAATGTTTATTACTTATTTTTATCTTTTTCTTAAATTATATTTTCTTTTTTAAAGATTAAAGAAAATATATTTTCTCCATCCTTTTCTTATTTCTAAATTTAGAATTATTATAATGTTGTCCTATTTTAGAGGGCAAGATGCTTGTCCCATCCCTAACTTAATTTTTTTAAAAAATCTTTTATAAGTGTTGTTATTTTTATAATGCAAGACTTTTTTTAAATATATAATTGTCAATCTGTAGTAGAATTAGGAGTGGGTTGTTTAAAAAATTTAAAGAGAGAGATAAAAATGTGTATTTCAGTAATTAAAAACAAACAAACAAAAAAAAAAAAAAAAGAATTTTATTACTTGATCTGTGTTCTCTTTATAGTTGAGAGTGTATATCTATACAAAATATAATTCTATAAAATTTCATAAGAATTTTTTAAAAAATTGCTGATTTAATTAAATAAATAAATTGTTTTTATAAAAAGAAAATAACATGCATTTAATTATATTCTAGTTTATGTTAAAAAAAAAAAAACAAGGTTAGGAAATTCAATTTTGAAACTAGAAAATACCTGACATGGAAAATAAGTTAACCTTATGAATTTTAACATTTGAATATTTTCTGAATATGTGTATGCTGTAGATATAAACTATTGGAGAGAAAGAAAAAAGAATTAATATTATTAAATAAATACTGTATTTATTTTAAATGTAATAAAGTTTAAATATCACATGTAATAATTCTTGAATATTACAAAATGGTCATGAGATAAATATTCAATAATAAATTTCATCCAATAACCTGTCTATCAATGATAAATCTTTTGATAGTTCATATTTTCATGCTATTTTTTTGTTTTGTCTCTATATATGTGTCTATTGCTTTGAGTAATTATTGATGTACAAATTTAATATTTTATATTGATGTACTATTAACTAATAATAATAACTAATGATGATAAAATATATTTGTTTTGGTTTTGTCTATAATTATTATTAGGAATAAACAAAGATAAAAAGAAAACTAAATATGTATTTTGGGAATTAGCTAATAAATTAATTTATCCTCTCCAAGCCCTTTTGGGTCATGATTTAGTTTGCACTCACAGCCATTTTGAAATGTAAAAACCACTGCTGACCCATCCTAATAATAAATGACATAAATGTTGAATAAAAGTACTTTACATTCATATTTTAGAAATTATAAGCTAGTAAAAATAATATGCTTTATTTTATTAGGGATTTTTTTGAAAAAAATTTACCTTCATAACATATTTGAAAGGTGCAAAGTGCCAGAATATGGTTTGTTTGATCCGAAGGATCACCAAAAGATGCAGAAGTCTGATCAAACTAAGCTTATAATTTCCAAATACTAAAAGATTATACTATATTCCCATATGAAATAAAACATATTATTTTTACTAGCTTATAATTTCTAAAATATGAATTTAAAGTTACTTTTATTCAATATTTTTGGCATTTATCAGTTGGATGTGTCAGGTTAGATGTGTCCACGGTAGTTTTGGCTGGTCTTTAGATTTCAAAATGGCTGTGAGCACAAACTAAATCAGCACCCCTTTTTATTTATTTTTTTACTCTTCAAATATTACCTTACTTTCTCTTACCATCATCCATAAACCTTCTATCATATCTTTTATACTTCCTTAAAAAACTCAGTCCAATTCCACTTTCATTTCATTTATTTTTTTTACCTCACTAACATTGCATACTTTATTTTTTCAAATTATTCCCCAAATTACATGAGTAGTATTTTTACAGAATGTTTTTTTTTTTTTTTAGATTTCTCATTTATTTTTATGATAGTGGAATCCATCTATCTCCTGTTGATATTTTTTTCTTTTATCACTAATCTTTCTGAAGATTTATTATACATTGGTCCAATAAATTAGTCTGTCTCATGATATGACTAGAGTAATATAATTTTAACCACATAATTTGTGCTTTTAGCAATAGTTCAGAACTAATCAAATATTCACTTGTTTTTTTCTCCTTGTTGCCGCAGCACTTTTCAATTTTTTTTTTATTGATTCTACTGTTTAAAAAGCACCATTTTTTTCTTGTTCTTTGAATGTCCAATATTATATCTACAGAGAATTATAGCTCATACCACAGTTGAATGATTCAAGGAGACAAAAAACATCCATTTTGAAGCCAGCTGCTATTCCTGTCAACATAATGCTTGGTCTTCATATATTTAATTGCAATTCTTTATAAAATAATAAAGCCAATTACTCAAGGCTTTAATAGATTTATAATGTAGATGATAAAATTAAGCTATCAACAATCTCAACCTGTAGTCAGGACAACCTCTTTTAACAATAAAGGTGGTACCACCTTTATCTATGGTATGAGATGTTTATCTAGACACTAAAGATTGCAACTTAATCAAGGAGTGTGAGATTAATAATGCAAAGAAGTTTAAGCAAACCTCATTAATCGGTCAAATATAAGCTGTTCTGAAAGCTGACTAATAAATAGTCAGTTATAATGTCTACATTCTGAAAGCCATATAAATTTTATATTTACTGAGACAATGAAGCTAATTTCTCAAGGCTTTAATAAGTTTATAAATGTAAATGATAACAATCAACCCTTAAGCTATCAACAATCTCAACCTGTAGTTAAGGCAATCTACTTTAACAATAAAGGTGATATCAACTTTACCTATGGACTGATATGTTTATATAGATCCTAAAGATTGCAACTTGATCAAGCAATGTCTATATAAACATTCGTACCATCTATTGCTCAGTAAAATTTCTATTGATCAAGACAGTTTATGAAGAAAAGAAGGATTAAGAAACCATATAAAAATGATGCATTAAGAAGGGTGTGAAATCTCAAAATTTGTAAAATGGTGCTAAAAAGAATTGATAATCATATAGAAAAATATAATTGTGAATTAGTAAGGAAAGTTATAGAAGTGAATAAAATTTTTAAGAGTGTAAAACGTTTTGGTATTAGTATGAATTTTATTTCTATAATTAAAAAAAAAGAAGAAATTATTACTAAAAAGAGAGATGGCATCATGAAATTTGTAGAAGAGTTTTATCAAGAATTATACAGCACTGAAGAACAAAGAAAAGTATCTTCTACAACCATTGTATCTTCTGAATTTCCCAGGATTTTAAATGAAGGAGTGAGACACGCAATTAAATTTATGCAAAAGGGGAAAAGTCTAGGTAATGATGGAATTATAATCAATATCTTAAAAGAAGCAGAAGAAATAGAAAAAAAATTGGCAAAGTTATATACTAAATCTCTAAATGATAAAGATGTGCCAGATGATTGAAATAATGAAGTATTAATATTTAATAAAGGGGATGAAGATATTAGAAATTACTAATCTATCAGTCTTTTATTAGTTATATACAAAATTTTTACCAAAATAATTACAACTCGTATACAGTAAACTTTGGATTTTAACAACCAAAAGAACAAGCTGAATTTAAAAATAGTTTTATTTACAGTAAATTATATCAAAGTATTGAGAGAAGTTACAGAAGGAATCAATAAATTTGAGCTGCTACTATGCTTTGGATTTGTTAGACTATGAAAAGATACTTGATTTTATAAGCATTTCTTCCAGTGATTAAAGCATTGAATCATGAAGGTATAGACCCAAGATACTGTCATATTCTGAAGAATATTTATAAAAATACAACAGCAACAATTAGATTACATAATGTTACTAAAAAGATTAACATTGAGAAGGATATATGACAGTGATTCTATAGCTCCAAAACTTATTACAGCAGTTTTGCAAGAAGTATTTTGTGGTTTAAAGTGGGAAACTAAGGGAATAAAAGTAAATGGAGATTATTTAAGTCATCTAAATTTTGCAGATGATGTAGTTGTTTTTGCAAATAATGCTTTAGAGCTTCTGGAAATGTTGAAAGAATTATAAGATAAAAGTCAAAGTCAATTATTTTTTTAAAAGAAATAAATAAAGATTTATTATGATGAGTTAAAAGTTAACAACTATAAATACTTTGGTCAGATTATTGCTACAGATGTAAACATAATGGATTAAATTAATCATAAAATTAAACTTACTTGGAGTGCTTTGGATAGAAATAACTTAATATTAAAAGGAAATATTCCTATGTATTAGAAAATAGTTTTTATTAAATGTGTTTTACTAGTTATTATTTATGGATCTAAGACTGGGACACTTAACCAAAGAGCAATATAGAGATTTCAGACCACTCAAAGAAGTATGGAGAGACATGTTAGGAGTAACAAGAAGAGATCGAAAACAAAATGCATGGGTGAGAGAACAAACAGATATACTGACATCATTGAAAGAATTCAAAGACCGAAGTGGAGTTAGGCTGGACATATTGTTAGAAGAGATGATAATAAATGGACAGTTGAAATCTCAAACTAGATTCCAAAAGAGTGTAAAAGACCTAGAAAGAGACCACATATGAAATGGATGGATGAAATAAGAATGTGTGCTGGTATGGAAAAGAGAGGCTAGAGATTAGTTGAAAATGATAATGATGATGATGACATAGTGTGCAGTTATATTTAAAAAAAAAAATAAAATTCAAATTTTAAAAGCATAAAATATAAACTTGCACATGCTCATAAAAATTAACAGAGGATTGATTTCAGAATTTCCATTTTTTTTTTCGTGGAAATTATATTTTTCTTAAATTTCTCTAGATAATGATTAGTAGTGATTATATAAGTGCTAACATCTTCATCATCCTTATAATGCTATACAATCCTGTTTTTTGTTTTAACTATACCATATTTTCTGGAAATAAATTCCTTCACAGGAACAATATTTATAAGAGTCTTAGTAGAGAATTCCTACAAATGATTGGTCTTTTCACAAATAATCACTCCATTGATACTATATTCTATCATTTGCTTGTGATCATATAATGTAAACTGCTCAATCTGGAAATCTCTTTTGTTAGTTATACATTTTGTTGTTAAAATAATCTAGATTATTGATTTAGTCACATTTTGTTTAGATCTTAAAATTGCTGTTTGTATCTGTTTTAGAAAATGTTCTTTTTTTATTATTTTTATTTCAATACTGTTCAATGTTTGACTTTTTTTTTTTTTTGGCTCATGATTAAAATTAATATTTGTATGCATGTGAAATGAATTAAAGCAAAAACTAGTAAAGATGAGAAAATTTCAAAATAGAAACTAAATAATAGTAAACTTACAAAGTCTAACAATGTCTGACACTGCATTTAAAACTGAGTTGCTCTGAAAAGTCTTATGCATATGGATTGCTATATCAGTTGAATGGTGCTCATTATAACTTTTTCTATTTCAGTCAATGGTATTTGTTGATTTAATGAATCCATGTTTAGCAATTAAATTTCTACTATTTTTTATTATATATTTGCTTCAAAAATATTCTTTTTTTATATCTGTACTAATCAACTTTCAATTTCTACATTTATGACATGGTTAAAATTATTATAATATATACACCTGAAAGAATATTTTTAAAATATATGTACAAAATTTTCATCATTTTTTGTGATTCCATTTCAGCATGTAATTTTTTGACATTTTTTTAAATGTAAGTTTATTTGAAATTATTTTTGTGATTATAATTCTTGGTTAAAATTATTACAATATATGCATTTAGGAAGAATATTTTTAAAAATATGCACAATATTTTCGCAACTAGAGATTTAGCAATTCTATGTTTTAGAATGTAGTGTGTTATACCATTTTTATTGCTTTGAACATTTCATTTTTGATGTCAAACCTTAGTCACTTTTAAATTTTGCATTTATGGCTAATGATTAAAATTATTGCAATATACATACACCTAGAATAATAGTTAAAAATATATAGACAATATTTTTACCATTAGGCATAGAAAAAGATAAGTGAAATAAATTTATGATTAAATCTTACATGTTAAGAATATTTGTCATTTTAGTATTCATTGTATCTATTTTCATTCATTGTATAAGTCTTAATTTTATGAGAAAAAGATGTTTATTGTACTATTTATTTACTCCACAAAGGCATAACTATATATATATTTTAAAATAGAAATTTTTTCAGTAATATTAGATTAATATAAATGAAAAAATTGCAAGTAGAATGACATAGAACAACATTTACTGATCATATTTTATGCAGCTTCATTTGTAAAAATGAGAATATTTAGTTATTTCATTTTAAATCCAAGGTTTATCTATGAAAGCAAACATTGGGGTAAGGGGAGGAGGCAAGAGTCTTTTCTAATGAAATAAATATTGGATTATGTAATGATTTGTTTTCAAATGTTTATTTAGTAATAACATTCGTAAATTATAATTTGAAACTGCCAATATATATTAGTAACTGTATTTGGGCAGTTGATACATGCATGTACACACAGTGTAAAAACACACATATATATATATAAGCAATTGCATTCACAAATTGTTGATAAAAATTTTTTTGAGAATAAATATGAAATAATTTATTGAGACATTATAGTGTAAATTATTATTAGAAAATATAATTATTAATATCTGTATTTACACTGAAATCACTCATCAATTTGTTCTAAAATGTTTTTTTTACTTGAATTGTATGATATCCCCCCCCCCCCCCAAATAAGATAAAAAACTTTTGAAAAAAAAAATAATGAAAAAAGCTTAGCATTATTTGAAAAATGTCATTTTCATATTTTTGCTACCTGCAGCAGTCATCAGATGGATTTGTTATTTTTAGGAAGTTTAGAAAAATAAATATGCACAATGCAAAGTAGGTGTTACATTATTTTGTAGATAGTTTTATCTTCCTTTGATCTGTTTATTACAAAATGGCTGACCAATTTAATAGTTTTTTTTTAGTTATTTGAATTGGGAAAGCCTAATTTTTTTTTTATAGAAAAAATGAAAACATGGACAATTAGATGGATTTAAGTATGTACAATTTTAAATGTTATATTTTTATTATTTTTGCATTATTTCAATACAAAACTATCTTTAACCATAAAAAGAAAATTACAATTATTTTACAATTTTAATTATGTTTTTAAGCAGTAGTTTGTGAAAGAAATTGGCCAAATAATGTGCACATGAGTAAAGTGATTCAATTTAGTTAAGTATCATATTTGTTTTTCTATATTTATAAACATTATTATTAAAATAAATATTTGGAACAAATTATTAATAATTAATATCTATTTTGTTAAGAAAGAAAGACATCTTACAGACTGCCATTTTTTTTTGTTAAAGAAAACATAAAAACATTTTATTTAAAAACTAACATATTTAAATATACAATTTATGAATACATTTTAAAATATTTGAATTCTTGATTTTTTTTTTAAATTTTATAATTAATTAGCTTTATTGTTTTTTTTTTTTATGGAGCATTTTTAAATTTTTTTATTATTATTATGTATTATTAAGTTATTGTGAGAATTCATCTTTAATAGATCCATAAAAAAATCAATATAGCATTTTAAGTAGAGACTAATTAAAAGAAAAATGAATATTTTATTAGATCTATCATATCTATGCATAGTGTTTATCATTTTTCTGATGCAATTACAAAAAGGCAAATCATCTTACATCAATTTTTCTACACAGACGATCCACAGATTACAGTAAAAATGTTAAATTTCATTAATGGAATTGATCAGATTTGGAAAGAAAACTTTAAATACATTCAAACAGAAAATTTTAAAAAAGGCAAAAGATACTTTAAATACAAAATGTGTAATTAAATGTGATATTAAATATATATATGTGCAAACACTTTTTGCAGGTGTGAAACAAATTGTAATGATAAAATGCAAGGAGATATATTCAATAAATTTTATATATGTATATTTTGACTAGTGATTAAATGATTCAGTAGTTGATGATATGGTGAATGCAGCAACTCCATTCTTTTAAACTTTAGAGAAAATAAAATAAAGAAATAATTAATTACAATTATGATAATTAGAAAAATATTAATAAATACTAACTGTAGTTAAAAAAAAAAATTGTATTTATTTTTATCAAATAGCACCAAAAAATGAACAAATAATTACAAAACAAGAAAGCTGATTTAGCTGATATTAAAAAGTAGTATTCATTAAAATAAAAACTTAACCTTTCAATGAAAAATGTAACTAAAATTTAAGTTTTCTAAAATGAATATATAAATTACAAATCATTTGAAAATGCTAACAGAGTCAAATACTATCAGAACATTATTATCTGTAGATGCATTAAAATTTTTTTTTTGTCCTGTGCAGGATCTTTTATTAAAGAATTAATGTTTTATTTTTTCATAAATGTTACATGCTTGCAGAAATAAAATTTTAGTTCAGTATATGTTTTTTTATGTTTACTTGTAGAAGTAAGATTGTAATACAGTTATCAGCAATAATGTGCTTGTATTCACATACTTGTTTTTAAAAAACTATCAAATAATTAATTTATTTCAAAAATAGATTTATGATGATTTCATCCATAAATTGTGTGAAATATATAATACTGTTTTATACTTACCATATATATAAAAAAAAAAAAGAAATAGAAATTTACTATTGATAAATTAGAGCTATTGTGTGATTTAATCAAAGCAGGAGAAAGAGAGAGAGCTATATAATTGTCATTAAGCATAAATTAATGAATCTCAAATTAATGTCAGAAAATTGTATTGCATGAAGTAGCTTTGACTTGAGGAAGTATTTATCAAAGTGATGGAAAAACAACATTTTTCATGAGCAGATGTAAGCATTGCATTGAAATTCATTTTTCTTTTAGTTAATAGTTTTCTAAAATAACATTTACTAATAAATTACTATTTAACTTTTGTTAAGTTAATGCACTACTGTATTTAATGTTTTTAAGCTTCTTTCATTTTTACCTTTATTATGAAGGGACATGAAATTTGGAAAAATTGCTAATTTGGAAAACTTAGAAAACAAGACTCCCAAATTAATGATATTCTACTTGTATTTTATTATTATTAAAATGCATTGCATTAAATGACAAATACAAATTGTTTTTGGTATATATATAAATAACAATTGTTATTACCAGTTTAAAATGATTTTGAGATAATGCCAGATTTAATTAAATAAATTATTTATTGAGTAGTGTATACTTATAATTATTTCTTAGTTTATTACTTTTAAAATAAGGCATATATTATTTTTCCACTAGCTTATGTAATTACTATTTTTCCCTCTCAAATTATAGCACTTGATCAACAACAATAAATATTATATCTACCATTAGTTTACTATAATCAACATTGTTTGTATTTCTAAATTACATTTCCCAATGCCAATTTAGTCAGGCATTTATTATTCTTTATGAAATACTTATTGTATTATTTTTCTGACTTTAAAAATATGTAGTCTTTTATTATATCCAAACCATTGATATGATCCCATTTATATTTGTAATTTGTATCTATTCATGTATATGTCTTTCTCAAAATAAGGGCTTATAATTTTGTGGTTAATGCATTCCCCTGCCATGGCCTGGGATTCAAATTCAGGTGAAATTTTTTTTTTAGATAACTAAAGAATTCAAAGAAAATGTAGATTTTTTTTTTTTTTCATGTAGCTGCCTTATAGTTAGAATAGGTAAGACTGTCAATGTCTCACTATTTGGTCTTTGCTTAGCTGGTAGTTATTGTCTTCATTATATTTCAAGTAAAGTGTTGCAAGAAATGCTTTTGTTGTGTGGTACTTCAAGGCTAATTCTATTTTTTGCATTGAATTAAAATGTCTGCTTATATTTAAAAAAAAATTTTTAGCAACAAGTTTGATGTTTTCAAAAAATTTCCAGGCAAATAATAATAATATTATGATCAAAGAAGAAATAAAATCTATTTAAATACTAGTTACTGTTTAACTCAGTAAATACCTTACATTAGCATATATATATATTGTAACCATCTAAAATACCACAAAGGCTACTTACCATCTTAGTCATCAAAGACAAGCAACCACTTGTAACCTTCTATTACAATAACACAGGCTGGCACCATAATAACTATGGATTTTTACACACCTCAGAGTAAGCGTCCTCTTATAAACAAAATATACTATAATATAAACACAAATAATAAAATCTTAGATTCTTATTTTCCAAATATTAAGATTTTATTTCTCTAAATATTGTGTTCATATTTTATCTCCATGTCAGTTTTTGTTTATACTTGAATTCTTATTTTCCAAATTTTAAGTTTTTATTTCTCTAAATATTGTGTTCGTATTTTATCTCCATGTGAGTTTTTGTTCATATTTGATACAAGAAACAATTACATTGCTAATACACTTAATCACCATTCACTGAAATAACCACTTAGGTTTTTATGTACTAGATATTTTCTTATAGTTTTGTAATCTTATATTTCATTTTTTAAAATGAATGAGGAAATAAAATAGAAAGTATTCATATTTCGGAATACTTCAGACAGTCTTTGGCTAATAATAAAATACTCTTCAAGTATCTAAATTTCTTCTCATATCAATACTAATCTTCATACAACCTATATATAAATTTTATTATAATATCTCAGTGAATAAGCTTGTATCAAACAAGGAATAATAATAAATAATACAGCAGGTAGAAGGGGTACTTTTATGCTACCCAATACATCATAAAGCACACACGTAATAAAGACAAAACAACAATATTTATTTTAAAATAATGCAGGTATTAAATGAATGATAAATAAAGTGAATAAATAATTTTGATGTGACTTATGAAATGTGCTGTCATATACAACGTTTAATATAACTTTATTAAATTGGATTTTCTGGATAAATGGATGTGACGATGATGACAAAGGCATTAGCATATTTAATTAATAAAAAATATTTATTTATAATGTGACGATATTTTAATGCAATAAATTAAGTTTATACAATAAGCAATAAACATAATTGTACAAATTACTGCTGATATAAGCATTTCTCTAACTTGAAATAAAGTATATCACTTGAGTAAATCTCAGTAAAATTACAATCATGAAAGTTATCTTATATTTCAGAAGTTCTCACACTTTGCTTGAAAGACTAACCAGCCAGAAATTTATATACACAGAATATCAAATATATATATATGCCTATAAACAAGCCACTAAAGATGATATTTAAATTATAATAATAGTGACATTTAAAATCAATGTGTAAATAAAAGTTCTTGTGATATTGCAAATATTGCTGGATACTGCACAAAAACAATTATATAGATTTAAATTTATTAATGCATATAAGAGATGTAATAATAAAAGTGCTCAATAATAACAATTAACTAATATCTTTAACTTCTAGTAGAGTTTAAACAGAACAATTTTATATAAATATGCATGCCTTAAATGTTCTCACATACTAAATACATACTAAGAAATACAGCTAAAGGCAAAATGGATGGTGACAAATAAATGGACAACTGATTATGCGACCTGGAAGTGTCAAAGCAAATAAGCCATATTCTCTCTTTTATGGAGGGGCTTAATAAACACACTAATAACCATCCATATAAATGCCAAAATTGATACCTGTTATCAAATAGCATATCAATTAATAAATGAAAAAGGCATGAATCATTAATAATATTTGGAAAAGTAACCCACACTCACAATCATAGACACAAAAACATACACAATTGGTCTAAAGATATATGCCAAACAATACAAAATAATTTTGAAGCGATATTGTACACTAAGAATTTTAAAAGCTATCTCAACTCACACACTGACTTCAAAAACAGTCCATTCATCCATATGCTAAACATGTAAAAACTGTTTTACCCTGTGCACTTAAATTATACCTGTAATTGAAAAACCTTTTTATCTGGAAATTTACTCTTACCAAATTCATCGTAACGTATATTATTATAAATATAACTTACAGAATATATAGCATAATAATAATAATTAGAAATGCATAATTAATAATTATTATAATACAATAATAATAAACATATCAATTTCAAAAATCAATAAATACACATTACACTTATTTTACATAATTTAAATAAACTTGAGAGTTGAAAGTTCTTTCATTGTTTAAAATGAAAATAACCCTCTTAATCTGAGTCCTTCTGTTGTTCCATAAAGCAAAATATATCATGGTTTTATTAATGCAGAGGTGACAAATAAATAAAGAAATATATTAAAGCTGATGTTTCTTGATATAGTCTGCATTTTTTAATTTTTTGAAATGATGAGGAAAGAACTGGTACAACAAAATTAGGAACATACAGGAAATAACACTTCAGTAATAAAAGTTAAGACTATAGTTATGCAAGAGTAACACATGAAGCAAATTTAAATTATTTATTTTAAGTATAATAATAAAGCATATTATCAATAGATGACTAAACAAATTACTAGAATTCTGAGATAATATCTTATTTGTATTGGATGAAAGATTTTTCCAGATATATATAAAAAATCAATATGGATAACATCTTTCTTTATTTTAATTAGATGAAAAATTTTTAAATGATTATATTTTGTTTCATTCTTTGAATTTGTAATAGTTTTCAAATAATAATTTTCAAAAATAGTTCCTTGAAATAATAATAAATTTTAGGTATTAATGCTTTGTAAATAAACATTTAAACTGTCTGCATATAAATGATTTATCTTTAGGTAAGGCATTTAGTAGAATATAAAGCAATAATATTAATATCTACTGTTAGTTTATATAAGTACTTAAAGTTTTAAAGAACAGAATATATTAATAAATTGATTTTCTAATAAAAGTTCAGAATTGGCTCAAGTTTATAGAAATGGTAAAATAAACATATGTATAAATTTTATAGCTTAGTGGTCAACAGTAGATTTTCATATTTATGATGCTCTGGAAATTCCTTTATAACACTATAGCTTTTTGCATTTTCTAATGAAAAATATTGTTCAAGAGCAGGAGAGAATGTATAAGCCAGAATAGATGTACATAGATGACTTTAAAAGCTTCTAGCAAAACATTTAACTTAATAAATAATAAAGAAGTTAAAAATAAGTTAATAAATTGAAAAATTAATAGTGAAATAAGTTGAAAAAGATGAATAATAAGTAATTTATTTTTTTGGGTTTTTTAAGTGTGAGTGTGCTTGCAGAAAATATTGCAGAGTTGGTCATGTGGACTTATTTCAGCAATCAAATATTGATATTGGGGCAGAGTTTTTGAAAATTAGTCCAACTTTAACTTTTGATTAATCAGGTCATGTAAAAATAGATTAGATCTTGGAATTACTCTTTAGATAGCTAATTAAAATATAATTAACTTTGATTTAATTATTAAATTAAAAAATTATTTGCTTTATTTAAGCAAATATTCTTTATTTAAAATAAACACTTTTTATTTAAAGAGTTCTTTAAGATTTATTATTAAATTATTCAATGTTAAAATATCCATTTATGAAATATATTACTATTTTAATTAAATAGAACTTTAAAAAAAAAAAATTAACATTTAAATAATTCATTTCAAACTCTTTCTTTTAAAATGCTCACATGCACATAAATTCACACACATGTGTACTAGATAGACCAAGAAGTTATTAAAAAGAATTTATGAAATTTACTACAATATAAGAAATAGTATTAAAAAAGTAGTGAAAGCAAAACTCTACTACTGAAATTAATTCAAACTATAGTCCTAAGCTTAAGTTATTTAATTTTAATTTTAAACAGATATTAAATGAATTAACTGCTATTTTAGAAACTATTATTTTAAATAAATTTTAGCATAGATATCCTATCAATACAATTTAGAATGCATAATAGAGATTTTATATAACTTAAAATAGTAAGTTATTTTTATTTGAATAAATTTTTTTAAAAAATACTATCTATTATATTTAACCTATCATGGGCTCAATATAAGGGTACAATATATATATTTTAAACTAAGGATGATAATATAGATGAGGTCTTTTATGAGTAAAATTTTTTAGTAAAGTTTTTTTAATCCCTTTCTCCCATTTTTCACTTATTCCTTAAATGTTTATAAATTATTTGATTAATTCATTCATATTTTTTATTCTATATTTTTAGAACTTTAAAACAAAATCATGTGGGTAGATAATTTTAAATTGTTGTCCCTTTTCTAAATTCTTGAGTAGCAATTTATTATTTTGAATTTTCTTTGAAAAAATAATCCAAAGTATTGATTATAAATCTATTTATTATTTTCATTTATAAAGTCTTTTGGTGTGTGTGTGTTTTTTTGTAGAAAAAATTGAAAATCATGCTGGTTTTTATCTGGTGCCATCAATCTTTTTTACTATCTTGTTATTTTCAAGTCATTGTTGACTTTGATAATAATCTTTGGCATTTGAAATTTAAAGAGATTCAACTTGGTATTTCAGCTTTATTAACATATTAATAACTCATTAAAACATGTAATTAAAAGCAGAACACTAAAAGCATTTTAATTATTTTAATAATTTCATTCTATATTTCCACATATGTATTTTATTTATTTTAAGTACACTACTCATACTTTGAATTTATTAAATCAGTGTTTAAATAATGATTTGAAACAATCCATCATTGAGTTTGATTGTGTTTATATATATATTATATTGTAGATTTTATCTATTTGCAAGATATCAATGTACTTTTAGAATATTATTATGAGCTATCAGATTGACATGGAAACACTTTCAATAATATGAAGGTTTATTATCTGTTTGGTTTTTACACTTTCCAGTTTCATTTATTATTGTGATGATGGAATCCATTCTGAGCATCATAGAATTTTCCTAATAAATTTAATTATTCATAATTATAATCATAGTAAAAAAGCTTGAACATTGATCATTTTGTTGCTCATTTTTTTTGGCTATCCATGAAATTATCATTTCTATAGTTTAGAACCATTAATATTTTCCACAGTCATCTTTTTTATTCTTATATTTTTACATCCTCATAAACAGGGGAAATAGCTTGAATAATTCTGATCCCTGCTTTCACCTATATCAAAACTTTTCCAGCCTTTTCACTTTTAGTCTGTGATAAATCTCTTGACTATATGGATTTTTTGTTGATGAATAATAATCCAAAGAAAATTTTATATAGTATAAGTATTATATTCTATGAATATGGGTTTAAAGAATTGATGGCAAATCCAAACTTTTTCTTATTCTGTACTGAAATCATTATAATCAGAAAGTAAATGTTTTTTGTAAAAAAATATTAAAAGTAAATCAGAAAATAGCTAATAAATTAAATTAGGACAGCAGTGACAGATTTTCTTTATATATTAGAAACATATTCAAAATTGTAATAAAAAGTCAATAAATAGGTTAAACAAATGGAAATAATGGAACTGATGTAAGTAAGCAAATTTAACTACATAATGTAGTGAGACTTAGAAATACTATTACCAAAGCTGTCTAACTGTTATACATTTTTATTGGGCAGAACTGCCAAAAATATTCATAAACAAATATTTCCTATTATAATCATGACACATCGTTTACAACTTAGTATGATGGTAAAGAAGTGAGTTTGATTGAGACAATGGACAAAAAATATTATATGTTGGTTTGAAATAACTTGTAAAACAATGGATCAATATATCAGTGGAAATTGTGTTAAAAATAAAATTAATTTTAAGTTTATATTTTCTATATTTTTATAACCATTTTAATACAATTTGTTGATATTCTTATCTCCCTCCTCCAAATCTTTTTTATACAGTGAGCCATTATATCTACTATTTTGTTTCCAGTTCTCTTATGTACATCATATATTATAGATAATAACACATTTTGTTGATAACTTTTATTACAATACGTATTATTTACTGAACTATAAGTATACAGCATGTTTCAACATGAATGTGTGTGTATATATACTTTTTTGTAATTCAATACCAAAGATTTTTTTTAATTGTAATATTCACATAAATGTTCTGAACATTTGTACAAAAAAGGTAGTTGATATATTTTAAATTTAGCTTTTATCCACGCTTAGCATGTTATATATATATATGATTATGATATGTTATATATCAAAAGCATGTTAAGCATGAATAAAAACTAAATTAGAAATATATATTACCCAGAATATTTATGAGAATATAAGTATTTTTTTGTTTACATTATGCGTATGCAAATTAAGATTATAGTGTAAACAAATTTTTAAAAAAAAGTAGTTTATTATTAATAAATTGAGGGAGCAAATATACATATTCACTCAAAAATAATGTATCTTTATTTTTTTAAATGAAATTAAAAGCAAAGTGTCAGTCTTTGACCATTCAGTGTGTTATGCATCAATTTCATTGCAACTAAATGTTTGGCTTTGGATGATATCATTTTTTTTTAGTAATTTTTTTTTCATTATTGAAACATAATATCAGTCTTTTTATCAGAAAATATGACCTTTTCAGTTGTTTTGATGTTTTTAAATCCATATTAATTCTGGAAATTATGCAATCTATTCTTATTTGTAGTTATCTATTTAGATTTTTGGATAAAGTATTTATACAGACAATAAATTTTCTAACATAATACAAGAACATCCAACCATTTCTTTGTTTTATTGCTTAAAAAAGATATTTCATAATTTTTTTAAATTTATAAAGTTTCTAACTTTATGCTTAGAAAACATTTTATTACATGAAATACTAGAATGTATCACTTTTTTGTAAGGAAAAAAAAAAGTGAAAAATAAAATGTATGTTCTTGCAACGTAACATGAACATTATTACTAATCCATAAATATGATGGCTCATGTCTAAATCATAACTTTTAAAATTTTAAATTTAGTGAGAACACAGGTATAAAAATGGCTGAAGCTATTTTATAACATTTATTAAAATTTCAAATATTTTATTTTTTGTTTATTTACATTTAGGTTTTAAATAGTATATAATTAAAATATATTGATACATTACATATCACAGTTTTACTGTATCTAACTTTTTTGTTATGTCGACAACTTTACCCACATTTATTTTACTATATATTAAATTTATTCTTTGTAATTTTTCATTTTTTTTCACATTCTTTTTTCAATAAAAATTTGTCTAGCATTATTTTTTTTAATCAGTTCATTGTTATATGTTTATTTTTTTATATTTAAATATCTCTCTCTCTCTTTTTTTTTTAATATTTTACTAATTATTTCATTAGCAGTAATTCATTTTTTTACACCTTTCCAAATTATCTTTATAACTGTGTTTTTTTAAAAAATCAAATTAAATAATTATTACAATTTCAATTATCATTTGTTTCTTGATACTTTTCTTTTATGAAGAGAATATTCAAACCAAGTTGTTATAATGAAGTTTCAAAATTAATCCTTGGTTTTATTTTTTTTTTGCATTTTTTTTTTACTAAACTTAGTTGCAATTCTATGCCATTTAATTTATTTATCAGACATATCAAATACCAAAATAGCCCTATGTTTTTTTAAGTTTAAAAATAATCACATTTTTTAAATATAATTCTTTCATTATGAGCCATTTATTACTACTATATTTTTGACATTACCTAAACCGGAAATGGAAATAAAATACTATTGTAATTTTTTTTTACAGATAGAATTCTAAGGAAATAGTAAGAAGAATCTGACAGTTATTATGTCTATCAGTTTAAAAGATGCCAAATTTATGGTTTCCAAATAGCTGAAGTATTAAAATGTTTAAAACTGATGAAACTATTAAATATTTCAAGATTACTTAAAGATGATAAATACATTTTCTATTATTTGAAGAACAAAATTTTAATAATCAGTTGGGATAAAGAGGGAGGGGGGAAAGAGAGAAGGAAAAAGGAGAGATGGAAAGAGATTATAATCAACAAACATAAAATCATAGTAAAACAAGATTACAACAGAGATCAAATACACATGTGAATACTCTAATATCTATCTAAACATGCTGCTATGAATTGCCAAAACAGTCACTAGTCTACTTGTCTTTTTTTTTTTTTGATATGATACTACACCACAAAAAGAAACTGCATGGTTAATGATCAACTAGAAATATGTTGTGTGATCATATGAGTTATTATTTACATTTTTGTTTTTGAAAAATTTTCAAAAAAAAAACACCTCTTAGTAATTATTTTTAAAATTTTGCTTTCTTTCAATTGTGACACATTGATTTAGCAGTTATCACTATGATATTATTTTAGTATTCTGTATGGATACTTCATAGGTTCAAATTATTTGAAAATTTTGATAGATCATGTTTATTCTATGCTGTAAACATTGCTTTCAGGCAACTATTATTTTTTAAGATATCAATGCTTTAAATGAGGACATGTTATATGTTCTGCTCACTGATTCAAATATTATTGAGCCCTTGGAAGCAATATTTGTATAATAAATGAGAAGCTGGTATTTTTCATTAGCTTTGAAATATAATGTATATCTTTGTATTAATTCAAAAAGTGAAGAGGTTAACAAGTTCACGCTCTCAAATCAAGATGCTTAAGATTGGCCTATATAAGTGAGAATTTAGGTTAAAGATAAGATGGTTTCATTCTTATCTTTATAAATTCACTATCTTATGTTGAGGTTTGAGAGGTTCTCTATGGTCAAAAAACTACATCGTTTGACTGTTATAAACAATGAAGGTGCATAGGATAAAGGTTAAAGCCTTTCTCTATTTAATTACATACTTCTTAATGCATTTAGTAAATAATCAGAATATTAATTCAAATGTTACATAATTCAAATGTTACTAAGTTTGTGTCTAGAATGTAAACAGTTCTTAATATAAAGTAAAAAAGATACACAATATATTATGTGTTCTCATTATTCTATTTTTAATACTTGGTGAAGATATCTTATTCAAGCAAAATTTATAGTAAGTAATATAGATTACTTAAAATTAACATACTTTTTCAGCATTTCTATATTTACACTCTATCTACATATGCATACTTGCACAAATGTGTGTCTTTTAAAAGGAAATTGTCTTTTTCACTATTTACTATTTTGCACAGGACTCTGTAAAAAGTAAAAACAGCCCTGATTGTGAGAGAATAATTTTAAGATTGATAATCAAAAATAATTTAAATTTACAAATTGCATATGTTCATTCTATTAAATGATTATCTGCAGAGAAGAAAGTTCAGGTGTGATAAAGTCACTGTAGGACTTCTTTTAATTCCAACTTAATGTAGAAGACACCAAAGTTTTAAAGTAAAGTAGCAATTATTTAAAGAAGACATATCACATTTTAGCATTTCAAAACTAGTTCTGAATAGTAAAAAATAAAAATCTTTTTTTTTTTATGTCTTAAGTTCAATCATTTTTCCCAGAGTGGGTGAAAATATTAATACAAAATAGAAAGATATAGACATACATTAAATAATAATGTTTAAATATTGTACTGTGTATTGAAAATAAATAAATTAAATGATGATGTTGTGTGAAGTAAATGATGTTGAAGGAGAACAGTTATAATTTAAATTAGCGCTCAGCATCTCCTTTGCTGTATAGTATTGATAAATATGTGAATCTCCTACCACTATATTTTAAATTATTATCCCATATAGAAGTTTCAGGATGTATTCTATGCAAAATGCAACAGAAATATAATTTTCCAACAGGTGTTTTTGTGGAAAGAAAGTTGGATGGAAAACCACTTGGGCTCTTTAAATTATCATTGATGTAAAGTTTACTATTGGGAAATATTGTCTTGTGAACTGAAAATAATTTAAAACATTATCTCAGACATTAATTTTAAATATGTCACACATGTACATGGTCGCTCTTGATAAGATGACACCAACATTAAATGATCTAACACAAATGGAGTATATCAATAGAAAAACAATCACCCTATAAAAATATATCATTTGTATTTAGTAACAATTAGGAATCAACTTAGAATTTATTTTTAAAAAAAAATTAATTCCTTAATTTTAAAAATAATATCTAGAGAAAGGTAAATTAACTGCAATACTGTAAAACAAAGAAAGGAATTTATTTAAAAATAATACAAAATTTATTTTAAAAAGCAAGATAGTAAGTCAGTATTTGTTATATATAAAGAGAGCGAGAGAAAGAAATGAAAATAGAAAGGGAATAAATTTTTAATTGCGAATATTATTCTGTTTGTCGAAGAGCAATTAAGTTATTGTTAATAAAACTGTTTTGATTAGTTTCTTTTGATAATAAATTAATATGTAGAAGCCTCTTCCTTCTTTGATCTAGAGGGCTAAGAAAGAGAACTTTGGAGTGACCAAATCTGTCAGCAGCATTAGAGATAAATCATCCATGAGAATGTCTGTACACATGATACTCATCCAAAGAAAATAGATATAAATTACTTTGCCTTGATTTACGTTATGTTTAATAAAATGTTTGTTAGATGATTTTGATTGGGCGAATATATTTATAAGCTTGAATATGGAGCAATAAGGAGATAACTGTTTTACTTACTTTATTCTTTTATAGACTTTATGGAAACTTACCTAATAATTCTAATTGATTAACAATTAATTGATTGCATAGCATTTAAATCTTCATATGTTAGCATAGTCATTTATCGGAGAATGCGAACATCTTTCGAGCAACATAATAAATTAAATTTACTTTTTTATACAGTATTCCAATGTCAACTTGCTTCAATCCACTTTTTCTTTTTGAAATCAAGCGTGGGCTATGTTATCATTAATAGAATCATTTTTACTTGTTGCTTTACCATAATTATTTAAAAATCAGCTTCAGATTTTGTTTTATATATATAAATCATTTACTTTTATTATTATTTCTGCTTATTTCTTATCATTTTGTTAAATCTGGATCAAAAAGATGCACATATATAAATAAGACGAAATTTAGTCTACTTAAAATTTTTGTACAATGGGATTCACTGCTGTGATTAAATAAGAACAGCATTTGTTTTTAGTCTAGCTTTGTATGACACTGATTTTAATAAAGTCATTGTTTTGTTTTATTATTTTGATGACGATTATTTTCAAGTTTCTTTATTTCTTTTTATCACTTATTTAAAAATAAACATCCTAATATAATTAACTAAATTGAAATGGAGAAGGAAAGGGGAGAATAAAAATATAATTTTGAATGTTTGTAATAATAAGGATGATTTTTATTCACTACGAGTAAGAATGATATAAAATTACAATTTTATGTTAACCGAAAGGGTTATGAATAAAAAATGTTGTTTTCTTTTGATTTTTCTAATAAATTAGAATGCTATAAAAGCTTGTGACATTTTTTTTTTGATAACATATATACAAATATCATCTATATATGTACAAAGAAAAGTTTAAATTTCATAGATAAACATTGATGAAACCATGACACAGTCTAATTCAAACAATATATGTTCTTCAATGCCAGCAAAAGTGGAGCCAAATAGAAAAATTGTAGCAATTCTTATGGATAAATCTTAATTAATCTATAATTATTTTAAGATTCCATGCTTTTTTGGAATGTTAATTTCAATAAAAGTTCATGCTATGATATTCACAACTAAAAAAGATTTTAGACTACCAAATTTTGAACATAATATTCCTAGGTAAGTATTTGAGGGATTATTAATATTTGTTACACCATTCTGTTATTTCTTTTGATTACACTGTACTTTTTATTGTCAAATATAATCAAACTATGCAAATCACATAGTTCTAAGTAAGGGAATAATTATGGATGCATTAAAGGGATGAAATGATAAATTGCTTTAGCTCTCGTATGAGCTTGTGAAATACAAACTATCATAGAGGTGAAAAGTATGGACAGATTTGAAAAATGTGAAGCAAATTCTTCTGGATAATTATTGCAGAAGTCTCATGTGAGTTTGAGATTTAGTTTGAATCCATTAATGAGAAATGTTTTAATTGGAATTGTACCTTGTAGTAGGTTAAAAAGAAATTTTAATCGCAATTAAGGAATCCAATTTTGGAATCTGATTAAATGACAAGATTGTCTAGAAGGATAAATTATCTACTTTAAATCTCTAAATGAGCTGCTAATGAAAGGTTTGATATTATATTGGTCTAATAGATCAGCATGATCTGTAAAAAGATCTTCTGACCATATAGAAGTGAAATAAGGAATGATATTGGAAGAGGAGAAATGATCTTGAAGATTGGGTTATCTAGAGTTACTATATGTTTTGACTATAATACAGATTGCACAAGATTTAGGATATATCAAATTGAGATATCCTTTGCATATGGTAAAGCATGTGGTTCTGATTAATAAAATATTTGAAGAAGAGTCTCAGATGTATGCTTTTATTACAGAAATGAGCTTGTTAAATTAGTATTAAGTAGTTGCATCCATGGCCTATAGTAAGCAAATATTCCAGCGAATAGTATTCCCTATACAAACATTCACAATAGTATAAAGCATTTTTAGACAGAATAATTTCATTTTCATTTTAAAAGGATCTACTATGAGATGATTCAAATGAATTATTTTTAGACTGATTGGAATGCCAAGAAAAGATAAGGAGATCTGTGGAAAATATTGATAACTTAAGGCTGATAGAAAGTTGCTACATAGATGATATGCACAATTGAATTGTGTATACAGTCTACATAGGAATTAGTTTAGAATATGCAGAACAAGGTGAATGTTCTTAAGTCCTCTGAAGATTATTATGATAATGTCAGAAAGAATATGGCTTGGATAGACATTCCAAGATGTAGAAGGAAAATACTTATTTCCTTTATTAGGGTTTATATAAATTGCAAGTAGCAACAATGCAAGTGATGCATCTTGTGGAATTTCATCTAAGTTTGAATGGTGTGGTTAAAAATATATATATTTTTAATTTAATTATTTTTTTGGTAAGATAATTCTGGATAGCAACCAACAAACCAGATCAAAAGTAGTCTTAATTAAAGTTGACTTTTTTTGCAAAAATTTTTTGGTTCTATGTTCTCAGATTGTAATAAAAATAAAGTTATTTATAGAGGGATATAATGCATTTGATATATTTTTAAGAAAAAATATGTTGGTGGAAAGTTGGAAGATATTAAATTTCTTCAAACATAACTGATTGCAGCTGATGTAGGATAGGAATGATGATGTTGTCAAGCAGTTTGTATTCATTGGCTGGAATAATATTCTTCTGCTAAAGAAGTATATGTTCCAATGTGCATACATTTCTCAAATATTTGATACTTTGTAAGATAATTTTCTTGAAGAAGTTGTGTCTTAGTGAATAGTGAGCTAATATTAACCAATTAGATTTTAGATGATTGAAAAATTCCATGAGATGAAGTAGATCTGCATAATTTACAATAGTTTTTTTCAGTCTTAAGAGATTTGATTTATTTTTCTTAGTTTAAGTGTTATAAAGCATTCTGGTTATGAAATATGATATTTTTTCTTCATTTTGTAGTTTACAGATATGAAATTTTGCATTGTTCATTTGCGAGATAGTTGAAGAATTGGATTGTTGTCATCAATATGTTGTTTTATGAAGTTATTTTAATGTTAGCCTGTTAATTGATTGGAACAGCAGTTGTTAAAAAGTTTTAAAGACCATCCAAATTTCAAACAGAGAGAGGTTCTGCAGCTTATAATAGTAATTACATGCAATAATTATGATTAGAAAAGTCATCAAAAGTTAATTTAAATTCTATGGGAATTCATTTCTTAATTGTAAACATATAGATTTATAGGGCATGCTGACAACTATTTAGTTTGATAGTCACCCAAGCTTAGACAGAAAATCAAAAACTGAATAGATGGACCAAAGTCTTGAAACTGGATAGAAATGCAAGAAAGAGATCTATGAGAGATGAGTCTTGTCCTTCAACAAGTGAAACAATATCTGGAAGATAATTTTTATAATAGTAGCAAAACAAATTTTATCAAATTATGCAGATAAAATTTTATGAATATATATACAGATGAAGTATAAATATTATTTTTTATATATCTTTTGTAATATTTCTTTTTATGTATCTAATAAATACCCATTTATACCTTTAGATTAGTTTTTAAAAATAATTCTGTAGAGTAGCCCTTCTTAACTTATTGTTCTATGGACCCCTGGAAAGCCACATTCTCTTTATAGAGGATCCACAAAGCCTTGAAGAAATAGTTATGAACTTTTATAGTTAACATAAAGAGAACAAATGAATGAATGAAATGTAGAAAGAAAAATAGAGACTGCAGTCTTCTTTTTTCTTTCTTCTGTAAAGCTTGGCTTTTCTGATTTACTATCTCCATTAAAAACAAAAGTAAAATTAGTTATGAAATTAAGTTTTTGATAAAAAAAAATTTACTCAGCACTTTAGGTTTTAAAGCGTTTCTCATTTAGATTCTTTTGGGTCATAATCCTGGCAACCCATAAGATTAAGAATCTTGAAAATATGCTTAATTTCTTTTAAAAGTAATCTAATTTCACATTACTATGTATTTAAAAAGACTATATGAAAACCATCTGACAAATAGAGGTTGCATGATAAAAAAGATTGAGAAACACCACTATAGAGAATTTATATATGTATATACTATAAGTAACCAGTCAGAAATAATGGAAAATCTTTCTATTGCCTCTCTGTATTACTTTAATATGTTCACAGATATAAAGATATTTAAATTAAATGGTGTGCTTATATCTGTATTATATGCAGACATATAAAAAGTGAAGAATAAAAGTATATTCTATAGTAAACAAAGCTTTTAAAAGAAAAAAAAGCCAAGTATTTTATTAAATGTTAATTGTTGCAAGTGTTGAGAAATGCGGATACCATTTTAATATGTGCTCTTGGATTTTTATTCATACATGGGCAAACCAGCAACTAAGTGATAAACTTAACAGTAAATATATGAATAATATATATACACTGTAATTTAAAGTTAATATTTTAACAATAAATACATGAGAATTTTGTATTTATATATATATAGTATTTATTGTTCATATTATTTTAATGTTATATGTATTTTCCTCATATATTAATTCTTATATTAAGCTATTTAATATGAAAGCAAAGGCTACAAAACAAAAAGAACAACATTTTTTAAACAGAAAATAGCACAACTTTATTACACTACAACTATAATTAACAAATAGTATGAAAATAAAAATTACTGTATAACAAATGATACAATCAAATATGAAAAAAAATATAAAACATTTTATATTTTATTTTGTTTAAACAATAAATACATATAATTTTAAGTTAAAGAATGTCATCAAAATCAATAAGTAGAGATCCAAATTACTATATTTTTGCTGCCATATATTTTTCTTTGAAAAAATGCTATAAAATGAAGAATAAATTTTTTTTAAGAAACAAATAATACAACCAAATAAGGAGAAATACTATGAACAAGTAGTACATTTCCCTCTTTTAATTGTTTGTATTATTTAGTGGGAAAAATAGAAAAAATAAGCAAAGATCTATGGTTGTACATCCAACAACTGGTGAAGGCAAATGTTTGGTCATGAACCTCCCTGTTCTTGTATTTACTGTTAATTTTATTGTTCAAATAATGGCAAGATAAAATGTAAAATTCTCACATATTTACTTTTTCATATTATTTAGTGGAAAAAATTTAAAAAAATAAGCCAAGATCCTTCTTACCACTGGCTAGAGTGAACATTTGTACAAGTCATGAAATTTATTTGCTATCAATACTATACATATTTAAATATAAAATTCTTATGAATTTAGTGTTAGTACTATTTTAATATTATATGTACTTGACTCATATACTCATGTAATGTTAGATTTATTACTTATTTTATCAGATGGTTTAAAGACTCTCATATGTATAAAAAAAAGTTTCAAAGTGCATACTGAAATGGTCCTGAAATGTGTGTATAATAAATAAAAATGCTGTCAATCTAAGGAGTTGATAATTGATATTTTTGTACACAATAAAAAGTATTAAAAAAATTGAAAATAAGCATTTAGTAATTTCAGTTGGTAGTATAGAAGGGAGGAATAACTGTCAGCAATTGAAAAAAAAAAAAAACTGAAAATAGATAATGTCAAGTGTAAACTTCTGGACATTTGTACTAACTATAGAAGTTTATATTTAGTTTTTGTTTATAGTTTTATAAAAACTTTTTCACTATCTTATACACAGACATTTAAAAAATTTACAAACTAAAGTTTAAATGTATTTTTTAAATGTTTATTTGCTGACAGCCATTATTAATTTCTATTAAAGAGTACAATTATGTATACAGTGAGATCTGTACAACAAATTAATTGGTTTCAGAAGCTCATTCATTATATTATCCAGCATTTGTTTTAGTTATATTGAAATATAAGTATTTAGGGGTAACCAGTTCTAGGTCCACAGTCTGAATGAAAGTTACTATTCAAAATAAATACGTATAAACAAGAAAAATCAAAAATATAAATATAGAATAGCTGTACATACTGTACAATTAGATTTTAATGAAAACTAAAATTAATTTTTTAACTTTTTTTACCTGTTTAATGCCATATTAATTTTTTTATGCATTATAAAAAATATTATATGCTCCATAAAGCTAACATTATAAAAACAACAAAGCTAATAAAATGCAATAATTAACATAGCATAAAATTAAAAAGTAAAGAATTTAAATATTTTTAAATTTATTAATTTTAAATTTATTCAAAAATTATATATTTTGATATGATAGTTTTAAAAATATAATATTTTCAATGTTTTAAAATTAATCTTCATCTAATTCTGAAAAGAATGATGAATAGAAGTATCAATCAATTATTAGTAATAGCAATTTTTTTTTAAGGAAGATTATAAGAATTTATGATTTAGATAGTAGAACTTTATTTTAGAGATTTTTTTTCTAACAAAAGTAAATATTATTTTTGATATTATTTAAATTTTTAAATATTTATTTTAATAATAACTGATAAAGAAGAATACCTAAATTTGATCAATTTATGCAATCATGCATATAATACATACATACCTTATACACATTGTCCATATTATTATTATTTGATTAATTTCTTTTACAAAACTAATATTTAAAATATAAACTGATGATTTTAATGTTTATTTGTAATTAAAAGTAGTTTTGCATGAAGATAATTATTTTCATTATAATTTTTAAAAATATAATAGATGAAATTATATATACCAAATTCATCTATAAAATTATTGTAAAATTCTTTATTGGGGAAAAATTTTTTCAATGTGAAAAAAAATAATAATTTTTTTTTTTCTCTAAAATCACTCTAAAAAACAAAAAACTATAAATCAGGCTGTTGTGTGGTTTTTTTTTTGTTGTTGTTGCTAAAATCTATAGGAAATTCTCTATATGATGATATTTAAAACATGCATTCATAGTATTTTTTTTCTAGGAGAAAAGTGACAATTTAATCTGTTGAAATGCTTTACACAAAAAAGTTCAAAGCATAAAATTAAATTGTAAGCAAATTTATATATCCTAATAAAATGTCAAAATAACTGATTTCAGAACTTTCACTTTAAAGTGAGATAACTTTAGTAATGATTTTACTAGAAGTAGCAGTTTCACCATGTATTATAATGCTAGGCAATCTAGTTCTTTTTCTGAAGTCAATGAACCATATTTTGCTGGCGATCAATTCTTTCGTATAATCAGCACTTGCACCAGAAGATTTACCAAACATTTGCTTGACTTTTTGACAAACAATTACTTTCTTAATGTTATCTACCATTTGCTTTTGAGTAATGCACATTATCTGGAAATATTTTTTTCTATCTGATCATTTTTTAATTCATTATTATTTTAAAATGATATGGATCATTGTTTAATCATGCTACATTTATAGCTTTTTAAAATTTTTTTTTTTTGTATTTCAGAATTGATCAATTTTTTTGTCTATTTTTCTGACTCATCATTAAAATAATATTTATACATATATGAAAAGAATAAAAAAACAGCAAATATGAACAAATTGCAGAAGGATAGCTGAATAGAAATAAGCTCACAAAGCGTGCACTGAGAAGTCTTACACTTGATTGCTATATCAGATAGTAGTGCTCAATATATTTTTTTATTTCAACAAATAGCATTATCAAATATAATAGTTCTATTAGAATTTAGTTTCTGCCATTGTTACCATAATGTTGTGTTCAAAATAATTTATTTTTGATATTAAGCAGCTTTTAAATTCTGCTTTTATTGCTTTTAGCTAAAATTATTACAATATACTCATCTGAAAAAATACTTTAAAAAAAATACATACAATATTTTCATTGCTAGAGATGGAAGAAGATAAAGAAACTAAATTAATAACTAAGAATTACATGACAAAAATGTCTGCCATTCTACCATTTATTATATATATTTCAATTTGTTGTATAAATAGTAATTTAATGAGAAAAAGTATTTGTTTTATTATTTATTTTCTTTATAAGTTTTTGTTATAGTATTCCTCATTGCAATATATAATACATATAGTAATAATGCCAATTCATTTGCAGTTTTAATTATTTGTATTATAGGGTTGCATGATTAAGAAAGCTTAATAAAGATTTTTGATAGATGTTTTAATACATTTATATATTGCTGGGTGTGCATTCATATATTTAATATATATGTATAATTATTTTATATCATTGTAAGATATTAAAAGGAAATAGATCTATAGAGTTAATACTACTATTAAACATTTAATAAATTATAATAAATAATAAAAATTATATATAACAGCTATATAAATATATATTAATAATAATTGTACGTAAAAAGCCTTTTTCGGCTTCTGATTTTGTGCACTTTACAAATATTAAGGTTACAAAACTAGTTGCCAAAATAAGCTTTTTATGTTTAATTATTATTAATAAATATATTTATATAAATTCTGTATATGACTTTTTTATGTTTAATTATTATTAATATTGTTGTATATGACTTTATATGAAAAAACAGCATAATGGACCTCATTATTTTCTATTTTTAATATTTAATAAAATATACATGCGTAACTAAATTATACCATTGCATCACAATGGATATAAGGTAGTATTTATGGCCATGGCTTCAAGTTCTTCCATGTAAATATTGCTAATCAGGGTGAAAGTGATGAGCTTATAGTCATCCTGTGATTTATCTGGGAAAAATTGTGTTATATTGAAAGTATGTTGCTGTCATGCCGATTGTTAATAGTTCTGTTATATTATCAATAGGGAGAATTGTTTTGACTTGTAAGCTATTATCATCATTTAATCTTTTTCTTAAATTGACAATGCTTTATGACAGGATAGATTTGTGAATACATTTTTCCACATCAAATTTTTTCAGTATGTCATTTCTTTTAATTTTCATGTCTTGATTAATTTCACAAAGTGCTTATAATCCCTGATAAAGGACAATGTTTTGTATGACAAAGGGCTAAGAACCTTGAGAAGAATTTTTGACAAATTTTGGCAAGATAATTTTTTTTAAATAACATTAATTCTTAATGAAATGTGGTCATTATGGATTTTAGATAAAACATAAAGATGCTGGAATGTGATTAATTTTCTTTTTTTCTGAATTGGTGAAATTAGTATTGCTTGTAATTTTGCTTGTATAGTAAGTATTGGATTTTTTATTTTTTGCATTGGCCTCTTGTGAGGAGTTCTCATATTTTATTATCATGATCAGTTGTATTCATTACAACTGTAATATTGCCTTTATCATCAGGAAGAATGATTAAGGATTTGTCTAGTTTGAAAGATTTAATAGCTTTTCTCTCATTGTAGGAAATGTTTGATTTCAGTTTTTGTTGTCTCTTAGATGTTTTTTTATTCTCCATATAATTCTAATGTTTTTTCTAAAGGCAATTTTTTGAGTGACTTACTCAGTGGTTACCATTGTATTTAATAAAGGGATATTAGGTGATGAAATGGCAATTTTTAATCCTTTTTCCAGAATAGAAGCTGGTAGGATGTTTGGTGCAGAGTGATGTTTGATATGCTCATGTAGGTTTATGAGTTTTTTCTTTTGATGTTCTTTTATTGTTTTATGCAATTTAGAATATGATCTTCTTACTGCCTGAAAACTCTTTGTGAGGTCTTCATCAGTAGGTTCATTTTTTAGAAAACATTCTATATTACCAATGAAATGCAAGATTTGATGTATGGAAAATCTTTGACTATTTATTTTTTCTTTTAACAGTGCCTCCCTTGCTTTTTTTTTTTTGAGTAATTTTATCAGCTTTCTAGTGTATTAGTTGCAAATTTTTATGAATATTTTATTCAGATATACATTTATGCAGGAAAGTTAATTGATTTTCTAATCTGGCTGGTTGAATTTTTCTGAAAACAATTAACATTTAATATGAGGGAAATAGTTCAACATATAATTACTACTAAAATTTCATCATTACTAATGTTCAGACAAATACTCATGTTTTATACTGTTTTGTGTTTGAATATTGATTTTGTTAATTAGATATTAAATAATTGTGTAAAAAAATTCTTTCTAGTCTTAATTACTTTATTCCATTCAATTCCTGTTTCATGGAGTGGTGTGTGTGTGTCCTTATGTCATGACAGCATGTATTCTAAGATTTTTTTTCTTGATGAGCCCAATAAAACTAGTTATTTATAAGTAGGGACAGCCATGAATTGATTAAGATTATTTATAATAAGATAATTTATTTATTTATTTCACTCTTTCTCACAGTAATAAATTATAGAATTCTTGATTCCTAAGCTAGATTTGCGCATAACAGCTATATGGGTTAGGGGATTTATATTTAGTGTATAGGCATCCAGATGATGATAATAGTGATTTCTGGGTTAATGCAAAGAAGATATTCTTTAAAGTCCATGCACTACCTTTTACTTTGTCTTTACAAATTTTATTTTTTTTCACTTGAGGATAGACAGACAATTCCCCAGATTCCTCATGGTTTAAACCACAATTTTCTGGAGAGTTACCAATAGCTAATCAATTTAGGGCAGTTGATGTTCACATAATGGACCATTACTCCAGGTACGACCCTGTATTTCCCCTGTAGCATTACAATATATAAGATTTGTTATTATCCCTAGGAGGGCTAGAAACAAATGCAGTAGATACTGTATAGTTGTTGTATTAAAAAATATTAACATTTAATAGATACTGTAATAATATTTATTTATTATCAGAAAAAATATAATAAATGAATACATTATTATTTTATTTATTTATTTTGTATTTGAGTTTTTGCATTGCTTCTAACTTATATTTTGTAAACTAATTATATCTCTTGTTTTAGCACAATTACAAAAAAAATAATAAAAATGATCAGAAATAAAGATTTCTATTAAAAATAAATGACATCAGAAATATACATTTTATATTTATTAATGATATAATAAATTGTCATATTATTATTTTTATTATTTTTTGGATAAAAAGTTGCAATGCTTTTTTTAAAAAAAAAAAAAAAAGAGTATTCAAAGAGAAAATTTATGTTTATATATGTTGTATTTCTAAATATAAAAAATCTCCCATTTAAATTATGTTATAGTTGCATAAAAATAAAGTTGAATTGTAATAAAATATTATCATGGTTTCTTTATTATATCTTAACTGAAAAAATGTCAATTAATAAATAAACATTTTACTAAGCATACTTTTAAAAAGTAATAAAACATTTCAATGACTATAATTTAAAAATTATATAAATATAATTTTTTTCATTACTGCTTTACCACTTTGCTTCATATGTATTCAAAGAATATTTCTGAATCATGATTTGGTAAATTAAAATAAAGCATGTAGAAAAAAATTAACTCACCACAAAAATACATATTAAAAATTATTTTTGATGAAATTTATATTTTATTATTAAAGTTTTTATTTTTGTAATATCTAATCAATAAAACTTTTTTTTTTGCAGCTCTGTTATTAAATTTTTTTAAACCAATAGTTTACAAATTCATTTTTGGTAAAAGCAGTCAAAATTAAATAAAAATTAGATAAGGAAATGTAATTTACAGATGATTGCTCTAGTTTTAATAATATAAACGATTAAATCTTTTTTCTCTCCTGATATTATATTTTTTATGTTTATGATAAAAGCTGTGATTAACTTGAATATATCAGAAAAAAATTACAAGACTAGCTATTTCAAATTTAACAAATAAATGATATTTTTTTTATATATGTTTAGTAATTTTTGATCAGATAAAGTTGATCATAACTGCATAATGCATAAAATTATTTCCTCATCCCCTCCAAATAATTTTCATGAGGAAATGTATTTTATAATTATAATGATCATATTTTTTGCCATAGACAAAATACCATTTATAAGAATTTTAATCCATTAAATTAATTAAGAGTGAATGTATTTATGCTAATGTAGACCCATTGTTTTGTAGTGATCAAAATATGGTTTTGATTACTTATTGTACCGAATGGAATTAGTATTTTTTTTAGTCTTTAACAATGAAAATCTTTTTTATTTTGAATGTGTCATTATTAAAAGAACCGATTGTCTTGCAAAGACCCTAGATGCTATAATCAAATAATACTGTATACTATATAATGGACAAATTTTGTACTGGACTGGACATTTTTAATATGAACGTCTTCCTAGGTCATCATCAGTCTTACAAAATGGACAGAATTTTTTTAAAATGGCAGTTGTTTTATAAAAATGTTGTAATTTTTTTAAAAAAAAATTGTTGTAGCAAATAATTGACTATTAATTAAAATATTAGATACAAATTGATGGTGATCATTATGGTAAATCCTTGCATAAAAGTTCTAAATGGGGTAAAGGTATATTTTATTTTGAAGTATTTATTTTAATATCATTGATAAATAAGAAAATCAAAATAAAGTGGACCTAAATTTGATTGATGTATGAACTACATTGATTTATACACATGTACACATACATACCGTTATATAAATATATTGTTCATATTATTATTTGACCTTTTTTTTTACAATTTATTTAAAAATGTAAATAATAAATATGATTATTTCAATAAAAATAAATAACTTAAAATAATTTGCATAATGATAATTGCATAATTTAAAAACTGGAATTATACATATCTAAATCCTTAAAATTTATTGTAAAAGTTTTCTACATTATTGACATTTTTCTTTCATTACGTATATTAAATTTTTAAAAAAATATCTTTCACTAAAATTTATATATACTGTATATATAAAAACTATATTGTACTGCCATGATTTTTGTTTTTTTGCTAAAATCTGCAGAAAATTATTTATTAACCTGATATAAAATATGTTTGAACACCTGCACAAGGTGTTTAAAATTTTTGCAAACATAATTAAGCAGAAAAGTAATGGTCTATACTGTTCAATCACTTATCTGTATTTAACTTTGGCATATTTTTGAGATATATTAATACTCATTACTCAAATTTATTTATTAATACAAAATGATACAAAATTAAGTCAGAAATAATTAAAAAATAAAATTTATTTTATAAATATTCAATGTGTGTATATTTGTATATATGCACAAAGTACTTACAAAAATTTGTCATCACATTTGTTTTAATTTAGGGAAATTATACTACCTTCTCTTTTCTTTTTTTCTTAACTAAATTAAAGACCAATTCACATAATGAACATTTTTTTAATCTAAAAACTAAATTCTTTTATTTATAATTATTAGGATAAATTGTAATAATTTTTCTTTTTAAAAAAATTTAGTAATGTGAGCAATGATTTTCATAGGAATAGCAGGTTGCATTTAAATATTAATTAAAAATTACTGAAACACATTGTAAAGAGGTGTATTATTAATTGCTTTTATTTTTTGAATAATTGAGAATAGAATGCAATAGAAATTAAAATTAGTTGCAAAAGTTAAAAGACAGTATTTACATATCAACTAAGCAAGCATTGGAAACAGCATATTGTATATATATATTCAAATGTATTTTTATTAATTAGTTGGATCATCATTACAATCTCAATTGTTTACAAATATCTAAGCTATCAGTGTTCTACAGCTGTGTATAAATTACAATAATAGTAATAGGATTTAGAAAAATGGAGTTGCCTTTAATTAATTTATTGTGATGTGATATATTGTGGCTTCTCCTTAAACGAAGTCAAGAATATCTCAGCAATTATGGCCAGATAAACCTGTTAGCCACTTTATTTTCCATTCCCCACTCTAAATTTCCCCATATTCTGCTCCATTCTATTTCCACAACATAATCTTTGTCAACTCTATAACCTTTACATCTAAATCCCCTTTATCTTTTCCCAAACCCAGCATAAAAACTAATAATTCACTTTCTGTATAATCACTTTTTTTATATATTTATTCTTCCATAACTTCGTTATATGTACCCTTTCTATTTTCAAGCATTTACATTCAATTAACAAATGCTTAATATTTTCTATTCCTTCCTTACATAATTTACAAAATAAGTCACCCATTTTTTTTCCATTTACATGTATATTCTCTTGTAGCAATTAACTAAAGTGCTGCCAATGTGTGTTATTTTGTAGATATGTAAATAAATTGTGTTTGTCTCATCATTATTGGCAGCCAATAACTTAAGTAAAATAGTTAAGAGTTTATTGTTTCTCCCTGACTAGCAGGCTGTAAAAAAAAGAAACTATTAGTTTGTGATGGCAGAATGTGGGAATAATTTTCATGTGAGTTGTGCAATTCTGTATTAATTTCATTGTTTATACATCACTTTTTTTTTTCCAGTGGCATAACTTTTTAAAAGCAAGTAAATAGTGCATAATTAAATAAAATAGTTGTAAAAATAAAACTAATCATATTTTACTTTTAGTAGCAAATAACTATAGAAATTCAGTATTTAAAGATTACATAAAATTTTAATTGTTTATAATTAAAACTAGATCATTTTTAATCACTAATAAACAAATTTTAATTATTTTTTGTTAAGTGTTTAATTTTTAAACTTTCTTTATTATGATATTAATCTTGTAAAGTCTAATGAGAATTTTAATTGTTCATAATTAAAAAATATTTATTTTTTTAAAAAAAAATATTGATATAGAGTATTATAACAATTTAAGTAATTTTTCATTACTTTTCATTGCATTAAGAATTTAATTAATGGTCTTAGGGAGAGGAGTAAGTATATTTTTGTTTTAAGTTGTATTTTTGTGAAACTAAAAAATATTGAAAAATATATTCATTACTTTACCATTTATGTTTAATTTGTTAAATAAACAATTATGCTACAAATTTAAATACTGGTCATTTGAATGAAAGTTCTTTGATTTTCTTGTAAAAATAAATTTAGAGGTCTTACCCAAAAAGCATTTTTACAAATATAGAAGTCTTTCAGTTATTAGAAGACTCTTGCTCCAAGTCTTTTCAAAGACAGGGCTGAGATCTTAGCTATGTTTAAGAACAAAAATATAAATACTAAAAATATCTTTGAAAACATTGATGAAAGGTTTTTGTTTTTCATGTACAGTACCACTATAAAATTAAAAATAATATATACAATATGGTGCATAAGCTGCATATTTGTTTACAATAATAATGCAAGAAGACACATACATTTATTTTAAATAATAATAAGAAAAAAGATAAACATGTTGCAGAATATAAAAGTATTCATAGAAACCTGGTCAATTTCTTCAAAGCTGTAACATTGCACACTTTATTTAAAAATTAAAGAATTTATGTTTATATGTAATTTCTGAAAATCACGTGTACTCTCTGGCTTTGTATTTATAATTCTGACTCCTGTATTAACAATTTCATATTTTTATTGTATTTATTTATTTTAAATTGTGTTTAACATTGAATATTACATGTGCACAAAAGAAAAAACAAACAAATATAACCAATTTATTTATTTTTTAATCAAAAAATGAATAAAATACATTTGAAAGATAAAAATATAATTATTATTTAAAGCATTTATTTAAAAAAACTTATTTGAAAAAAAAAAATTAAGAATTTCGTTTTTATTTGTTTAAAACTTGGATTTTATTTTATTCTATTTTTAGATTACTTATTACTAAAAATATACTTGATCCTTATGCAATTAATGAATCTGTATTTTGCTTTTTTAATTGAGTTTGAAGAATATATTTGAGGATTTTTATCCGTAATTCCTAAGTCATTTATTAGCAGCTTTATATACTAAATATTTTTCATTTTGTGCACACCAACACACTTGTATTAGTGTTGATTGTCGAATAGTTTATTGGTTAGATATTTTTTAAATCACATCTTTGGCCAGATGTAATTTTAATTGTCTTTCTGTTTTCCCATGTTATATATATTAACCTTCTGTATTTTAATATTTATTTGAGTTTATTTCCTGTTTTTTTTCCTTTTTTTTTTTTTTTTTGTTAATTTGTTTATTCTTTCCCTCTTTATATTTATATATGACTCTACTGGCAATAATGAATATTTATAGATTCACAAATATAATTTTATATCATCCGTTTCCAAAGTGAATATTAGATTTATATAAAAAAAAATTGTTTAATCCATCTTAATGATTGAAGAGAGAATTTCTCAAATGTTTTTATTTTGAAAAGCAATCACAGGAAGACATTTTAATTTTATTTAAATATGATATTACTTCTGCCAATTAAAAGCAGGATTTTTGAATATCTTAATAGATTTAGTAGTGTTATTTTTTTATTATTAATTTTTAAAATGCTTAAGTCTTTTTGTTGTTGTTTTTGTTGCTTTTAATGTGCTATTATAAATTGATAAATCTGTTTTCAAAGTAGAGCGTGAAAGAAATTCTGTCAAATGAATTTGTCTTTTATATGGAATCAATTTAAACTATTCACATTAATCATTTCTGGAATTGAAATCGTCAAAATATTTTAAGAATTTAATTAAAGACTCAAATGTTTTGAAACTATTAAATCTCTATATAATTCTTCTGTATTTCACTTAATACATTGCAGAATTTCAGAATTAAATATAATTTCTTTCAAATAATAATAAAAAAAAGCCTGACTTTTATTTTAACGTGAACATTTAAAAGTATTACTTTTATTGCATTCAAGATCAGCAATTTGTTGACATTTTGTGATTGATTGAAACTCAAAAATAATTCCTACAATATTTTCTTATAGAGTATTTACATAAGAATTAGTAATTTAATTTTAACAGGTAGACTTTATTCACGTTTTAATAATTTTCAGGCAAAAACATACTATACATTGATATAAACACTTTATTTTTACAATTTTTGAGCATTATTTCACATATTAATGCATATGCTTTTCTAAATTCATTTTAAGTATATATATATTCTATACCTGTCAAGTTAGCATTAGACTTATTTTACATTCATAATGAAGTCTAGGAATTTTTCTTTGTATTAAATGAAGGAAATAGATTACTTTTTTTATTGCCATTTTTTAAGAAATTCTTAACAATGAACATTGATATCTAATTATAATAATAAAGAAAGACGTTTGATTATTATGGGAGTGCTTTCTTTCTCATCATCAGGACAAAGAACAAGAAGTTAAATATGAGATTGCAATACTTATCCTCTATGAGCCACACAACCATTTACAAACTGATCATCTCAATATATTATTAGCATCATCATTTTTCAAAGAATTTTGTTGTACTAAATTTTGTCTTTTTTTTTTTTGTTCACATGCAAGACAATGGGCTACAATTTTTTTTTTTACATGTAGCTCATATAATTTTAAATATTTATATTAAATTTCTCTCTTTTTTGCATAATGTAGACATTGATGTATAGACTATTACTTGATATTCCTTAAAGATTTTTTAATTTTTTCTCTTAGACGTTATTCTATCATGTTAAAGGCTCGATAATAGTCACACCTGGGACCAGATGCTCATGTATGTGAATAAGATAGTTTGTTAGCAAAAGTCTGTCTTCTCAGGTTATTGTTATATATAAAAATGCATATTATGCACCAAAATACTTGTGCAGATGTTCATGAAAGTATCTTTAGAAAAGGATTTAAATAAATGACTGATGTTAGTCTTATTTTTGAGAAATGCTGGGATCAGCTTATCATTATAATTGAAACTGGGACATGTTAAAAATGCATCATGTTGTGTTTCAGATTCTTTGTGGCCAAAAGGGCACAGTTCATCTGCATTTGAATGTCTTTTAAATCTGAAAAATACAAGGTAGGTTGAGCAATTCCAAGATTTATGTTTAAGAGAAAATTGAAATATTTTGGCTCCATAGACCAGAATTTAAATTTATGGCAGATCTGTTTATTTATTATATTTAGTATGGGTTTATGATTATACATTGAAAAAAAAATAGTATTGTGTGGATTTTCCAGTTGTTTGAATGAGCCATAGGTCTGTAGAGTAAATTTGCAAAGACTTTAGCACTTAATATAATCATGTTGAGAGTTTTTTTAAAATTCTGAATATATGCAAATTGTGCAAACCCAAACCATTTTATGACAGTGAACATTGAAACTGTTTTAATGAGACTGCCACTGTTCTTTTTCCTAAAGCAATTTTCTGCAAAGTAAGTAGATATGATTAACAAAGGCTTTTGTATACAGTATTATAGGGATGTAATAAGTAGTTTTTGCTATGGCTAAGATATTAAACAGGGACACTTTTGGACAGAGGAAGATTTTTTTCTATTTTTAAATTTTTCTTGAATTAATATCTTCATTGACATATGACTCAGGTAAAATTGGAATGTTCTCTAATACATTTTCCTGAGTAAATTTGCCATGATTTATTTGAATCCAAAATTAATTTAAGCAATTATGGGATCTGTTTTTTGGATGAGATGTCATCCATGTAAGCAATCCCAGGTAATTTATTTTTTATTGCTTTAGCAAGGATGTTAATATTTATGATAAATAGAAGGGCACTAATGGAGAAGGATATTTTTTCATTGAATGTTATAAATAACTCTCTCTTAAAATAAGTGATTTGTTACTATGTATAAATAAACTCTGAGAGCAGTGGTTTTTGATATTGTATTAACTAATATTTTTATTGGAACTATACCAAAGTCTGATTTTAATGTCCAGTTGAATTATAACCAGATTATATTTTTTATTGTTTTTTTAAAACTGTGTCTATAGCTGTTCTAAAAAAATATTGTTTGATGAGTTGTGAATCCTTCTTTGAAAATATGTATTCTTGATAACAGTGGCCATATATACATGCTAAATTTTATCTTTAAAGACAGACTCTACATCTTTATAATAAAGGACCTCATTGATACTAGGTCATCAATTTATTAGTGTGGTAACTTTTTCTTGTTTTTATTTTTTATTTTTATGAAAGCTATAAGAGATATTGAATAGATTTGAGTTTTATAAATTGTTTTCAATCAAAACTTTTCTAAATTTGACAAGTACAATACTGTGAATTTATTAACGTATGCGTACAGAAACCTTGGAATAACATACATTTTAGAGTGATATGAAATCTAGTACTGAATTTAACTTTGAATAAATTCTCTAGGCATGAATTTAATGTTTTATTCTCCTGATAATTTTTTTATTATTAATTATTTGATATACATTCTGGATCTCTTATTTCTATGATTTATATATATATTTTTAAAATTCTTTTTAAAATTATTTGAAGCATCATTGTTAATCATGTTTTATCTTATAAGGCTTAATAATTATTTTTTTCTGTAGATAGAATTAATAGTTATTAGGATGATTTTGTGATTTAGATTATGAATCTATGTTTTCTCTTATGTATATAGTCTGTCTTGTCTCAATCTACATTTAAAAGCATAGTTCTTAATACAGTTTCTTTTTGGTTGATGGTAAATGGTGTTAGCTATAATATTACAGGTTTTGCAATATTCTTTTAATCTATGTTTCACTTTCTTTTAATAATTAGATTGCCAGCCATACTCATTGAATCCCATAACCACCATATCTCTGCTATAACTTACTATTGCTTCCATTTTCTTAACTCACTTTTTTTTTTATCGTCAGTTACTTTATATTCCAAATATTTATTTGATTTTAGAATGACCTATAAATGATTTCACAACATAATAATTAGCATATCTGTCTTCAAGTCTAAAGTTCAAATTCAGATGAAACTTGGCAAAAATGTTTAGATTTCATGCAAAATTAGGATTTTTTCCCCAGGCATCTAATCCATATCCAACCCAGCTAACTATTAGTAACTGAGTACCTATATGTTTTTTGCTGGAAGTAAAACAAGAAAGGAAATTATAAATCCTCACTAGACAATAGTGAAATGTTCTTTTGAGTATTATCTTCACTGTTTCTCTTTAAAGGAATTCTGGATAAACTTTAATCTTACAATAGGCTATTTAAATTTGTTTTACTTTATGATATTTTATGTAATTAGAAACATTTACTTAAGTAAATGTTATTATGAAAATTATCAGTAATTATTTTATTATAGTAATGTAAATCCATCCATCATTTTATATATTTTTAAGTTGTTTATGTATTTAAGTACAGTTTTACCAAATAAAAGTTCTCTTTTTTAATCCATTAATTTTCTTAAAAATCATTCTACAATTTATAGAAAACAGAAGACTGAAACCAACTATTTTAAATAATTATTTAAAAAGTTATTTCTCAGGCAGTGAAAACTTATCTTCACGGCTTGCCAGCTGTTGAAAGAACATGTTTTCAGCAACTTTCTTTAATTACTAGCAGTTGAGGTAAATTTGATGTAGAGTTTTGAATTGAAAAAACATTTTTTCTGTCTCATTATTTTCCTGTTTCAGTAGTGTTATGATGGAGAAATAGTAGTTTAATTTTTAATAAATCTATCTATGCTCATATATACATATATTCTCACTTACATTGTACATGTTATAGAAAGCAAAGACAAATTATTGCAAAATATTTTTTTGGTTTTTACTTAGTGAGTAAAGCATTTATTTAATACACACTAATATATGCCACATATAAATGTTCTCTGTCTTTAGAGTTTATTGAGGGAACTAGATTAGTAGAGTTCTATGACCAAATGATAACCCTTAATCATCATGATCTTTGATACTTAGCATTTTTTTCGTATTTCCACATTAATTTTAATCGTGTTTTAACACCACAAAATATGTGCTTTTCAGTACAAGATTTTAAATTGATTAGATGTGAACTGATATGTATATAATTTAAAATTTTTATTGATGCTTATGAAATTAAATTTTTTAAATATTATTCCAATATATATATATTGTAATGGGTATATTCTGAAATATGTAACAGCAAATATTCATGATACTTGGGTTTGAACCAGGAAACAACTATATACAAATTAAGTTTTGATTTAAATAAATATAAAATATGATGAAAGTTGAATGGCTAATAAAATTTGAATAAAATGATTCAATTCAAATATATAATAATGTTAATCAATTGATGATGATGATGATAAAGTCTTTCCAATAGTATTTTATTTATTTTTGGTTTCAATAATAATAAAAAAAGAAACTCTCAGGTGCCAAATCTTCTAACTTGAAAGTTTACTTTTGGGAAACTTATTAATGTACATCATCATCATACTTTAAAATTTTAAATGATCAAATTTCAATAGTAAAATTTGTTCATAATGTTGCCTTCTATATATAAAATTAAAAACAATCAATTTAAAACAAAATTGAAATAGACAACTCACTATAAATAAAAAAAAAATTTAATACATCAATCCAGCTTTTATTCCTTAATGGAATCTTTTCAAGATGTTTCTTTTTACACAATCACATGACCAATTACTGCCATTTCTGCATGTCCTAGTGGATTGCATTATTTCTCAGAATTGATATTATTAGCTTATTGGATATTAAAAGCATTAGTTTTGGAATAAGTTCATACAAACTAAATGGATTAATAAAAAAAATAATGTAATAATTTATTAACAATGCATAAATAAAAACTGTTGTGTATATACTAGCAATTACTAATATTATACAAAATATGGATTTTTTTTAGGAAAAGATATTTTTAATTTAAGTTTAAGGCCTTATAATATCTATAATGATAAGATCTTACCATGTGAAATATTTAAACAGTTCCAAATCATAGTTTATTACAGATATCGGATTTCTTTATTAATTTCTCCTAAAATGGTAGTTCTTTCCTTTGGGTACTGGTAATGTTAGAGAGTAAATACAGCAGTATTAGTGATGTTATATAGAGTATAGCAGGGTCCCCAACCTTTTTGCACTTAAGAGCACATTCTATAATACCGGCCAGGTGGTGGGCACCATTTATTTTTTCAATGTAAATTTATAGTTGGATATTGTTAATAATACACATAATATACCAAAAAATATTTATTTCAAAAATAAAATTTTAACATATAATTATAAAATACAATAATTTACAAGAAATTTTAAAAATTAAATTTATTTGTATCAGATAAAATTTTTTTTATCATGTTCGGATAGCAGCGGGCACATGTAAAAGGGTCTGTGGGTGCCATGGTACCCATGAGCATAGGGTTGGGGACCCCTGGGGTATAATATCAGTAGATCTTGGATAGTTTTTACAGCATTGCCCATTAATTTCTTCATGGTATTATTACGGAAGGCAGTGGCTGGTTTTGGCAAACATCAGTGTTAGTTTGTGGATTTGACTGCATTTTCTGAGAAATTTCGGCTGATGTGGTTTTAGTTATCTAGCCAAACATGATAGATAGTTTTTGTGTTAGATAAAATTCTCATACTTGTTGATATAAGTGAAGTATTGAAAAGTACTTTAAACAGCAAAATACAGCTATTCAATTTATAATGAAAAACAGTTTTCAACTAGCAGTTTCTGTTCACAGAGTTGGATCATTGCAGCACTGCTTCTTAAGATGAGTTTTCATATAAAAAGTAGGATAGACTGCATGCACTGGAATTTACTAATAAACTACTAGTCTTAGTTCCTTGTTTCCAACCTATTTATACTCTACTTGATAGTGTTCAACATGTTTTTTCAAGCAAGGATTTATCACCAGCTGATTATTAAGATTTGATCTCTCTCTTTCTTCATTTATATTAATTAATAGTTTAGGATATAGCTCAATAATTTATTCATTTATATTAACCTATAATTTTACATGATTTTAGATCTGCCATCAGATTTACTTTAAGAATCAACAAGTTGTTTAAATAAAACTTTTATTTGAAAAGCAGATTAAAATGCTTCATATTTTTCCAAACTACACAACTTAAATCTTTGTGCACATTGAGACTGCTTTTTTTTTTTTTATATTGTAATTTATCATTTTATTTTTCTCACATATTAATGCACAAACTAACCTTTTTAAAATTTTTTTAGGTAGTTTACTCAAGTGACACATAGATATATGCACACATACACAAATGACAGATTGTATATTTATTAGTCAGTTCATATAAGTTTTTTTATTAAAGATTTTTTTTTTTTTGCATGCAGCTCTATAATATAACTAATTCAAGATGCTATTGTTATAGCTACAAATTCCCTCTCTTTAAGATGAGATAATGGGGCAGTGAATTTTTTCATTTGTATGCTTACTACAAAATTTTTAAATTTTTATTCATTTTTCTAATTATTTCAGTATTTCAATTCTTTTTATAAATAGTGTTTTACAGAAAACATATGTTCATAATGTGCAGAGATTTGCTTGGCATCTAATGCTATAAAAATGCATAGGATTTCAACTCTAGGATCTATAAAAATTCCATCGTAGGTCATTAAGATGTATGATAAAGTATAGACACTAAAAGGATTATCTCAGTTTGATTTCTGTTAAGTTACCCACAAGTCATCAAAAATAAAATATAAGCCTTGCTCCTTTTTGAGTCTTAGAGGCTGACAAATATCATTTGAAAATTAAGCTATGCTACCTTTTGAATCTTAGAGGCTGTTAAATTAAACAAAAACTCAAACTGCACCTTGCTTCCTCTGAGCCTTACAGGTGAGTGAGTAAACCATTTGAAAAAAAAAAGTACCAGCATTTGAGACAATATACACTTCAAAATGTCACATAACAACATAGGTCTCGTATACATGACCAAATCTCAATACATTACTAGAAATAGAATATATCTAAGCAAACTTTAATAGAAAGTTTTTTTTTATCCTCTACAGCAATGGTCTTCAACCTTTTCACACCTGCGGACCAGCAAAAATAAGGATAAGATTTCGCGGACCTGCAGAAGTTTACAGATAATTTTTCTTAAAGATGTAACCTGCTTAGCCTTAGATAAACATAATTGTTATAACTGGCCAAAACAGCACACTAGTTATTGTGTATTGTAATGGTGTTGTTTACTTTCACATGCTGAACACAGAAAACAGTACAATAACAATCGTTCTCATTAATGTGCTTGCATTTCTATGTTTATTATTTCATTGTTAAAACATGCAAGAATAAAATGTTATTCACCTGAATATTAGGAAATATCATAGCTAGTATAATTACATGGCAATGATTATGATAAATGTAATATCTGTATTTAATGTTAAATATATAAGATAGTTATATATATATGGAGGTTGTCTTTTGATAGTAGTAAGGGCAAAATAGAAATCGCGTAATTAAAATCACCATATAGCCAAAAAAAAAAATTTGTCGTATTTTAAATCTGAAAAAATAAAACGAAACGTGTAAAAATCTGAAGTTTTGATGTTATTGTAATTTTTTTTTTTGTGCTGGTGTGTTGAAAGGATCAAAAAATGTAATTAATAGGAAAAGTTTTTTTTAAAAATGGTAAAATAGATATCGCGTAATAGAAATAAAGCCCCCCCCCCAAAAAAAAAAAATCGCTGTATAATCGTTGTCTTTAAAAAAAAAAAGACAACGAAATTTGAAAAAGTCAAAAGTTTTGATCTTGTTTTAATTGGGGGGGGGGGGGATTGAGAAATACTTTGTAAAAGTTAAGAGACAGAAATTTTTTGGTTGTTTTTCTTTTTAAAAAAAGATGAAATAGAAAAACAAATTAATTTATGTATGATTGATTAGATTTCGTTTTTGTTCTGTTTATTTTTTTTTAACCAAGTAAAAATGCAATGAAAAAATAAATAAAAACTGTTTATATTAATTAAAAGTTTAAAATCTTATTATTTTGTGCCGGTCCGCAAAATCTTATTATTTTGTGCCGGTCCGCAGCCCAGTGGTTGAAGACCACTGTTCTACAGAAAGCAATAACTATTCTGGCCATATGTTTCATAGTTATTTTCAATATCTAAATTATTAATTTTTTTTTTTCATTACCAATAACAGTCACTCTTGCTTTCTAACAAGTTGGATAAATTTGCTTCCTTTGATCATTTTGGTTATTTTTTAACTCTTTACACAATATCATTTTTCCTTAAAATATTTTCCCTTTTAACAGATCCAGAGTTGACAGAGAATTAGTCATTCTTTTTTCTTGTAAAATTAAGTTTTACCTCTCTCCAGATATTTTTTTAGTGGTGGAGATATCACTTGGGATGACTCAAAAAGCCTAATATTCTCTTCATTCTGAAGTAGATCTTTTTCTTTAATTTCTCTTCTATTTTCTTATTCATTCCACACACTGGCAGTGGAACTTTATGATCTATCAAAGATAATTTATTGATTCAAACTCAGGATACTATTAGAGCATTTTATTCTCGGATTTTCTTATATTTTTTAGCCTTTTTATTTTTTAGGCTTTACAATATTGTCAAGCATTTCTATTTTTAGCTTTCTTCACATGTTTTTTTTCTTCATCCTTTTTTTTTTTAATATTTAGGCAGCAGAATTCATCTTGTTGCTTAAAGGTGTAAAAATCTCAAAAGATTCCTTAAACAATGAACTCTGGCATTCAGCTACAAGATTTTTAGTTTCATTATTACTAAAATTATTTTTTATTTCATTACTTGTTTTTATGGATACCTGAATTAGGACTTTATTTCAATACCAAAGAATCATGTATATTAGATGCTTTAACTAAATTCAAATCCTCATTTATTTCCATTTTTTCTTCCAGTTTTTTTACTCTTTCTACTATATTTTGCATATTTTCCTGCAATTTATTTTCAGTAGATCCAATAGATTTTTGGACTATTTCTTCTAAATCACTATGTAATTTTCTTTTTATGCACTCTATTTTCTGTCGTACTTGTTCTTGTATTTGACCTGTTATTTCCAACTTCAGGGTGATTATACTCTCTTGTATCATTGCAAACATTTTTGATGCATTTCTTTAAATTTACCATTTCTCTTTTGTTGCTTTTCTTCAAGCTTTAAATTCATTTCTTTAAATTCATTGTTTCTTTTTTGTTGTTTTCTTCAAATTTTTGTTGCATTTCTTCAAAATTTGAATGCATTTCTTTCAATTCACTGTCTCTTTTTTGTTGGTTTTTCTTTAATTTTTAAATGCATTTCTTCACATTTTTATTGTAGCATTTCTTGGATTTTTTTTGTTGTTATCAATGTAGATAAGGTGTAAATTTTTTTTAAAAGCTATAAATGAAATGTATATCAATTAATTAATAAAATTACAAAAGCTAAAAAGAAATTTAATTGTAGAATAAAACCTCACTTTTTTGCTATTATGCTAGACACAAACAAAGATGATGACTAGCATGGAATATAGACAGTTTACATTAAAGAATATTATGGATCTAATTTGCATTCACTTAGCAAAGAATTGACAAAACTGGAGAGTTTGTGATTATGTTAAAGGATACAATAAAAAGTAAACATAAATCAAATCATATAAACAAGATTGTAGATTATTTAAATAAGATTAGCAATTGATATACAAATTTGAAAGGGCAAAATTTTAGTTTCATATAGTTAAACAATTAAGCATTTACTTATATAAATCAAAGTAGAATATATTAAATGTGTTTGGTAGCCTTATCCCTACAATATATATTTTAAAACCTTGGGTACTTACATATTAAACCTGCTGTGACATTTCTTGCTAGAGTTAAAATATGTAGTAAAATTTGAGAATTATTGCTCATGTTTGGGATGGTATATATATGTGAAATGGATATATATGTGAAATGTCACATCATGTCTAATACATAAGTACCAAAACTTGAAATTTTGAATTGTATTTGCAGATTAATCTTTTATATTGGACATGTAAACATAGTAATAAATATTTGTCATACTGGATTAATTAGCAATTTTAAGACTATTTAAATTTAAGCGTAGCTATATAGAAAACTTGTATTGCTTGTGTGTATGATTTATTAATGACAGCAATAACATACATTGGCATCTAGACTTTCAATTTTCTTTTCTTGAAAGGTAATATTTTTCACCATATTAATATCAGATAAAAATTCTCGGTAGTGTAAATTTCCTCAAAGTATCATAATTAATAGAATTTCTTTAAAAATAATTTGATGACTTGAGGCAATGTCTGATTGATTAGGGAATTGGCCTAAGGAGAAAATTAGTCATTCTTCAAGTCTTCATATACACTAGATTTTGAATAAGTATAAAAAATTATTGTTGAGCATATATTTTTTCATATAATTCATATTTTTCAGATTTGGTGTTATTGTTACTGATTTTAGCATAGTTTCTAATGCTACCAGAAATAAAGCATTTGTGATTAAAATTATCAAAATGACTGCAATATATGCAAAATTTGAAGTAATTAATATTTCTGCTTTTAATCAGAACAATCATAGCAATATTATATTATTTTTATACTGCCATAGATTCTCAATTTCTTATTAATATATATATATATTCAGGTTTTTGCTTCTAGGTGAATATCCAAAAGTTAATAATCAGTATATTTAATCTCTTGTATAACATGTTTTAGATCCATTGCTTCAGTCAAATCTTGTTATGCTTTTCTGCAAAAATCAGAGAAGAAAATGTATCTCTATATTTTAGTGATTGTCTTTGGAGATAAAGTATTTTGTAATGTCATAAACCATTTTAGTTTTGCTTTGTAATGCCATGATGCTTTTGCCGAAATCATTTTATTAATTAACTTTTTTACTTTTGCAAGTAAAGATTGAGAGTAATTTTTGATATGACAAAATTATCATCTTTTATATAACTACCAACAGATCTAGTAGTCAACAAATTTGTCAAGCAAGTGGAATATTGCTCTAGTCAGTAAAAAATGATAAGCAAATAAGAAAATCAAATGACTTATTGTTTGGGAAGTTATCATATTTGAGCACTGTGTCAAAGTTGAACTGCAACCCATAGATTTTTCCAATTCTTGAACCCCCACCCTAACATTGTGTTATATCATGCACCATGCAGATCATATTTTTGAGAATGAGAATTACTGTTTTAATTCTGTAATGTTAAATGCTTGCATTCATTGATTTATTTATATTGCCATTTCTTTGTAAAGAGGAGATATTATTAAAAGCTTTAATTCAAGATATTATTCTTTCTCATAGCCCCACTATCTTCAAGAATTATTAGCATTTGAAACTTTTGTAGTAATGTGTGAAGAATCTTAATTTTATGTAGCAGCTTGCTTCTTTTTTATAGAAATCTTGAATGGCTTTTTTCATAATTTTTTTCTTTGATACTAATCTTTTTTTAATTCAGAGTTTTTATTTGCATATTCAGTATTACCGTTCATTATTATTATTACTATTTAAAAAAATTCAATTTATTACTCCTTATTATTATAGTAGGACTACATCATTATTATTAATGTTTATGTAATTTAATTTTTTCTAATACTTATTTAATTTTTTACCTACTGATATCCTTAATTCATAGCAGTTACAGTTTTACAATTTATATCCTGAAAGTCTATAATGTTATTTTTTTTCTCTTTTGAAATATTGCAGTATTTTACAAGTGAACTTACTTTATAAAAATTATATTAGCTGCTTGACTATTGTTATTATTTTATTTATAAAGTGTTTTGAATTGAGATAACAACTAAAGTCAGCAGTTTTCATAATCAACACAAACTAATAATTATTACTATATAATATGTAATCACCAGTTTTTTTAAATACTAGTGATAGTTATAACTGTTATTTAATAATGCTCACAAACTGAACAGTGTGAAAAATGTCAACAGTTGATTAGAGTGAATTTGATGACTGTAAGCAGAGTAAACATCTTTATGAAAAAATATGTTTGAGACAAATAGATAAATCATATAATATGAATACAATAAATCTATTTTTGATAAATTTTGTTAAATTCCCAAAAAAATTCTTTAGCACTGGTAATTGTGAATTATCATTGTAATAATTTTGTTTTATATCCAACTCTTTGGGAAAGTGTATTATGGTATAATTGACATCACATGCTGGCGTATAAAAATCCAATCTTCAGACATCAACTGGTTTCTGACATTTGTCTTTGTCATTGTAGACAAGTATTCAATGTTGGAACTAATACCTTGTACATCTACAGCCATTTCTACTTTTTTATATCATTCAAACAAAAATCTGAAATTTAAAACCCTCATATTTTGAAACCAAATTGCTATATTGATCTAGTACCAAATCATTTTCTTTACGTTTTTGAAACTTCAGTTATATAACAACTGAAGATTTCTCACTTTTGACTAGAAAAGTTAATGCCAACACCACATGATTTCTTGTACTGAACCATCTACACAAGCTTGAGTAATCATTGAACTCCAGCTAATATAGCATATTTGTGGATAAATTGAATAGTATGTAAGCATACTATCATTTTTAAAATAATTTACTTAAAGTATCAGTGTGAAATTGTAAATTAATGTATGTCTGGTCCAAGATGGATGAATAATGGAAATTTTTTAAGATCACAACTAAGTTTTAATAAACTCTGAACAAATTTAACTAGCTATTAATTTTGATTACTAAATGGGTATTTATTAGTAGACTGTAAAATTTACTTGTTTATCTAGATTGTCCAGACAAATGTTGATGCTGTGGATGTAAAAACAGACAGTACAATTGTAATTAGATACTGACTTTACTCTAACGCAGGGATGCCCAACCTGTAGCTCGCGAGTCACATGTGGCTCGCGTAACTGTTTAATGTGGCTTGAATTGCACTCTTCAAAAAAATTGATAAAATATTTTATGTTCCTTGATGGCACATGCACACACTAAAAAATAAACATTTTTACAATACAAACAATAACGATATGCAGTGTCAGGTTTCACATTAAATAAAATATATTTTTCCTGTAATTGTAATTTATATGTATGTTACCAAATTTTTAATAAATAAAATGTATTTACATTTTTTTTCTTTTTAACATATTACACCATTTTTTTTTTTTGCTATACACGTTTGGTTTGGTGCTATATATATATTGTGTTTAGTGCTCTTGTATATATTGTTGTTTTTATCGAGAAAGATCCTTGTAGACGTTTGGTTTGGTGCTGTATATATATTGTGTTTAGTGCTGGAAATAGTTTTTATCGAGATAGATCCATGTACACGTATATATTTTGCTGTATATATCGATGTTTAGTGCTGTAAACAGTTGTTTTTATCCGTGTACACGTATATATTTTGCTGTATATATATATATTGATGTTTAGTGCTGTAAATAGTTGTTTTTATCGAGATAGACTCGTGTACACATATATATTTTGCTGTATATATTGATGTTTTCATCGAGAAAGATCCGTGTACACGTTATTTTGGCCACATTAGAAACGGCGGATTGATACCAATGTGAATAGGCCATCCCCCCCCCACCTATCTCCCTACATTGCAGGTTTAGTACCCAAGTACCATGTTTATAAATGTAATATGAAAAATGTAATATATAATTGTGGCTCCCCAAATTTTTTTAAATTCTCAACTGGCTCGCGTCAAGTTAAAGGTTGGGCACCACTGCTCTAATGCAAGAGCTGTCATACTACTTATAAATCTAGAGCTCATGGTTTATCCTTAATTGTAGTGTTGTAAGACAATGATACTTGTTCACTATAATATCAAATTGATTCAACAATTATTGATGATCATAGTTACCTTTGCCAAAACCCTTTTAAGAGTTATCAAACTTGTTTGACATGTTTAGAGTATAAGTTATAATATCTTTCAAGATTATATATAAAAAAAACTAGAATTATTAGAAATATTTTAAGAGGGAAGTGTTTTGTAAAAATTATTAAAAGAAGTTTTAATATAACAGCTTTTTTTAAAAAAGTGAAATACAGAGTAGTTTGATAATTATAATTATAGATTAATTTATGAACAATTTTGCTTAGATTTTAATTATAATGACACTTCCACTGCTCCCCCCTCCTTAACAATTAATTGTATATATATCTCAGCATGTAATCGCAATTTATAAGTTAAAAAAATACCACTTTTCTATCTTTTTTGTTTAATTAAATTTTTTTAAAGTAATAAAGCATGCATATATATCTCATGTCTGATTATTTTAAGAGTTTTATTGTATTTTAATATATTTAATAACACTTCCCAATTTTTTATTTCCAAAGACTTGCCAATTTTATCTTTTACTTATTGTTTCATTTATACAGGTTTTAACATTAAGTACCAGATATACTTGTGATATCTCTATCACTATGGCGTAGGACCATTATTTGCACTAAGATATGTTTCTATTTTATGCAAGATAAAATTATATAATATCTGATTACTGTTTAGAGAAATATTGAGTTTCTTATGGAAATAAAGAAAACCTTAAAGTTTTGTAGAAATATTGATGGAGATAATAAGATTGATGTGCTGATGCTTGATAATATTTAAATAATTTTGGGAGGATATGTCACAGTATTGGAAAATTAATTGAAGATAACAATGTTTGCATCTTGGAATGAATCTGGTTTTTTTTAAATTTAAAATTAACCGCAGGTACAAAAATTGTTTGGTTTATTACTCATGAGTTTGTAAAAAGTTCCAGCACTGAAAATAACATTTGAAGCAAACCTTAAGCTCCAGACTATTCCACTTGAAAATTTTTCCTAACTATATGATACTGCAGTTGTGATGATGATTAATTAAATAGCATGATATATTTGCCACATTGTAACAGTCTCATTACTATGTTGCAAGGAAAAAACAAACCCATGATAGGTTTATTTTATCAATAGCCAAATATAAACTTATTTACTTTTGGGGAAAAGTATAAATAATTTATTTAACTATATCATAGACTTCTTGTATGCATTGTTCAGTTTTTATTCTTATAATACAATAGCTTCAGCATTGTAAACATCATGTCAGAAAATAATGAATAGAAATGACAACTTTGAGCACTAATTGTCTGCTTGTGAAGCTAACAACAATAAATGTTGATAGTCATTAAGATATTTCAAACATATGCTGAATTTATTCCACTTACATTAATTTTAACTATAGTTTATTATAATTTCTGTTAGTTTTTCTCAGCAAGCATTGATTTTCAATCATAGTTTTATACAAATTATGTTTAGAGAATGTAATTCTTCTTCTTGAGACTGTCTCTCTTGAAAGTTTTGGTCACTAAGATTCTAATTAAACAGGGATCAACATTTACTTTAAAATTTGGATAGGCTTAACATATTGTCTTATAAGCCCATAAAACTTCTATTTTCTTTCAGTTACTTATTACTATAAGTTTACAAAACTTCCAGCTACTTTATTTCAGTTGCTTATTACTTTCTCCAGTAAAAATAACTAAATAAATAAATTAGAAAGTAAGCAGTCTTTGATTTATATAATGAATGTATTTATTTTTAAAAAAAAAATGTCAAGTAACTTTAATAAATTAGTTGCTTGCAAATAAGTATAATGTTCTTACCTATAAGAGGAAAAATGAAAGAAGAAAAGATAAAAAATTAAAAATAATAATAAACACCAAAATATATATATATAATAATCAAAATTATTGTATTTGTAATTAAAGTATGGAAATGTGGTTGCACAAATACACCACCCTTTATCATAGATAATACAGAAATGATCCACAACCTTTTGAGAAGCTCATGTTGAATGGGCCACACACTAACTTAAATGATTGAAGAAAGTAAGAAAAAAAATGGTAGAGAGAAAAGAGGATATATACTTAACCATAAGGCACATACACATATTGGAAACAGCTGGATTCATTATAAAAAAAAAAAAAACAACAACATTATGAAGATTGATAGTATTGTCAAATAGAAAGATATTAGTTATTTAATTTAATGGAAGATACTGAAAGAAAATTTTACAGGGTTATGCTCAATAAATTTTATTTTGACAAAATAGAAGGTCTTTTATAGAGATGCACAAAATGTTTTTGATATTATCTTTCCTAATTGCTTTTTAAATAATACTGTATTAATTTAAATATTTCTACTATTAGCATATATCTGCAGTTAAAAATATCATCATAAATTGGTATACTGTATATTATTATTTTTATTAAGATCCAAATTTTAATGAGATTCCTTAGGAAACCTTATAAAATACAAACCTCAATAAAACGTATTTTCATTAATATATATGTATTTTGAAAAGTAGTTTGAAAAGTGCACAAATCAACTATTACTGACTGTTTTCTCCTGTGATAATATCAAAAATATAATGCTAAAACGGCATTTATCCACACATATTGAAACGATTTGTATTCTTCAAAATTTAAATTAATGATAGGGTGGGATGGAGAAAAAATTGAGTGTGATGAAGTATCTGATTGCGAATTTTATTTATTGTTTGAAAATAATATTTATTACAAATTGTCAATCAAGAACTTTCCAGCTGAGGTCATTTAAGTAAATACTTAAGTGTAATGGGATTTTATATAGTAATAAAAATTAGCTTTAAATAATACTCAGTAGTTAGTTTGATATAAATTTATTTTCTGTCACTGCTTGGAAGAAATGTTTTTGTACTACAAAATTTGATTTCCCCTCTATTGTTGATCTGTCAAGTAAAGTACCATTCAAGGAAAAGTCTCTCCAAAAAAAAAAAAAAAGCGAAGAAATGATGAAGTTATTCCCTTTAAAGCGATGCTAATCTATTTTAACAGAGTTTGTGATAAATTGAAGGCTATTTTGTTGATTTACTACGGAATAAGATTGATTAAATGGCATTTTTATTGTTCAATTTAAATAAACTCATGCTTTCAATATCTTAGAGGTTAACTAAAGTAATCATTAACAATATGGCGAAAAAATTTCAATTAAAGTTATAAAATGAATTATGTTTTATTGTTAATTATGTGAATTGTAACGTTATTTTTTGGGTTCTTTTAAGAGTATAGTGTATTGTTTGTGTGTGTGATTTATTTTTAAAAAACAAATTTCATTAGCTTTAATGCTTATATGTACTATTAAAGTAGAATATCATTAATCCAAAAACTGAGTTCAAATTTGATTTTGGAATCAGAAAGTTTTTGAAAAGGCCCAAAGTCACATAAATATTATACAGACCTGTAATTATATCTATAAAATGGAAAAATGTTAAAAAATTAAATGTAATGTATGAAGTGTATTGCACTGGTAAATGATAGAAATTTAAATATTATACTGCAATAAAATTTGTGCTATTTTGTATATTATAAAAGTGATGAATGCTTAAAAAGGTTAATTTAATAAATACCAGTATTGTTTCAAAAAAAAAAAAAAAGGTAAATATATATTTAAATCCATTATTTATTTAGATTTACCAGAAATGTTGCATTTTCTAAGTGTCAAAAAATTCATAATGAAAATAATGAAAGTTTCAGCTTTATTAAAAAAAAAAAAAAAAACTGGGATAAATATAAAAATGACTGTTTCAATAATTTTTTTTTTATTTGTATTTTGAAAATAAACATTTAGCAATGAATTTCAAATTCTTTGGTTTTATATTTTGCACATTTCTCCATTTATGTGTATATTCTCTTGTTGCTAATGATCCAGTTCAAGCCTTAAACAGTAAACTACTTTTCCTTGCTATTATCATGAGATATTATTTTATATAGTGCTATGTTTATATATATTTAATTTCATCTAAAGAATGACGGTTCGTAAATTGTAAAGATTTCGCAAAGTGTCATTCGTTCAAACTTAACAAATGCAATTTAAAGTGATCGTGTAACATCTCACACTCTTATTTTCACACACTTAAGATTTGCCCATACATAAACGTTTGGGTCGGAAAGAATGGGTGGATTCTTTCCATTCTTTCTAAAATACTATATCTCGTGACTGGAAAAATTGAGTATTCATTTATATAATCTCTTTAAAGCGCATGTGCATTGGCTTAATCCCTTGCTATTATCATAAATTAACTCACAGTTTATTTCTATATATATTTAAACTTTTTTACTATCCATACTAGTTCTCCATCTCTCCAGCTTCCTATTTTTTATTAATGAATCTATTCTTCTATTCCAGTCTTTGCCACTATAACACTCAACAATCCTCCTAACACAATCATGCCTTCCTTTATACAAGTATTCAGACACAAAGTCTTTATCCAAATCTTCTGCATACTGTACCATCTTTCTCACCCATTTTGTTGCCTGCCCTTTACTCGTAACCCAATTAAATATTATTTTATCTATTATCTTACTATCCATAAATTGCAATCTACCAAAAATTTTCATTTTTTTGCATCTCTCATATAAAAACTTGACCATCGCATTTCTCCTTGAATTGCCTCCTTTGCCATCCACATCTACATCTAATGCATATCTTCCTACTTTTCTTTGTACTGTTTCTAAATAATCTAACACCCCTTTGCTAACACATAGCACATCATTACCATAGGTTAACCCTGCTACTGCCACTCTCTTCCACACAATTCTTGCTACATCATATTTATTCTATGAAAATACTGTTAATTTCTTTATCAGTCTCTTTTTCTTCTTTGCTTCATTTATTAATTTTTTCTTTCATTCATCCAAGCAATTCCTCTGGTTACCTAAGACTATTCTCAAATAGTTGTACCTATTCATCACATTTAACTATATATCCCCCCAACAAAATCTTTCTCATTGTTTTCCCATCATTACTTTTGATTTTTCTTCACTAACTTTAATCCCCATCTCTTTACCAACCCATGCACAAGTTTTCAGCACAGGTTCCTAATTTCTCTATTATCTGAGCATAAAAAAACATCATTAGCAAATAAAAGACCTGATAATGTATATACTCCCTTGTCATCTACTAATGGCATCTTTTCCTAATCTTTCCATTGCCCTATATAACAAAAACAAAATAAGTGACACAGGGCATCTTTGCCTTAGTCCCACACTATTTTTAACTCTGGTTCGATATTTCCTAATTGATACTTATAATAATTATTTTCATACCATCTCTTAGTAAGATCCACTAAAGCTCCAGTCATTCCTCAATTACTAAACTTACCCATAATCTATTTCTATTTACTCTATCATATGCCTTCTGTTTCTCTATATCTATAAAGATCATACATAACTGCCTACCTGTATTCTTATTCATAAGTTGTGTGACTATAAATAAACTATCTCGTATATGTCTATTTGTTCTAAAACCTCCATGTATTTCTCCCACTATATTATTCTTCCATCTATTTTGTCACCCTTCCAGCCATCATATATACAAAAACTTTATATAACCACTGACATTACTGCTATCAGTCCATAATTATTTATCTTTCTATGGTTCTTACCCTTCACTTTAAATAATAGCCTCACTCTTGTATTATTCCAGCTGTCTGAAAATTCTGTCTTCTGGGCTATCTTATTAAAATATGGTGAATAGATTTAATTTAGTCCTGTTTTCCAAATTCATCACCGTCTCTGTTGCCCATCCATCTAAACCTCTCACCTTTCCATGTTTCAACTCATCCCTCCCTCATTTCAATTCATTTTCTGTAAAACTAACATTTTCATTACTATATGCTTTTATGATTGTCATCATTGTCATTTACATCTAACATCTTTCTATATCCATTACATACTTATTTAAGATTGTCTTTAATTTTTCTTTAAAACTACGCCCTTTCCCTTCATTATTCATTAATACGATTTCTGTCTCTTCTATATTTCTTCTTTTAATATATTTCCAAATTTTTTTACTTTCATCTCTTCCACTTTTATTATCTTCCAGTAATTTACTATTTAATTTCATCCTCTCTATAATTATCTATTTTAGCAACTTTTTTTTAATTTAAATATTTTTCCCATTTAATCATTTAATCTTAACATCTTTTTCATTTTCTTTGCTCTTAATAGCACATTTATACTCCCTGCATGCTTTCCCCGTCTCTTTTATACTTTTACTAATTGTCACTTTTGTATTACCTTTGTTTTTCTGAATACTCTCAACTAAAATTCTATTTGCCACTTTTTCTACTTTATCATTGCCAACAAATTCTTCCATAACTTCTATTTTTATTTTATGTTTCTAACTTATTCTAACCATTCACTCTCCATCCATATCTTTCACTTTCCTTTGTACTTTTATTATTATTTTCCATCACATTATTAACAATTCTATTATAAAGAAATTATGATCACTATTACATACTCTCTCTTTATTATCAAAAACTTTAATTTTATGTATTTTATTCATTCCCATCTACTAATACAGGGGTCCCCAACCTTTTTGCACTTAAGAGCACATTCTATAATACCGGCCAGGTGGCGGGCACTATTTATTTTTTCAACCAGGTGGCGGGCACCATTTATTTTGTCAATGTAAATTTATAGTTGGATATTGTTAATAATACACATAATGTACAAAAAAATATTTATTTCAAAAATAAAATTTTAACATATAATTAACGTTTATATTTTTACTCTGTAAAAGTATAGTATGCCCTACAATTTGATTACAATATAATACAATAATTTATAAGAAATTTAAAAAATTAAATTTATTTGTATCAGATAAATAATTTTTTATCGTGTTCGGATAGCGGCGGGCACACTTAAAATGGTCTGCGGGCACCATGGTGCTCATGGGCATAGGGTTGGGGACCCCTGATAATACATAATCTATTGTGTGAAATATATTATTTCTAGACCATGTGTATTGCCCTTCATAAATATTTGATAAATTTCCAATGCTCAAATTCACTCTCTTACAAAAAACTTTCAAAGTTGCCCACTCTTGTTAACCAAGTCATCAATTTTTTCAGTATGCCCATTCATATCCCTTATAACCATTATTTTCTTCCCCCTTTTTTTTGAAACTCTTTATATCCTTAAATAAGCTTGCATATTTGCTGTTGTTCCACTCCATTATAGTTTGACTATATCCACTGGTCATACACATTATAGGCACCATACATTCTTGTCTTCCTAACTTTATCTCAAACCATACATGTTCTTGACTCTTTATAGTATTTAAACATTTTTTTGATATAACCCCTATATCACCACCCCTTTTTTCTTTTTCTTTTCTATTTATACGCTGCCATACCAAATTTTTCAATGTAGGTTCTTCTCTTAAATGTGTTTCCACTACTGCTAATATCTCAAGCCCTTTATTTTTAATTCATTTTGTTTAATTCCAACCACTTTTCTGATCTCCTATCATGTTGCATATTCAAATATCCAATTTTTACAATTTCTTCCTTTCTTTCTGCCCTTTTATAAATCCTTTTCACTCTTTTTTCTCTATTTGTAATTAGTTTGTTTATCATTAGTTTTACAGACTCATTCCTTTCCACATCTACATTTATATCTATATAAGCTACCCTTTGTTTACTTCTTACATCCCGCCCACTCTTAACCTTTTTTTTGTTAATACTGTAATTTAAAATCCTATCCCCTTTATAAGTTTCCCAAATTATAATATTTTTCTTAAATCAACCCCCTAATGCTTCACTTTCTTGTTTTGCTAAATGTAATCCATCTTTATTGTATAACTCCCTCTTACTAATTAAAAAAAATCCCACACATCCACAAACACAACATTATTTCTGTTGCATAGGTTTTCCATTCTCTCATTTACAGATCATTTTTACAATACACATCTATAGGATCAAATGAGAACAATTGATTTCTCAATCTTAAAGTGTTTGAGTTTGTGAGATTTTTTTTGTGATCTGGTTGTGATTTAACATTAAGATGAAACAGTGATATTAAGAATTTAATCACCATTGAATATTCTAATAGTTAACATTTTTTATAAGTTCTGTTTTTTAGTTATTTAAGTTTGAATTCATTTATACTGTAAAACAAAAACACTATATGAAAAATATTTTAATATTTTTTTTTTCCATGTAAGATGTAAAGAAAGGCGTGTATTGTGGTATTTTTCTTGGTCTAAGGATGAAGATGTAGGAGTTGGATGCCCTTCTAAAATAAAAATATATTGAGAATTACAGTCAAAACCTCAAAGAGAGAAATAACATCAATTTGTTTAATGACTAATAATAATAGTCAAATGCTTTTATTTATTGCTCAGCAATTCATAAGAAATTAGAGAGCCAAAATGGTAGACCTGGACATGATCCATGAACCCTAAGCTCCAGAATTTGTTATTCCACCATTACATCAAACCATGCACAGAGTGAAATGATTGCAGCCTAAATGATATATTTAAATACACTTTTCAAATGTGAGGATAATATTGTTATACCTTCAGCTACACTTTTGATAGTATAGGATGTCTTTGTTTTCCTATACTCATAAATATAAATGAGGTAATAATAGTTGCTTGATGGAATCTATAAAAGATAAAAAAAGAAGAAGCTGAATTATTAACACAATCAAATAAAAAAAAAAGTATAAATCTTTTTTATCAGTGTGACCCCCTTCAACTGATGCAAATTTGATGAATTGAAACATCTTTAAATAGCAAATAAAACAAAAAAGATTATAAAGTGATTGAATTTTTAAGCAATAGTATTTTTTTAAAATATTTTTTAATAATTTAATTGAAAGATAAAAAATTATTGTATAATAAGATGATTTATTACTGTTAAAATATTTCACATACAGACATACTCATATAATACAGAAAAAAAGTTGCCAAACTGTAATAAGGGGTTTACTGATTTAATAAAAGTAGAAAATTATTCACTCATTTTTATTTACTTACTTTTTAGTTTAATGTTATTTAATTAATATAACTGAAAAATCCTTTTCATATCATTAGCAACTTGTCAAAGAAAATTAAAATCCATTTCAAACTTGATAAAATTATAATTGCTTTCTGCTTTCCATTTAACTGTGAAATTTATTAAATTTTACATTTCCATGTCTGGAATATATATGCACGTGTGTGCAAATATATATATATACACAAATAATCTTTAATACAATGTAGCAATGAATGTTTTCAAGTGGAAGTGAATTTTCATGGTATAACATATGCTAATATAAGAATTATTTAATATTTACGTTTCACAGGTTATTCTTAATATTTGTATATAATTTTTTATTTTAAATCTTTTTATTTGTCATTCTTTTTTTAAATTGTATTTTTATTAAATATGTATATATATTATATAAAATGCTAATAGTTGAACTAGGTAATATAATAAAACAAGTATATCTATTCACAATTAAATCACTTGCCAAATCTCTGCCAATGGTTTCCATGCCAAGGCAGATTTCTCAAATATAAACTAATACAACTCAAAAAATATATAATGGACTCACAAACTATATCATATCAAACTATCGAACTTTATATGTTATACAATATATATATGTATAAAATAACAAAAACTCATTAAAAAGATAAATTTGTAATTAAATATTTCAATATACCAGTCATTTTTCTAACTTGTGACACCATATATTTAATAAAAAATTTTCAGCTTATATTGAAAGCACATTTCTGAAGTAGACTGCAGTATTTTGTGCAATAAAGTTATTTTCTAAGAGTAATGCTAAAAGTTTTACAAAATTTTAGAACATAACTTAAAGTTATTAGTGATTTAAAAACCATTAAAATAATTAGAGAGATCTTAATTTCTTGATAAAGAGACAAGTCTATTACAATTCTATAAAAGAAAAAATACCTGAGTTTATTTAATAGCTACAAAAATCAATCATTTCACAATTTATTTTAAAAATAAAAATGCAATAGTTAATTTTTCTTATTATTCTTATTGCATTAATGAATGCATGGGTGAATACATATTCCATAAAATATATATAAATGTTTTTCTCATTTTATTATTAATAACTATATTATTAATTAAAATTTTGTTTATACTATTTATATATGCATATATAATATAAAAAGTGTTTGAGATATATTTATATGTGTGTATGCTGAAAAGAATTGTGGGCTTGCAGTTCAATAAACAATGTATATTCTATTCTAATTACAAAATATGACTTATTATGCAGTATATACATAAATTTGAACATTAGGGAGACTTAGACCAAAATGTACTATAGTATGCAGCACCACTGTACATATTATTTATCTTCTCACAATTCTAATTCACAAGAATATTAATAGTTTCAGAATCATAAATCTTTATTAAAAGAGATTTCTCTTTTTTGTGTTCATTTTAAAGAAGGCAATTTTAGCCAACTCAAACATAATCTTACAGCCTATATTTCTTTCATTAATATATAATGCAGAAATAGGATAGTCTTTACTTTCATGAATTTTCATTTTTTCTTTTAAATTATTTTGATCTATATATAATTTCTTACAAAAATAAATGATAATATAAGCAACTTTGGGAATGGTATTTCCCATCAATTCTCTCTTTTGCAAAATTCAATTAATTATTTAGAGTAACATTATTTTCAAAGACAAATAGAGTAATTAACTAATAGAATACTATGATCAAATGATAACTCTTGATCATTATTGATGGTAATTTGTTATTGCTTGTCACAGCTCTCAATGCAATTTGTTTTCACAACTCAAAACAACCCCATGCCATTATGATTAGCAATCTCATTTTTATAACTTATTAAAAAAAACTTATAAACATTAATTATTTACATCTATTATCTACTAAAATTTAATGAGGTAAGAACAGTTTGTATTTTTTTTAAATGGTTAAAAGAATTATGCCATCATTGTAATATATCTTCAGTCACCTTCAATATCAGGTAAATGATGATTCTACACAATCATGCCTAATATCTTTTTATAAATGTGAAACTATTTCATAATGTATTTATATTTGAGGGTGGAAAGACACTGTTAGAATATTATTTTAACATTTATTAAACATATCAAAATGTGGACATTTATTATGAAATATAAATAAAATTAAAACATCCAATTATTAATGAGATTTTTTGTTGCATTGATTTAGCAATTTTTGTTTTTGTTAAGATCATCATTATAAGAAAAAATGAATATTTGTAAACATATTTACTGATTAAAGAATTTTTAATTTGATATCTAAATCTGAAAATGCTGAACACTAAATATTTAAAACCAAGCAAGATATTTTATATGCAATGTTTCTGTGCAATGCAACAGAGGGAAAAAGATTTACCAAAAAGCACATTAATGGATTGCACACTCTTAATATATATATAAGTTCTTGTGATCCTGTAGTTTTTGCATTCTTTCATGCCCATTGCTTGAATTCAAAATAGATTAGGAAAAATTTTAAAGTATTTCATATTCCAAACAGGCTTTTGATTTTTTTTTTCCAGATATCATTCTGTAGCTCATACAGCTAGAAATCCAGATGTTAATTTGATAAATGGATATCTAGATTATTCATAGTTAAAGAATAAAACAAAACGATGGAAAACTTTATAAAAATTCTCATCATCTAAGAGTTTATAAGCATGATAAGTAATTTATTATTTATCATAGTTTCTCTTTGGAAGTATTGGAGAAGTCTTTAGCTTACATTTTGCTATTTAAAAGTTGTTTTATTATCATATATGCATATAAATTCATTCTGGGGATGCAAATTGTTGCCATGACTTTTTATTGCTTAAATACATGTAATGAACATTTTATTTCTGGTGTTGTCCAGAACATTTTATATGATGTAAAAGCAAATTCTTTTCCAAAATAAGAAAACATCTAGATTATCTATTGGTGACTTCTAGCTTCTTAAAAAAATAGCTTTAGATTAGTGATTTGATTTCTAGTTTCTATATTATTATGAAACAGGTATTCATTTCATTCTCATTAGCAGTAGCTGCTTGTAATGAGTATGGCCATTCTAACTTGAAGAGGGATGAAAAAAGATTAAACAAAAAAAGTAATAATAGTATTAGAGATAAGTTTTACAATGATTATACAAACCAATCTATGAACCACAAATATGTCTTCATATAAAACTCATTTGTCCATTATTCTATTTATTTGTTATTTTATGGTGCTATCTTAATTTCTTCTGCAGAAATTTTTTTTTAAAACAATACTTCAACACTATGTCTTGTAATTCCATTTTCCTACCATAATTTGTTTGACATAATGTTTAAATGTAAATGATGTCTGCTACCCCCACAAAAACCATCCTCAAGTTTACCATATAACACTTTAGAATTTGTTATATTGTTCAACTTTTTCACATGTCTAGTAATAAAAAAATATGTGGCTTTACAATAATTGAATCTGTAATATAATATCTAGGAAGTTAAATAATGTTATTTGTGAGTTTTCAAGTAAACCAAGATGGCAGCTCGTATTTTTGATAAATGTACAGTTTCAAGGGTCTATAATCTACCGAAGACATGTTAGTTGTTAAATTAAAACAAAATTAATAAAATGATTGTTAAATTTTAAAAAAGGAATAAATTCTGATAAATTTCTTAAGAAGTTTTATATTTCAATTTTTTAATTTTTTTTTTTACTTATGAAATGGGAAGCAACAAAATGCTTTTGACATTGGCAGACTTTGGTTCAATTCAGCGTGTTTCATTTTGTTCACAGTTTTTTTTTTGGTAAATTGTCATAATGATAAAAAATTAATTTTTTTCTGTTACAGAATGTGATGCAAGGACTTATTTCCAAAGGTATGGGATCCTGCTTTCCTGAAGAGTATGTGTTAATGGTCACAATATGATTGCATGCCACCAAATTGATATTGTATTTATATATATTTTAATTTTTCTGTTAGTAAATTAATCCAAATAAATAAATAAACTGTAAATATTGTAATTAATTTTTCCACAATGATTTCTTTTTTTAAAATAACTGTCATAAATTGTAAATATTAAATACAGCATTTCTTAGCAGACATTTTTTTGTAAACATTTTTGGGCATCCTCGAAACTGTAGATTTATCAAAAATATAGACTGTCATTTTTGTTTTCTTGAAAACTCGCAAATTGTCATTGTATTTTGAGATTAAAATTTTTCTAATGCTTTATTTCATATTAGTAGGGTGTTTAAATTTCATTTGTATACAATAAATTTGTAAAATAGCTGCTTTATACACAGTTTAGTTGCAATAGTTATTTCACTATGATAACATCATTAACATAAGATTCTGTTTTTTATGCTGTTTTTAGTTATTTCAAATATTTGAGCATAATTTCATAGAATCAATCTTTATGTCACAGGTTTATCTAATAATTAGTAGTGGTGCTATAACAAGTATCAAATTTTCTTGTTTGTTTTTCACTATTTCCACATATTTTGTGTATTGCATTTGATTTTTCAAAGCTTTTTTTTTTTTTCGGTTATGATTAATTTTGCCGAAAATTATTTTAGTCTTGTTAATTTTCAGAATGCTATTGTTGGAATTTTAGAGAATATGTTTATTAAAAGAAAATAGTGATTTTTATAAAATCATTTCTATCATTTATTTATTAATGTATAGATTTAAATACATGTATATTGTCTATACTACATATGTATATTAAAGATCATTTATCTTTTTTACATGTATGTGTCATGTATATTGGTTATATAAGATAGAATGGGTAGCTGAAGGGAGCTTGAAAGTCTGAGTTCAATTCCCTTTTAATGTATAGATTCCAACATTATTCTTAATATATATATATGATTTTGTTCTTATCTTAGAGATAGTATTATTTTAATGCAGTAAAATTTAGGTTGGAATTTTTTAGGACAAAAATATGCATTCAAAATAATTAATTGACAAGAGAATTTTTAGAATTTACAAACTTGCTATTCTTCAAAATATTTTAGACTAAGAAGATATATATATATAAAGCAATATTAATTAAAAAAAAAAATTATTTCACTGCTGCAAAAACATAATTCTGTATATGCCTGATAAAGTGTGTATCTGCTTGGGCAGCATTTTTTTTTTTTTGCTTATACACTTGATTGTAATTATAATTTAAATGACAGTGTCTACAGTCATGCTGTTTTATTGGTATTTTTATTCTTGATCATAATAATAATTGTCAAGAGAATGAAAGTTTGGAGTTGATAAACCTGTTATCCTTTAGAATGCTTTACACCACACATACATATAATTTAAACTTATAACTGTATATAGTATGTTATAACACAGTAAATTAATCAAACCACAGATAAAGTTTAAATAAGTCAACATTCTTATCATTTTTCCTCTGACCATAAGAACAAACTTTCCTTCTATATAATGTGAATTCTGTAATGCAGAATAAATCATGTCACAGATTTGTGCTTGTCATATAGTAGAACAAGGTATTTTACTCTTTACCAATCATTAGAAGAAGTAAGTGATCACAATTGCACAGCTGTCTCCCAACTGTGAAATGTAATAGAACTGTAGTCCACACATTACTCTGCATGAATATTTTGAGAATCAGGTTTATTCTATGATGCCAGCATAATTTCCAGAGAATATGCTTGAATTATTTAGCCCACCCCAAATTCCCAATTTAAGTAATACTGAATGTCAGCCATTTTTGAACAACAAGTGGAAGGTCATATCCTTTTGTGATATTTTTCAGAGAATTGGAATCCTTTTTTTAATGAGAAATGGTTTAATATTTTTCTGAATAGCATTCAGTTATGTTATTTCATCTTGTAAAGAATAATAGGCATACCTGTTATTTTGTTCATTGTGTATAAATATGTAATATATATTTAAATGTTTTTCTGCTTACAGGAGTATGTAATTAAAACAATAATTTTTAAAGTCTTTTTTTTATTATATATTTTTTATAATATATATATAATCAATTCATTTTAATATGCTTCTCTTTTCATTATTGTGTGCATATATATATAGGAAATAATGAGAAATTTTAAGAATTTAAAAACTGTACTTGAATATAGTTTTGAATCTATGATTGAATGTGTGTCATAAGTTTTTGTGTTAATAGTAATTTATAGATGTATTGTATATATGATTGAACAATTTTAAATATTTTTAATTTTCAAAACAATCTTACTTATCTGTTATTGACAGGAATATAAATAATGAGTACATATAATATGACAAATAGGATTATCTTATAGTCATTCTATGATTGGTTTCATTTGAAAAATAAAAACATATGTAATCAAAATGTCATTTTTTTTTTTACATTGAGTTTTTTATATATATTTAAAACTATGTGATGTTCTTATTGTATGCCAATTTATAAAACTTTTAAAGCTCAATTTGAATATAGCTGTCATCCATACTTATGTCAGTCATTTCATTTCTCACTTCTTCCATTATTATGTTTATTAGAATGTTTATAATCTAGTAATTTGTCTAATGTTTTGATGTGCCTATGATTTAGTGCTGTGATTGATGTCATTCAAAGTTTTTATATTTTTGTTTAATTTTTTAAATGTTTTCATTAATTTTATAATATTCATAAGCTGGGATTATTTTTTTAAATTATATTTTTCCTAATTATATCAAGTTATGTGTTCTTTCTAATGCAAAACTTTGTGTTAAGCATTATATTGTGTATGGAGGGAGGGGCAATTACAAAACACATATGGAGTATTTTTCTTTGCTTGGACCATACTGCCCTTTGTTTGAAAGCATTTTCCAGTCATTGTACTTGGATTTTGGATTAGTTGGCTCTATCTTATCTAAAGTTTTTCAGCAAAAAAAATATATAACCCTGAAAAAGATTATATAATAACAATATATATATATAAACTTATTTTAGCAGTATGTAAATGTTCCCATATTGCATATAATACATTGAGAAGGGCAATGAAACATTGCCAAAAGAAGCTTTTTGTATTAAATAATTGTTGTTATATCTTTATCAGTGTTTATAGGCAAAAGCAACATAATGGATTATATATTTTTCCATTTAATACTTCCACCAACCCATTGTGTAATATGTAATTTGCCTGCTTCACTTTTAAAAGCTATATTCTAGTATGGACTTTTTTTTGGTCCAAAATTTTTCAATCATAGATGCTTATCTTAGCATCTGCTTCCTATGGGAAGTACTTGCTATGCTGGCAAATTATTGAATAAAATTATATATGTACATACATAATTAATAAATACAGATTAATCTGAAGCAAAAAATTCTTAAATAACATAACTAGTATTTGATTATGTTCGCGCGAAAAAAGTATTATTTTATAATTAAGATTTAATAACTGAAACACAGGCTTGTTATATACCTGTGTCTATATATATGTAATATAGGGTATATGAGCACAGACTTTCACACCACCCACCTCTCTCCACTCTATCTAATAACACTGATACACCTAAACACATATATGCTGAAAAGATAAATAATCCCAAATATACGTATTTCATGCTAAACCAGCAATCATCAGTTGGTCCAGACTATCATCTTATACTATATATGTGTGTAAAGATGATAGTCTGGACCAACTGATGATTGCTGTTTTAGCATGAAATACGTATATTGGTGATTATTTATCTTTTCAGCATATGTGTTTAGGTGTATCAGTGTTATTAGATAGAGTGGAGAGAGGTGGGTGGTGTGAAAGTCTGTGCTCATATACCCTATATTACATATATATAGCCACAGGTATATAACAAGCCTGTGTTTCAGTTATTACATTATAGAGATGTCTGCCCATCCTTGCATATGTATTAAATGGATTATGTCCTGTACATGTGAGGTTCAGATTGACCTTAGGTCAACATGGGTGTGACAATAATCTCGGCCTCAGGGTGGCCTTTGAGCATTCCATCATCAGATTTTCAATTGGATGGACGGTTGAAGAGTTGGAGTGTGGAGTGGATTGAAGCCTGTCCATTAAACTATGAGGATAGTCTATCTTAATATATATCTGAGCACTTATACTATATATGTGTGTAAAGATGATGGTCTGGACCAACTGATGATTCCTGGTTTAGCATGAAATATGTATATTGGTGATTAATTATCTTTTCAGCATATATGTGTTTAGGTGTATCAGTGTTATTAGATAGAGTGGAGAGAGGTGGGTGGTGTGAAAGTCTGTGCTCATATACCCTATATTACATATATATAGCCACAGGTACATAACAAGTCTGTGTTTCAGTTATTACATTATAGAGATGTCTGCCCATCCTTGCATATGTATTAAATGGATTATGTCCTGTACATGTGGGGTTCAGATTGACCTTAGGTCAACATGGGTTTGACAATAATCTCAGCCTCAGGGTGGCCTTTGAGCATTCTATCATCAGATTATCAATTGGATGGACGGTTGAAGAGTTGGAGTGTGGAGTGGATTGAAGCCTGTCCATTAAACTATGAAGATAGACTATCTTAATATATATCTGAGCACTTATACTATATATGTGTGTAAAGATGATAGTCTGGACCAACTGATGATTGCTGTTTTAGCATGAAATACGTATATTGGTGATTATTTATCTTTTCAGCATATATGTGTTGAGGTGTATCAGTGTTATTAGATAGAATGGAGAGAGGTGGGTGGTGTGAAAGTCTGTGCTCATATACCTTATATTACATATATATAGCCACAGGTATATAACAAGCCTGTGTTTCAGTTATTACATTATAGAGATGTCTGCCCATCCTTGCATATGTATTAAATGGATTATGTCCTGTACATGTGGGGTTCAGATTGACCTTAGGTCAACATGAGTGTGACAATAATCTCGGCCTCAGGGTGGCCTTTGAGCATTCCATCGTCAGATTTTCAATTGGATGGACGGTTGAAGAGTTGGAGTGTGGAGTGGATTGAAGCATGTCCATTAAACTATGAGGATAGTCTATCTTAATATATATCTGAGCACTTATACTATATATGTGTGTAAAGATGATAGTCTGGACCAACTGATGATTGCTGGTTTAGCATGAAATATGTATATTGGTGATTATTTATCTTTTCAGCATATATGTGTTTAGGTGTATCAGTGTTATTAGATAGAGTGGAGAGAGGTGGGTGGTGTGAAAGTCTGTGCTCATATACCCTATATTAATTAAGATTTAAATAAAAGTATAGTGTATATACTTAAGCTAGATGTAATTAGAGTGGATTTGAACTCAAATTTTCAAGCTGCCTTCAATCATCCACTCCATCTTACACAACCAATACACATGACCACATACACATGAAAAAGATAAATGATCTTCCAATGATGGTCTGAGTCAACTGATGAGTATTGCTGGCAAATTAAGTGTTTAATGTTTATAATGATCGATTGCTTAGTAATATTTTTTGATAAATTTGTAAAATTCTTGTCTCACCACTTTTTATTAAATTTCAAGTTCAGTTAATAATATTTATTAAACAGAATGAATTTTTATTGATAATTTGAATTAAAAAAATACAATTCACTAAATAATAATAATAATTGCATGAAGTGACAGAACTGTAGTCATGATTCATGGAACTTTAGTTTCAGATTTCATTACCAGGCAAGGCAATACAATTTACTAATAGATATATTAATAATATTTTGAAAGTTGCTTGATATAAATTAGTTGACTAAAGTATACTTCTCAGCAGGATGAAGTAACATAAAAGAGTAAATGTATTTTTTAAAAAAAAAAAAAATTTCAAGATGCAACATATTTAAAAAAAGAAGTTAGTTTTGTGATAATAAAAATGATGAATAATTGGCTTTGTTATTAGAAAAAAATATCATAAATATAGATTTTTAGTAACCAAATATTTCATGTATAATGTATAAAAATATTTTATAATAAACATTTTTATTTACTGTGCACCAAATAATAATAATTTTTTTCAATGTCAATTGGGATTTTTATATTTAACTTGAAAGAAAAGTGTGGGATGTCCAGAAATTAATCTCTAGTTGTAAAAATTAGTGATTGAATTAATTAATTACTGGACACTTACACTTTTATTTCAATGTTAAATGTAAAATTTTCAGTTGTGATTGAAGAAAACAATTATTTTTGATTTTTTAGTACACTGTAAATAAAAGCATTTATTATAAAATGTTTTTTGGTTATATTATGTTTAACTTTTTAGTTTTCAGATATTTTTTGTAGTTATTCCTATTTAAACAAAGAATAAAACAATGTCACATTATGTATAATATTTGCAAAGAAATTTATGTACATTAAAAATAGATTCCAATATAATTTTGTTTGTGAAAGAAGCATTTTATCTACTTCAGCTTCAAGCCGCCATATTGAATTTTTTAAAATACTGGCCTGAGACCCAATTTTCACAGTAACTTTAGTTTTAATTATGTTAGAGCAAAAACAATTACAATGCTAGAAACTAGAAACATTAAGGAAAACAATAAGCATAAAATAAATAGTGATAACTATATAAAAAATAAGGAAATAAGAAATTTTCACATCCGAAATAATTATTATTTTATTGTTTGTTCATAATTTAGAAATTAACATGAACTAAAATTGAAAATACATCTTCAGTGATAATTTCTTTATATTCCTCACAAAATTATCTTTCTAAACATATATAACATGTCTTACCTGAGTTAATCCATAGCTTCACAATCTCCAAAAGAATTTGGATATGACTTCTTCATTTTTTTCTTGTACCCCAAATGTTCTAAATGTCAAAGGCATCTATAAAGAAAAAGATTCATCCTAATAAAAGATACAAAAGAAATCATCATAGCAATTGGCTTCTTATCTATCTAAAATTAGAAATTGTAGGCTACTGTCTATATCACTGATAAAATGACTTTCATCTCTTCATTTTATATTTTTTGTGTACATCAGTGATGTTTATATTCTTTATGGACACCAGTGATGTTTATATTCTTTATGCACACACATGTGATGTTTATATTCTTTATGCACAGAAGTGTTGCTATCTTATTATATTTATTGTACCACATAGATATAATTTATTTGCATATAGTGTATTTGTTAGCTATAGACTTGAAAATAATGTTATGAAACATATAGCAAAACCAAAGCATGAACAAGAGTAAACAAAAACATAAACAAGAATCAGAATTTGATTATATGTTTGTTTATGCAATGTTTGTATGCATTTTATTATTAGTTTTATAATACATTACTTGTAAACCATATTATATAAACATAATTAATGATTTTCATAATAAATTAATATACTTTTTGAAAAACATTATTTTTATAATAGTGTAGGTAGAACGTTAGAAAATTACTATAGATATGAATTCTATAGGAGGATAAATAAATATATAACTAACAAACACTAATTACAAGCTAAAATTAATAAAAAAGATAATTTTATCAAAAAATTAAAAAAAAAAAATTAAAAATGTTACGATATATTACGTTGAAGTTCTATTGTAGGCTTTTTTTTGTGAATAACACGGGAGAAATTTTCACTTACAGCCCGTAAACCATTTTTCTCTTTTGTCGCTTCATGATAAGTGCAAAAATTATCAAAAAAAAAAAAATTAAATACTGTGGTTCGATTAAAACTGTTGCCAAAAATCCAAATTTCAGCCAATTTTTTTGAGATAAAGATCGTTTGACAGCAAAGATATTGAGCTTTAAAATGGCCATGTTTTGATTGACATCATCCTTATATTTTTTACGTCAGTAAAGAAAGAAAACAAAACATCATCTGACAAGTGCCATCAGCGCTCTCGTGCTCACAAAGTGCAAAAAGTTAAAAAAGAAACTTACAATGAAGAAAAATAAAATTTCACCCATTAAAAAAAAGGCAACTTTTACAATTAATAGAAATTAAGATATTATTTTTATTTTATTTAATCATTAATGCTTTTTAATTTAAGCTTTTTTTTTAAAAAAAAAAAACCAGTTTCTTAAGTGTATCGCTGAAAATTTACTGAACTGATGTGTTTGAAAGTCAGTCTGCCAACTACCATATGAATGACCAGATGTCTTTGAAATTTTTCATTGTCATATTGGATTGTTATCATTTTATAATATAAAATTTGAAGGAAATCTATTTGATAGAAGTATGTTAAAAATCAATTACAAAATTTATTCTAAGCATACAAACAATCAGGGATTTCTATGCTAAATAAAAGCATTTTAAAATGTTTACAGTTTAAACTATAATAACTGCAAATTATGATTTATAGTATAATTTGTTACTGTTAAATATTCTTTTTTTTTTTTGTAAATTTTACTCAAAGAATAAAGTATTATTAGTAAATTCAATAAGAATGGAAACAGAAAAGTCTTTTATGAGTTGTCAGTATAAATGTACACACTCACTTAGAAACACAGATTTTATTAAAGCTGGTTTTTCTGACATATCAGGATTAGGATTGAAGTTTACACTCTAACTAGATGCAAGCACATCATTAGTAATTGGAATTTATAATTAAACAAAGGTAAAAAACAATCTTATTTGTCAAGCGTTGGTGGTCGAGAGGTCAGCACAGCCGCCTTACAAGCAGTTGTCCCGGTTAGCGGGTTCGCTTTCCAGCCGATGTTATGACACATGGGAAAAAAAAACAATCTCATTTTTAACTTGTGATTAATCTGAGTTTGACTTCAACCCTAATCCCAGTATTTGTCAAAAAAAAACAAAAACAAAATCTGAATCTTTAAGAATAAACTGCTTTATTTTTTAGAGGTTTGCTGATAAAGAAATGTATTTATAAAGGCTGCTCATGGAAAACTTGTTTATTTTTATTCCTATTGCATTCAAGTTTGATGCTCTTTTTATTTAGTATTAATGTAATAAATATTAAATGTAAGGGAGGAAGGATATTTTTAAGAGCAAAGTTGCTATTTACTTATTTGCATAATTAAGAACATTTCAGATCCAAGCAGTATTAGTTTTACCTGTTTAGCCTTTATAATCATCAAAAAGGACACAAAAAAATTTCTCACTTTAAACAATGTTAATCTATAATTAGTTTCTTTCATCTTTTTAATAAAAACAAAAATTATTTTTTTCCTCTGAAATAATGGAATGTTAAAACAATTCCTTTCGAAAATTATTTATATATATTTCTCTAAATATTTTATATAGTTAAATAACTTTGTTTACTATTAAAAAAATATATTTTAGATAGAGAATTTTCCCTGTTGTAAAAACAAACAAACCATGAATTAATTTAAAGATATCTCTGTTTTAAGAGTTTCTTGTCAATCAGTTTTTAAAATGATTTTTCAGTTGTTAGTTAAGTTAGGCAAAAAGTTCAAGTTTCGCTTTATTTATTTTATTATTTGATTGCAATGCTTTATGCTAATTTTAGTCATTTGAACTCTGGCCTTCCAAAATTTAAGAAAAAAATGTTGAATAAAAATAAAACGTTATACAAATTATGTGATACAGTAAATCATTTAAAAAAAAAAAGAATTGGTGGCCTAGTGGTTAACATAGCTGCCTTCCAAGCAGTTGGCCTGGGTTCACTTCCCGGTCAACGCTTTGACATATATATAAATCACTAAAACGAAATGATGCTACTTACATGAACCTGCTACCTGTTGGTATAGTCACCATTTACAAAACAAACAAGACAAGAAATAGCTTATTTGCATTTTTTCCCATAAAAAAACAAACAAACCTGAAATAATGTCTTTAGCAAATGTTCTAGGATATTTTTGATACTAAAATTATATTGAAGGGAGTTGCAGTAGCAGGGTTAACATATGGTAATGATGCATTATGTGTTAGTTAAGGTGTATTAAATTACCGTACTTAGAGAAAGTTCAAAAGAGAAGTAGGAAGACATGCATTGGATGCAGATGTATGGACAGCAAGGGAGGCAATTCAAGGAGAAATGGGATGGTCAAGTTTTCATATGAGAGATGCAAAAAGTAAAATGAAAATGTTTGGTAGATTGCAGTTTATGAATAATAAAAGAATAGCCAAAATAGTATTTAATTGGATTATGAGTAAAGGGCAGGCAACAAGATGGGTGAGAAAGGTAATGCGGTATGCAAAGAATTTGGATAAAGAATTTATATCAGTGTATTTGTACAAAAGATGGGATGATTGTGTTAGGAGAATTGTTGAGTGTTATAGTGGTAAGGAATGGGCTAAAAGAATTGATTTATTAATAAAGAATAGAGAGTTAGAGAGATGGAGAACTAGTATGGAGAGTAAAAAGAGTTTAAATATTATAGAAATAAACAGTATTAGGTGTGAGTTAATATATGATAATAGTAAGGAAAGTAGTTTATTGTTTAAGGCTCAGACAGGATCTTTAGCAACAAGAGAATATACATGTAAATGGAAAAATATGGGTGATTTAGTTTGTAAATTATGTAAGGAAGGATTAGAAAACATTAGGCATCTGTTAATTGAATGTAAATGCTTGAAAATGAAAGGGTACATATAATGAAGTTATTGAAGAATAAATATGAAAAAAGTGATTATACAGAAAGTGGATTATTGGTTTTTATGCTGGGTTTGGGAAAAGATAAGGGGGATTTAGATATAAAGGCTATAGAGTTGACAAAGATTATGTTGTGGAAATGGGATGGAGCAGAATATGGGAAAACTCAGACTGGGGAATGGAAAATAAAGTGGCTAACAGTTTTCTCTGGGCATAATTGCTGAGAGATTCTTGACTTCGTTTAAGGAGAAATTACAATACATCACATCATATCAAACAAGTGATAAATGACCTTAGACAATTCATCAAAAGTACAACAAAAATGTTTCTGATATTTTGTCAAATTCATATGTAAAAAAATTATAAATTTCATTGAAAATTTAAAAAATTAACAGTTCTTATTACTGCATTTAGCAAATATAAAATCAAAACAACTTGAAAGATGTACTGGTCAAAACATGTTTATCCATCTAACATGAGCTAGAACTCACAAAATGTATTTCAAACCCAGTCAAGCCTGAGATTTAGAATTCAAACCCACTCCATAAGTCCCAGATCAAACACCTAATGAATAACATATAATGATGGCACACGAGAATTAATTTTTAAGTTCGGCCCAATAGCAGAGCGGAGAAGACAATGAGACTCATGGATTTATATATATATTAACCAAATTAAATACTAGTGACATTCCCATGATAAAATCTAATATATTTAATTAATAGGGGCTTTACTAATGAATAGCTATGATCAATTAATGAATTGGATTGATTTAATAATGAAACAGAAACTGATATATGATGAATTAGTAATATATTTATTGACAATTACATATATATCTTAACATAACCCATTATTTAGCGTAGGAAAATGCATGCAAGCATTTTTATTTACTGACTAAGCAACATTAATGTAGGCAATTGTACAACAATAATTGATTCATTGATAAAATACGTTTGTGGCTATTATTTAATGGAGCCAAATATTATACTATATAATAAATCACTACATTCCACTTATTAGTTATGCCATTTCATAATCTATTTGAGTGGCTATCATACATGTGATCAAACCAAATCTGGAGTGAAACTTAATAATACATCAGATTATGACAAATTTATATATTTAATATGGGTGTATAAAGCATCCCAGATAGCTTTCGATCGAATGGTTTTCAAGAATGCTTCGGCTCAATGCTGAAGACTGCATATTAGGGAGATGGAGTTGGCTATAAAGATTTTACTAATATGCTATGCACAAGTCAATACAATAATAAAGTTGCTCTGCAGATGAATAGATTTTAGGGTTTTCATGACCAACATAGGTTTACCCAATGACCGATCATCACGCTGCTAAATGAAAACCTTGATTTGGTTCATAAGAAGTGGAGGACTTACATGCTAACCTGGCCCTTAGCTCAGGTTTAGCTACTGCACTCCCTTAAGAGAGGAAGATGGGCAGGATATCAAAACAGCAAAACGATAAAATATTGATAGATTTTACATCTGCTAAGCCGAAGTATATTATAAATTAAATACCATACCATACGTGAACACTAGTTTATCAGATTGATCAAAAGAGCCAACGCTTCTGTAGCATGAGAAATACATATATGCTACTGATGGGAATATATATAAACTTTATCCTGTTCAATCTCTTTAGTTATCTATAATTAATAAACTCTTAAAGGGGAAGGTATATTTAAGGGACTTGCAAATACTTTAAATAGAAAAATATATTTATGATTACACTCCAGGCTAGTTTAATTTTTAGTAACATAATAATTAAAGGCTGCAAATCTGGATTTATAAGCCACATTTTATATTTACATTCGAAACAGCACACAAAATGACGCTATAATAAATCCATAATACGAAGATTTCTTTAAAAAAACATATTTTGTAACTAAATGCACACCATTTTGAAACATAGGCATAACTAATAATAATTAAAATAAGCAAAAGAGAAATAAATATAACCGCAGTGATTAAGTTATATAGCAAAACATTAAGTTAATAATGAAAATTAGCAAAAGTATGTCATTTATAGTATTCAAATATTATTTATAAGACAATTAAGACAGAGTTTACATTAATATAGTTAGCTAACCTGTATTTCAAAGAAATAATGATCATTTTGGATTTTCGACAGAGCTCTGTGATTTTAATTAATATTAAAACAGTCCTCCTATAGCTGGACTGGAGATACTTGAGCTGGAATGGTGAGTTCTTTTAGCGGCTTATGGCATCTTCTATTTAGTTGGGATACAATCTAAGGTGGTATTCCTATAGCAGAACTGGGGTACGGCTTATGGTATCTTCTACTTGTTATAATAAGCTTGTTAGGGCAACATTGGTTGTTGCTTCAGCCTTGGGTGGATCAAACTTCGACGTTCCATCACAGGGAAAGGCAGAAAATACTTGCCTTTCTAGCAGGACATAGTGAAATTAATCATTTACAGCTTCTGATAGTGATAGCTCTTCCAAGAAAAAATGGGTATTACAATTGAAATTTTACAAAGTTTTATATTAAATTTCAAATTTTAATTAAAGTTTGTACAAATACTTATTGAAAATATGACAGCAAAATAAATTACTAAACTAACATGAAGGCAGCATAATGAAATATTAACCAATTTGATATTTGTAATTTTTTATATTATCTATTGTTATACCGTGCAGAAATTTTTGAAAATGCTCAATCTTTCATATTTATATAAATCTTCATTTTATAATAAAACTCAATAAATGGGACTGTATTTTTTTTTAATTTAATTTTAGAAATGAAAAATATTCTAAAAAATTATATTTGAACTTTGCAAATATTCAAAAAATGAGTTGTAAATGAGAACAAAAGACATAATATGTCATACAATGATGTGAAAGGTAAACATTTTTTAGAAAATAAACAAATTCTTTTCAATTTAAATTTTTTTTTAAATGTGAACAAATCATTGTAAAGTTGGCTTTAAAATCTGATATTTGCTTTATAATTTTTATAATATTAGAAAATATTCAAACACTGTGTTAATTCTGGCAGGTGATAGATATATGATCACTTTCACACAAAGTGTGATTTTTTTTTTGTTAATATTATCGTCAAGTTTATTATTAACTTCTATTTGAAAATTAAAAGATTATATGAATAAAATGAAAGTGAATATGTGCATTCTTTTTGTTTTAAATAATTATTAACCAATTAGCATGTAAATATAATGAGAAATATTTAATAAACAAGCAAAAACTATATTTTTTTTATTCCAAAATTTTTGCATGAGAATAAGACTACAAACAAGGAAAATTGTCATTGCCTTGAAAGAACTTTTTTTTTTTGTTAACAATAAATATGTTTGGTGTTTTCCAACTCTTTAAGATATTAACCTCTTCAGAATTTTTTTTTGTGAATTAATAAATCAATAAAAGCAGGACCACAGAAGTAGCATTATAAAAAAAAACCCGTGTTAATGTAAGTTAAAGTAATGGTAAAATAGCAATCTAAAGTGGCAGAATTATGACATTTATTTCTGAAATGAATACTTTACTTTGCCAATTGATCGTAATATGCTTTAAATGTATCAAAAAAATGGACAGGATAATGATTTGCATAAATTTGCACTCATTAAGCATAACACTTAATAAAGGCTATGAATATGGGTACATATACTCCGAAAGTGCTAAGCTAAACATTATTTGTGAAAATTTTATTAACTTCACCTATATACATTTAAAGCATATTATAAATATTTATTTTTGAAGTAAACAAGCCACAGAAATTAACAAATGAATGCAAAAATATTGAAATTAATCTTACAATTAACAAATAAAGCTCTATATTAAAGTTCACATTTTATTTAAAGTTAGTGGAAAAATAAATTATTAAACTAAAGTGAAAACATAGCAACATAATAGTTGAGAGAAAAAAAAATTACAATTTAGAAAATATTAAAATTTAACCAATAAAAGATTAAAATAAAATTTATATTTTATGATAACTTATTTTATGTTGATTTTTGGACAGTAAATATTTTTTATTAAATGAAAGCAGGGAAGGTGTGTACTATTTCTTCACATGGTCTAAGTAGCATCCAATTTCCCTCACTTGCCTAATAAAAAATCTATTTACTGATCAAAAATCAACATAAAATAATAGTTTTGATAAAATAAAAAATTTGTTTTAATCTTTTATTTATTGGCCATGAATATGAGGGAAAACATCGAAAGCGCTCGGCCCATTTAATTGTTTTTGCAGCTTCTTCGTCAGCGGGTAAATCGCTTTTATATGCTAATCTTTTATTTATTAAATTTTAATATTTTTAAACTGTAATTGTTTTTTCCTCTCAAATATTTTAATGCCATGTTTTCATGTTAGTTTAGTAACTTATTTTTTTTGCTGACATTTGATAACTTTTTGTACTAACTTAAGATAAAATTTGACCTTTGATTTAAAGTTTCATCTGGTAATTGTAAAATTAATTTCACTTTTAATATTTATTATGCTGACATGTTTTCATTTTAGTTTAGTCATTTACTTTTGTAACCAACTTTAAATAAAATTTGAACTTTGATCAAAATTTTATTTGCTAATTGTAAAATTAATTTCCATATTAATATTTTTATGCTGCCATGTTTTCATATTAGTTTAGTAATTTATTTTGCCACTGTACATTCAATAAGTACTTGTATTGACTTTAGATAAAATTTGAAAATTCATTTAAAGCTCTGATTGTTAATTGTAAAATTAATTTTTATACCTATTAATTGTAGTAATACAAACTTTTTAAATTTTTTATATGAAATTTCTCAAATTCTTAATTGATTTTAATATTTTCTAATTGTAGTAATATAAACACGGGGTGGTGGTGGTGATTTTCGATAAAATTTGAAATTTCTTATGTAGTTTGGACAAAATATTGAGAACACTTTTGTTGGTACTTAAAGCAAAATGTCTAAGATTATTTATTTCTTGATTATATCAGCAGTGGTTTTGGTGTCACTCCTGATATCAAAAATGTCTTTAGAGCATTTAGTAAAATGGTATCAAAATAATGAATTAAAATCAATAGTTTCATTAAGTTTGATCAATGGAAACATTTAGTAAGAAATTTTATTAACATTAATGGAAAATGTCTCTTATGAAGATAAAAGAAACAACAAATGAAAGTAATATAATATGGTTGAATATCTGAAATTCATCTATTCAGTGAATAAACAATATTTGAAATGAAATATTTTTAATAAATGTCATTAAAGCAAATATTCTGGAAGAAATCATGGATTATTAGTATCCATTATAGCAAAGTACTTTCAAGGATTTTATTGAAAATATTTCTTCCAGTCATAGATGAAAGTTTGCCAGAGATTCAGTGTGCTTTTAGAGAATTGAAAAACTCTATAGACATCAAGAAAATACAAGAAAAAATCTGGAACAAAAAAGTAATTTACATATTGCTTTTGTTAATTCATTTGATCAAGGTATTTGATTCACTTAATCAGATATATAGCATTGTTTGAAATAAATTTGTTGTCCAGGAAAACTTATTCATATTACTGAGGTTTTACATGATAGAAATGAGGTATTATTACTTCAGATAAATAAAAACTGATGTTAAACAAATATTGTTTACTTACTCCAACATTGTTTTCAATTTTTATGACAGTTATTTTTTGGAACTGTTTATAAATAGTTTAATGAAACAAATCAAGATATGATACAAGTTTGTTGATGAAATTTTTTTTTTTTTTAACCAATTAAAAGCAAAAATAAGAACTTCATCTTCTTGGATTGTGGATTTATAATATGTCATAATTGTGCTATATTTGTCAGTGCAAAACATGATTTACAAAATGTAATTAATGTTTCAAATAATTACTGTTTAAAAGACTGAACTTCTTTATCAATCAGTGACAAAAGGAAAATCCTTAGCAACTTTTAGCTTGATTGGTTATCAACTTGAGAATGTAAACCAATTTAAATATTTTGATAGTTTTATAAGTAGACTTAGATATTAAAATACAACATAGTTGCTGCTTTTAACAAAATTAAAAGATAAGAGTATTTCACAGGGAAATAAGTACTGCAACTAAGTTAACTGTATATAAAACTGTTAATTTACTTTGTTGTATGGAAGGGTGATTTGGGCACCCTATCAACACCTTATAAAGACATTCAAAAAGCTTCATTTAAGGATATTCTGTAAATATTTAAAATTTCAATGTCAAGATCATAAAAGCAATCAATATGTTCTTTGATTTGCTGAGTATTATTTTGTAAAACTCACTATTGTAAAATCACACCTTCATTAGATTGGACATGTAATACAAATATTCTCTGCAAACCTTCCTAAAAGAGTATTTTATGGTTAATTTGAGTACAGTTTTCATGGGATAGGTAGACATTCTGTCAGCATTATAAGGATTACCTCTAAAGCATTAAAAAAGTCATAATGATTGTTTCCATTGGAAAAATATGGCTGAGAATAGAATACATTAGAGAGCTATGATTATATATGATGTTGAAGTATTTGAAAAAGAAAAGTTTTCTGTCAAAGAACAAAATATCAAACAGAAAAATGGACTAGCATGATCTCTATGTAGATGTGTTTGTAGTCTTTTTCTTTTGGATTTTGAATGACCATACTTGTTTATGAATGATTGCTATATTTATGTGCATATGTATGTTAAAGATATTATTTTTAAGCAGGTTTATTTTCTAAATAAATATTATTTTTGTTTTTAAACATATATTATTTTCATGGGTTTTTTTTCTTTACCATCATTTAAGTCATTTGCCAAGAGTGCTCATAATATTTCTCATCAAATGTTTTTGCAGTGGTCACATTTACTAATGTTATTTGTTTTCCAGTTATTATTTCTTCACTAATGATATTATTTTCAAGTTTGTTTTCTAAGTACAAAATTATTTTTTTAATTTTCAAGCTGATATTATTTTCTTGTTTTTGATTTTTTTTTTACAAAGAAAAAAGCATCATAATTGTTATTGTCTACCTCATTGTGGGGTCAGTGGTTCCATCAATTGATCATATATAAATTCAGCTCAAATAAATAATACCTATTATTAATTTCAAAGTAATAATACTCTGGTTAAAAGTAATCATTATATAAATGTAAATTATAATTTTTAAATTTGTGAAAAATAAATTGCACTTTAAATTTATCAAATTAAAAAATAAAACAAAAAGAAAATTAAAATAATAATGTTTAAAATACTATGTTCTTTTTTAATTATATTCATATCGGCCTTTCAAGCCAATTGTGCAAACACTTTGCGAGTGTTAAATAATAAATGAATACCCTCTGACCAATACAAGATATAGAATTTATGCAGGAATAAAAAGAATCCTCTTATTCCTATGACTCAAATATTTATATATGAGCAAATCTGAAGTACTGGCACAGAAGGTGTGACAATATAACAGTCACTTTAAATTACTATATACAATGTCTGAATGAATGATGCTGATGAAATTTTCTAGAATTTACTAAGCGTCATTCCAACTGAAACTTAATCATATATATAAATAAGCATTTATTTTTATAGCGTCTGTATACAATTTGTAATTACATTCATATCGGCCTTTCAAGCCAATTTTGAAAATGCTTTGTGAGTGTTAAATAATAAATGAATACCCTCTGACCAATACAAGATATAGAATTTATGCAGGAATAAAAAGAATCCTCTTATTCCTACGACTCAAATATTTATATATGAGCAAATCTGAAGTACTGGCATAGTACTTCTGTGCCAGTACTTCAGATTTGCTCATATATAAATATTTGAGTCATAGGAATAAGAGGATTCTTTTTATTCCTGCATAAATTCTATATCTTGTATTGGTCAGAGGGTATTCATTTATTATTTAACACTCGCAAAGCGTTTGCACAATTGGCTTGAAAGGCCGATATGAATGTAATTACAAATTGTATACAGACGCTATAAAAATAAATGCTTATTTATATGTTCTTTTTTGTAACTTGTTCTATTTAAATATTCTAGAATAGAATACTATAATCTTTAATGATCAATGGTAGATTGGTGTACTTAAGAACTAAAGATTCCTGGATTGCAGCTCAGTCTGACACTTCCACTATTCAAGAGTCACTTGATCTCCCAATAGATGACTTATTTGATTATTATTTAATAATTTTAAAATATTTTCATAATAATTTATTTTATTAAAATGGAAGTTATACAAGAGGAATATAAACTAAAACATTTTTGGTTATAGTAATATCATATACTCTTCAATAATTAATTTAAATTGATTTTTTAATTTTATTTTTGGTAGGCCTGGAAATTAATTGATATTGCTGTATTTTTTTAATTGTCATAAAACTTTTATCAGCAAATTTAACTTCCAGACAATGTATACAGTATATACTGCTTGCTTTTTTCTTTTTTTTTTGACAAAATGGATGACCAAGAAGTCAAAAGCATAGGCTAAACCTAACATTTTATGTTTCATAAATGTGAAAATTACATATTCAGGATAAATCTGTATTTTTCCATAATCGTATTATCTGATTGATTCAACAAAACACTATTATTTTTATATAACTTTTCATCTAGCATTTCCTATATAAATTAAATAGGTGTTACCTTGTTTAATCGTAAAATTGCCTAAAATTTTATTTATTTATTTTAATAAACACACACCCATACATATATGATATTCATATTATAGAAGTAAAGTTCTTTTTTTAATATTGGTCTTATGTAAAATTAATTATTATTTTTGAAATTTAATTTAAAAAAGCAGTAACAACAAAAAACTATCTTAATCTGATTTTTTCTTTGCTTGCCATATTGTTAAAGTCTTTCAAAAACTAACTTTTTTTTGTTATGGGCCTTAATAATTAATTCATAACAATATGCGCGCGTGTGTATTATTTTTAAAAAAATCAAGAATAACAATTTTATAACAGACTTCTTTTTTTAATATCTTAGTTATGTGAAGTAGGCTATAAATTTATTAAAATGAATCAGGAAAGGTATTAAGCAAATATAACAAAACATGCTTATCTTTCGAATTTTTAAGTAAATTATTAAAATATATTGCTTAGATTTTTATTATATATATGCTATAGTCATTTTGTTTATGAAAGTACTTAGGTTGTTGATTGATTTGCTCATAACGTGGAATTGCAATCATGTGTGGAATTCAAAGTTTTGTAAGGTGGTAAATATTTCCAAATAAATTTGGATTTTTTTTTTTTTCATGTATCCAGCCCATTTCAACCAATCTCGTACTGTTAGGGTGGAAGTTGTAAAAAAAATTTCCACCAATTGGTAACTGATTAATGTAGTGAGTAGTAGCTTCTTCAAAAGTGCTTGTGGAAAGATGCTTAAAATAATTTTATTCTGCAGAAAACTTTTTATAGTTATTCTTTTATGACTATGTTACTTATTATGTCTATTTTCTGAATATTTAACAATATTTGCAATAGCTAAATCAGAAAAATTTATTTATTTACTAAAAAAAAGTGATATTGGTTAAAAAAAATTTTAAATGCTTTTTTAAAATTCAAATAACTGTTTTAGTCAAAGATTATATATTCAGACACATTTTTGCATCATAACGAAAAAGTGCTGTCAAAAATATGATTCTCTTTTATATATATCTTTCACCAGCCATTTTGTGTACAAAATAATTGGATGATGATAAAATACTTACACAATCAGGCAGGAAACAGTTTTAGAAATACAGTGCATATCAATTTACAAAAAATACAGTAACAGGTGACTGATGGTATATGATACGAAATGTGTATTCAATATTAAAATATGAGCACACTCATGACTTAAAATGTTCATAAATAAATGAAAATTGTATGCATGTTTATAATGATGGGAAGTTAAAAAAGTACATCAGAATTTTTCATATGAAATCAATGCATCAAATGAACAAATATCTACAAACTCATAGTTGAAACATCCTCTATTCTAATGGAGACCCACACTTTATATTAATTTTTGATGATGTCATCACAATATTTAATACGCAGAATTTTACTTTTGGAAATATATTTCTACATGCAATATTTTTGAATATGTGAATAAAATAAAAATCGTACTCTCTTTTTGTTATAAAAAGGATTGCATGAGTACTTTTAAAATGATCAATTATTAAAAACACACATGCATGTACAAATCAATCCAAAATTGTGAAATAAATAAAAATATCCCTACATTTATGTAATATCTGCTAAATATTTAGCAAATATCATAAAAGTTTTTTCTTAGTTGCTCATTTTCTTTGAATTATATACCCACACAGGTATTAATATTGTTTTTTTTTTTTTTTTGTTAAACAAATAATTAAGGATTTTGTTGCCAATTTTCTTTTCTTTTTTTTTTTAAAAAAGAAAAAGAAAAAGGAATGGATATTCCATTAAAAATGTTTATGGTTAGAAAAATTGATATTAATATTTAATTTTTTTTGTTAAAATAATAAATTTTTAAATATTAAAATGCAAATCAAATGTGAAGATACAATAATATATGTGGATATAAATAAAATATATGTAGACTGGGAAGAAACAAATTTGATATGGATGCAATAGTCAAGATAATAATTTGTTATGATTTTATTAAGAGAGGTTAGCCAGTTCTCAAAATTCATCAGCAATATTCTATATCCAGCAAATGTTTTCATCACTGATCAAAGACAATTTTCTAAAGTATAACAAAACTATAAGCAAATGTTTTCGTTATTGAGCAATAAGTTCTCTAAAATATAACAACGCTATATATTTTATTATTGAAATCAACCATGGGTATATCTGTAAACAAATAAGAAAGAAAAATGGAAAGTATTGTAATAAAAAGAGAACAATTATTTGAATAATTAATATTACATTGAGACAAATACACTAGTATGCATATTAATAGATGTATAGTATGTGTGTGTTTACATAATTTATAATTTATGTGCCTAACATGAAAAGTCTTTCTAATAGTACTTTTCTTAAAAAAAAAAATGAGAGAGGGGGGGGGGGGTGATAAAAAAAATGAGATGGCAAAGGAATTAAAAATGTGGATTATGCTAGGTATATTGATTGGCATTAAAGGATCAAGAATTCAGTCTTGAATAAATTAAATTGATTAATTGTATCAAGTGAGGAAAGGATTTACTTCATTTTTATGGTGAGATATATTAAAATACATTGGATTAATGATGCATTAAAAAATTCAATGTAAAATAAGGAATTGGCTTAATTATAACAAAGTGGGATTAACTAGTGTACTGTAACTATATATGAGATTTTGAATTCCAAAAGTCACTTAAGATTTTGATGATTGCCCCTTTAATGCAGGTATCTTTTAAGTTTGCTGTTGTTATTCTATTCAAAAAGTAAAGCTAAAAGAAAATTTATATTAGTCATTGGATTATTTTGTTTATTTATTGCTATTAAAAATTCACTCTATTGGTTAACAGGATGTAATTGATTATAATATACCAGTTAGTTATTTTGAAGTTATCAGTAATTAATATTTATGTATTTTTAAACATAGTGTGTGTGTGTTAATACGTATATATGTATTAAGTAATCAAGTGTGAAATTATTAAGATGATAATCTTTTATGAATTAAGAGGATATGAATAAATTTAAAAGTATTGTTAGTTTCAGCTCTTCTATATTAATTTTATTTTGCTTGGACATGCAACTCTATTGTTAAATATGTTTGATGATGAGAGTTTAGTATAAATACTAAATGTTTAAATAGTATTAACACAGACAATTAGTTATTTCTAGTTTAATTATTTGTTAATGGGGGGAGGGGGCTATTACACAGGGAAGTAATGTAATTTAATGTATTTTTTTTATTTTTTTATTTACAGCCACCAGCTATCTACTTACAGTTTAGTTTAGGTACAGCCAAACGTATGGTGATTTACTCATTTATATCTAACCAATGGAGATATTTCCAACTAGTCGACTATCATAGTTTTTTTAATACTCGTAAAATGTCTGTACTATATATGTGCATCTTTTTTTCCCTAAAAATAACAGTAAATTATAAAAAACAGCACACAAATGTATTGGAATTTTAAATAATAAATTAAAATGTTATTGTATTTCCACTCATTAATAATTACTCAAAATAAAATTCTACTATTTCTATATTTACATCATGTAGCCATTCATAAATGAATATGGTCATTCCAATACAAAAAGGGGGCAGAATAATAAGATACTAAGGATTAGTTTTGCAATAATCATAGAAACTAATCTGTGAAAACACAAATATATTCATATATAGAAAATCCTGATCCATGACATTCTTTTTTATTTGCTATTTTGTGCTAGGGTCTTTTAACTTTGCAGCAAAGTTTTCTTTTTAAAAGATGTCAACACCTTGTTTAATTGTAGCTCTTCGTTATATCCTATCCTCAATTATAACTTTTTACTTAAAGTAATTAATATTGTTCTTTTTTTAATTGTGATAATTTTTACAAAGTAAATGTGCCTCTTTTTTGAAAATAATAATCATATTAAAGTATTAGGAAAACTTGTATTGTTCACTCCTTTCATATATCCAATCTAATGATAATGTGTTTTTACAACAATAGATATCATATACAGCAAGTTGAAGAATATATTGATTGATTTTATGATCCTGCCATGTATTTTTAGTATTTTACAAAGTATCCTTAAATGAAAATTTTCTATTACCTCTATGTTACACAGATTAAAAAATCCACATCTCACTTCTATACAATAAATTAGATGAAATAACAGTTCTATACACAACTAATGTAGTTGCAATAATCATATCATTGCACTAAATTAATCTTTTAACATTTAAAAGCACTAGCAGGTCTAATATGTAAATACCAAAAAGAATTTTAAAATTTATTAACCATAAATTTTCCAGTTATTTAGAATCCTGAAGCTTGGGGAATTTGAGAAAAGGATATTTCAAGTTTTTTCTTCTATTTATTTACTTTTTCTGGGGAAGGAGAAAGAGACAACTTCATATGAAGAAAATATTTGTTGAAATGAATAAAATAGAAAGTTTTTACAGCCTCTTTTAATTCTAGATAGAAAGAAAAAAATGTGCTTTTTTTGGTGAAATATAATATAAATTATCAATAATAATTTTGATAATTTTAAAACTAGAAAAGTTGCAGGGATTTTGATATTATTTTTTATTTTGAGATAGTCTATGATGCATTTTGTATTTTATTTTATCTAAATTTTTTCTGCTAAGCCAGGAAAACTCTAATTTAAATAATAATTAGCTGAATCAAATAAACATTTTTAATTTGATCAAAAAGATTTTACATACATATACTTCCACAAATAATGTTATGCAAGAATTGCTTATATGTTTACAAAACAGAAATTGTTAGTACATATTTTTTTTCATATACAAAAATAAAAAATACCATATGTAAAATGCACCATGCATATAGTTTATGCAAAATTTTAGTAGTTTCTGTGTTAATATGAATGTTATTTATTTTATATGTGACTTATATGTACTTAATACAACATATACATATTTCATGTAATTGATATCCAGCATGAAGATATATAGACATAATATGAAGTGAAAAACCCAAAGTATAATTCATTCTCTTATCTATAAATATAAATGATTATTATTTTTTTTTATATTACTAATCCACCAAATAACACTTCTATTGCCTTGAACTCTTATTAAGATTTTTTAATGTAAACATACCTATTAATATATAACTAATTTTATGTTTTTAAAACAGGCAAAACTTTCCATACAGTAGTGCCACTCAGTACAAGCCAGAGCAATCAATAGATGCCAGAAGGCTTGATTGCTCTGGCTTGCACTGAGTGGTACTACTGTTATATGAAGAGTTTTGCCTGTTTTAATGACAGTTATGAGCATGCGTAAGAAATGGTGATCATGTGATATTTGATAATTTTATGTTTATATTGTTTTTTTTTACTTACTATTATAATATACTCTTCAATTGATTACTTAATTAAAGATGACCTCAGTTTTCCCTGATGATAATTGAAGTACTTTTAATTTCTTAATCTTTTTTCCTTAAACAAAATTTAAGTCCTAAGCTGAGAATGTTTTTTTGTCACATAAGAAGTGAATTCATATCAATAGTAACATTTTATTTATTTTATCGAAGCCTTCATCATCTAGTATAACTCATTTGTGTTCTTATGTTTGATTAGTGCTTATTATCTATCTGTTCTTTTTTTTTTTTTTTCAAGACTACTTTAATTTTTTAAAAATAAATTAATGGTTTTCTTTTTTGAAATTCTATTTTTTTTAAAAACTATAAAATATTTATAATGACAAGTTAATCTTTAAGATCAATGCTATTCAAAATAGTCCATGGGCTGCATGCCAGCTTGTAGTGAGAATTTGTGTAGCCTGCGTAGAGATTTTGATTTTTTTCAAGTGAAAAAATAAAATAATTTGAATCAAATGTTTATTAGATATTTTAATTCTAACATTAACAATGTTCCCTTTAAGCTATATCCTATAGAATTGCATAGCAAATTTGAAAACCTACTTATTGCTCTGCAGTTTCTGCATACTGCAGATATTCACATATTTGAAATATTAATTCATTTGTTTTTATGTTAAACACATAAAGTTGAATTAGATGAATATTGTTGTTAAAAAAATAAATAGAATTGATCTGTACATGCAGTGGATGCAGGATATTGCTATGGGGACTTCAGTTTAATAATGTCATGTTCCACATGAAACAATTAAAACATAGATTCCAATTCTATTTCAGCCAATATATAACTGTGCTGACTGAGCGCTGCCTTTCCTCCATTGATTATTGCTATAGCAGGATGAATGACTACTGGGATTGCAGTTTGTGTGTGATGAGACTTTTTTCTTTTATTGTAATTTTAAAAAATAATTATATAACTTATAAATAATTTATTTTAGGTTCTAAAAATTTAGATATGAATGTCTCTGATCATTGAAACTGAAAATCCATTGTTGCCAAGGATTATAACTACTATATTAAACTTGGGAATAGTTTTAGTTATCAAAGCAATACAGATGAGCCATTTGTAAAATTTCCTGCCAGTCAAATTCAGTAGGTGAATTTACTAAGTGAAAATAGACCAAAATGAAAAATAGACTATTTGAAGTGTCATTAAGTTAAAAATTTTTTGCTATCCGAAATAGAAACAATGGAGGAATTTTAAGAATTTTAGTCTTGGAAGATCATAATCTCAGATTAGAAATGGAAAATGCAAGAAAACAGACAAAATATAATTCTAATAGACAATGTTATTCTAGAAATTTCCATCAATTCATCAACACTTTCCATGCAATCTACACATGGTCATGTAGGAAAATATATTAATATTTCTGAATCATAATGTAGCAAGAATTATTTTAAGTTTATATTTATAGAATACATAAATTTAGTCATACATAAGGAGGTTATTGATGAAGTTTAAGCATCTTTATTTCATTGTTTGATAGTCAATGGAAGTATTGCTATTTTGGTAGGGAAAAAAATTAAAATTGTATATAAAATGCATATCAAAATTTGAATCCAACTATCAGACAAAATTTATTGGCATTATTAAGCTTATTGCATGTGTTAGTCATTCTATTATAATAGGGATAAAAGTTTTAGTGAGAGAGTAACTTTGATTTACAATAAATGTTTATAATGAGATATTATTTTATATAGCGCTATATTTTTATACTGTAATAGTGATATTAGTGATTAAGTCAATGCACATGTGCTTTAAAGATAAATTATAAATGAATACTCTCACTTTTCCAGACACAAGATATAGTCTTTTAGAAAAGATGGAATGAATCCACCCATCCTTTCGACCCAAACAATTATGTACGGGCAAATCTTAAGTGTATGGAAATGAGAGTGTGAAGATGTTAAGCAATCACTTTAAATTACATTTATTATGCTTGAAGGAATGATGCTTGCGAAATCTTTACAATTTACAATACATCATTTTTTAGTTGAAATTAAACATATATTGAGATATTATTTTATATAGCACTATGTTTTTATAATTTATCTTTAAAGCGCATGTGCATTGGCTTAATCGCTAATATCACTATTACAGTATAAAAACATAGCGCTATATAAAATAGTATCTCATTATATATGTTTTAATTTCAACTAAAGAATGATGTATCGTAAATTGTAAAATTTCACACGCATCATTCGTTCAAGCATAATAAATGTAATTTAAAGTGATTGCTTAACATCTTTATGCTGTCATTTCCATATGCTTAAGATTTACCCATACATAAATGTTTGAGTCGAAAAGATGGATGGATTCATTTCATCTTTTCTAAAAGACTATATCTTGTGTCTGGAAAAGTGATTGGCTTAATCACTAATATCACTATCACAATAAATGTTTATGTTTATCTCCATAATGTTAACAAATAGTGTGTCTGTTCATCTCTGAGACATTTCATATTTAGTTCAGCAGCACTGTTTCCCAGGGAATATCTTGACAATACATAATGCATGTAAACATGTTTCAGTTATTAAGGATTTTGAAATCTTTTTGAGGACAATATATATAATGTTTAGTAGATCATTTACAAGAATTGAAAAACTTAAAGAATTGGCTAACATTTCCAAAATTGTCATTATATCATTCAGATCTCTTAATGAAATAAGATGGATATTTAGATATTAAATGCTATGGTAAGACAGTACAACATTATAATAAGTTACTACACAGAATAAGTTGAAGAATTTAATGACTCAATAAATAAATATTATTTAAAAATCTCAAAAAAATCCACAATATTGAGTAGCATATAGCATGTGTTATTCTTCAAAATATACTCGTGGAGTTATTGGCATTAAACACAAGTATGCAAAGGACTAATTTATTGTCAGTGAAGGCAACACCAATTTGCAAAGGCTAAAATGACTAAACTAAGGGCACAATATGTAGCTAACATCTGTTAGAGTTTGAAAGTTCAAATAATTTTAGATTCCAATAATTATATAGGTACTTTGCCAATATTTAAATTTATTCAACTGTTTTGGATACTAGATTTCCAGAGGAAAATATTAATGATTGGAATGCCTTGGATCCTTTTGTAATGAAAAATTATTTAAACATAGAACATGAAAAAAATAGTCTAAAACATTTATAAAATATGAATCTATAATAAATAATATTGATCAAAAGCATATTAGCTTAGATTCAATTTTAAAACAATATGGTAATCACATCATTTAATGATTTAGTTACATATATCTTAAAAGACAAAAAATATAAAGAATTTTCCGTACTTTTTGATATTTGTACAATCTTTTCAAGTTTCCAGCACTGATTGTGACTGTGATTCTTATTTAATGAATGCAATAAAAGAAAAATCCCATAATGGACTAAATAACAAACATTTGGATAATTTAATAAAAAAGCATTATATATTTTTTAAGTTATGTTCTACAGCATATCACTATATATAAACTATTTTATATGTTAACATGTAAATAAATACTGCATTTTGATGTCATTATATATATTTTGTTGCACATTTGTTGGTTTTGTATGCCCAGCTCTTGGATTTTTTGCTGAGAGACAGTTTACTCTTAGAAGGAACATTGATTGTTAATTGATAATCTTGATGTTGGCATTTTCATTTGGTATTATTGCATAATTGTAGAACCACATATAAGATGTATCAAAGAAGTATCCCTACACTGTTTTGATCCATTGTGTGCTCTATTGCAAACATGCACATGATTAGTGCACACTTATTCTGTTCAGTTACAGTTCATTGGTAATTAATAACAGGACTCTGCAATAATTTAATATTTATGCTCTATTTATTATTTTGAATGTGGCGAGAGCCATTCCAAGGGAGATGTGACAGCTCAAGGTTTCAGGCCTGTATAATTTGCATCATTTGTGAAAGTCAAAAAATAAATAAAAACATTTTATTACTTGCTAAATTTAACTACATTTCCCTTCCCCCCAAAACTCTATAATTTGTAGGCACTACAATGACTATCACATGCAAAATATGCATTGGTTATGTAGTGGTACAGATTTTTCAGCTATGTACAATGTATATACCTAAGTATTTCACAATGTTTCTGCTCATGTTAATGTGAAACATGAAAAATAAATAAGTATTAATTTTAAACATTTTAAGTACCAATTTATACAACTTTATTGAATCAATATTTGAATAAACAAAATAAAACACACAGAATACAAACAAAATGCATATTTTATTTCTTGAATTTTTTTTTTGTAAATTCTAATTCAAAATAAATGAAAAATTTTAATTAAGAGAATCATTCTTGACTGATTTATATTAATTGTAAAATAGAATATATATATCTGCAAATGAGATTTTTTAAATGTTTTTTTATAATATGCAAAGAACTTCTCCCTTGCATGAAAATATTGCACATACACTCCCCACTTTTACTCAGGCTGGCTCTGGATGTAAACCTTTGGATAAATCTATATATATATATTAATACAATCCTTGGATTACTTAAGATTGGATATCCCTACTCTAAAGGTGACCAATTTTACCATAAGAAAATTGCAGGCAGAACTATCACTATGACAAATTCAATAAAAAATATTTTTTATAAAATACAAAGAAAATCAAACTGTAGGTGAGAACAAAGTAAAACCAGTTTAAAAAAATGTCACACAAGTAGTAAAGGTGCTAGAATGCCACACTTTTTTTAACTAATTAGAAAGGGAAGGTGACTGATGCTTCTGTGTCCTGAAATTTAATTTAGTCTCTTTTTTTACTTTACATTTTTTCTCTATCCTATATAACTATCGTGTGATTCTTGACTAAGATTGAGTTATGATTGCTTATCTGATCAATTTTTTTTATTTTTAGTATCGTAGCATTTTATTAGAATGCAGTGATCCATTTCTCAGTCTAAATTTTAGTTCATGTCCCTGATGTCTATTTTTTGTTTATTGATCTGTTCTACACATGATTAATCAACTGTGAAGATTAGTTTATTAATGAATGGCTTTCACATTTTATATAAAGAAATTATTTGTCATCATCACCCTTTTCAATCAGCATCAATTCATTCTTCAAGTTTAATCTAGTTTTTCTGATTCATAGCCTCTTCTCTATATCACTTGAACAAATTCCTTTCTTTATCTATTCATCTTACACTTGATTCTTTTTTTTAAAAGATCTTTTGCAATTTTTTGGAATTCAGTTAAATATTTTAATTGTCCATATATATTGTAATTTCTTTTAAAGACATTTGCAGTTCAATTTCATTTCAATTTCTTAATTATTTCAATGGTATTAATGATACCTGTTTGTTTTCTCATCTGTATATTTCATTTTTGATTTGTTGCTCTTAATTTATATCTCTTTTTTCACTTCACTTTGGGATGTGAAGTCTCTCTTTTGTTTTATTAAGTATCCAAATGTCAGACCTATAAATAAGTATTGTGGAAACTCATATATTTAAAATCTTATAAGCTCATAGATATATTTCCTTTTAATATTAAATTATTTCTATCAAAGGCATTCCATCCAAATTTAATTCTGATTATTTTAATCCATTATATTTTCATCTGAGTAAATAAGCAGCAAACTCATCTTTTTTAGCTAATTTATGGAAAAAACATCTTGAATGTCATTTCAGCATAGACATTATGATAGTTTTTTCTATCTTTGCAAGCTATTATGAAACGTTATTTGTTTATAGAATAAAATTTTTTGTTTTATAGATTGACCATGTGTTGTTCTATTTCATTTCTAAAATAAATAAAAAATTCTCTTTTTTTTTTTTTTACACATCTGTGCATAGTTAGACTTTATTTTTTGATTGTAGCTTTGAAAAGCATATTTTTACCTTTTTTTTTTTTTTTAACTAATTACTTTGCTAATTGGACAGGTGTTTGGACTGCTGTGACAGTTTTCTACTAGCAAAATTGTCTTTCTTAGAATTTTTGATTAGACAACTTCAGAATTTAATTTCATGAAATTACAGGATAACCTTTAATTATACTTAATTTAGATTTTAATAAAAATAACAAAATGATGAAAATAATTTATTTTTTGATTAATATAATGTCTTACAAATTTCATTAAATAATTTTTTAGATTCTTTATTATAATGTCATATAGAATAAAATGCTCATAAGATTATTTTATTTAAGTATAATAATATAAATTTACTTGCATTTTCATCAAACATATTTTCCATTAAGTATATTTTTATACTGCATACATTGCTCTGGTTGTTTTAGGCAAATTGGTGAGAGTGTTCCTCCCAAGAGCTAGGTATTTCCAAATCAATTTCTATCCCAGAAATGAAAAAAAAAATCATCAATTTAATTAATTAGAGCTGTTTTGCTTGGCTAATCAATTTAATGCTCAAATATCACAAGATTTCCTGATCACATTCTCTTGATGAACATAAAAATGTTTCATATTCATTTGTTTACTTTTAATAAAATTAGAAGATTATAATTGTGAATTGTTATAAAATCATGCCCCAAAGCAATAATCTTAAATGCTTGAAACCTTTTGTTATTTCTTTATTCATAGATATAGTAATAATAGGATTGTGTTAAAAAAGGAAAAAAGCAGATTTTTGCTGCCATAATTTCTACATTGAATTGATAAATAGTAGTTTTTAATATCTGAAAATTTCATTAAAAATTATTAAAACCGTTTCATAATTAATTTATGTTTGATTATTTCAAAATCCAATTATTTAAATTTTACATATGTAAGTCTTGCATCAATATTGTCTCCACACTTCTATTTGTGTTTTTTTTTTTATTCTAGTTTTTATAGTATCATGTAGTTAACTTAATAGATTTATTTGCATCAGGATATTTTTTAGCAGCAGAAATCATTTTCTGATTTCATTGGAAAGATATGACTGAGAATAAATCAAATATAAAGATGGCTACAATAGGCAAAGTGTAATTAAATAAATGTTCATTTACTCAATAGGCTATATACAGTTTTGCCAGCATACTACCATACACATGCAATAGCTAATTAGTTTTATTCTAATAAGGATTACTACATTATTGAAGATAGAGGTCACCACAATTTAATGATATTGCTTGGGACTAAGGCAAGGATGTCCTCTGTTACCTATTTTGTTTTTGTTGTATTTGAGATTAATGAAGAGAGCAATAAGAAGATTAGGAAGAGGGATAGAGATACCATTAATAGGTGGCAAGGGAGTATATGCATTGTTGGATCTTTTATTTGTGGATGATGTTTTTTTTGTGTGTGCAGAAGAAAAGGAAGATATGGAAGTTATATTGAGGACATGCACAAAGGTAATGAGATGGGGATTAAATTTAGTGAAGAAAAATCAAAAGTAATGATGATCATTACTGGGGAAAGAGAAGACAAAGAATTTTTATTGGGGGATATAAAGTTAAGTGTGATGAATAGATATAACTATTTGGGAATCATCTTAAGTAATCAGAGAAATTGCTTGGATGAATGGGAGAAAAAACTGAAAAGAAAAGAAAGGGATTGATAAAAAAGTTAATAGTGTTCTCATATAATAAATATGATGTAGCTAGAATTGTATGGAAGGGAGTGGCAGTAGCAGGGTTAACATATGGTAATGATGCATTGTGTTAGTAAAGGGGTATTAGATTATTTAGAAAAAGTACAAAGAGAAGTAGGAAGACATGCATTTGATGCAGAAATATGGATGGCAAAGGAGGCAATTCAAGGAGAAATGGGATGGTCAAGTTTTCATATGAGGTATGCAGAAAACAAAATGAAAATGTTTGGTAGATTGCAGTTTTATGGATAATAAAAGAATAGCCAATATAGTATTTATTCGGGTTATGAATAAAGGGCAGGCAACAAAATAGCTGAGAAAGGTAATGTGATATGCAGAAGATTTAGATAAAGAATTTATGTCAGTGTACTTATACAAAAAGTGGGATGATTGTGTCAGAAGAATTGTTGAGTGTTATAGTATTAAGGAATGGGATAGAAGAATAGATGCATTAATAAAAAATAGGAAGTTGGAGAGATTGGAGAATTAGTATGGAGAGTAAAAAGAGTTTAAATATTTATAGAAGTAAGCAGAATATTGGGTGTGAGTTAATTTATGATAATAGCAAGGAAAGTAGTTTACTGTTTAAGGCTTGAACGGGATCTTTAGCAATAAGGGAATATATACATAAATGGAAAAATATGGGTGATTTATTCTGCAAGTTGTGTAAGGAAGGCATAGAAAATATATTAGGCATCTGTTAATTGAATGTAAATATCTGAAAGCAGAAAGGGTCCAAATAATGAAGTTGTGGAAGAATAAATATGAACAAAATGATTATACAGAAAGTGACCTATTGGTTTTTATGCTGAGTTTGGGAAAAGATAAGGGGGTTTTAATATAAAGGCCATGGAGTTGACGAAGATTATGTTGTGGAGATGGGATGGAGCAGGATAGAGAAGAATATGGGAAAACTTGGGATAGGGATTGGAAAGGGAAGTCAAAGTGGCTAACAGTTTTCTCTGGGCATAGTTGCTGAGAGATTCCTGACTCTGTATAAAGAGAAGTCACAGTGCACCACATCACGCTATAAAGCAAAGATCATGATTATTTAGTTATATTTTTTGTTGTTTTATTACTTTCATTTTTTTTTTCTATTAATCTTTTTTTTTTATAAAAAGAATAACTTTGCTAATTTTTTTTCATCTACATATGCTATCTTTTTATTGCAACATTTTGTCTATTTTGGCTTTTATAGTTGAGTCAATGATCTGTTAATATCTGATAATGAATGTTATAATTTATTATATATGTTCTTATTTTTAACCTTCTCCTTAATCATCTATTGTATTTAAAGTAATCAGTTGGTGACAAATGGTAAAGTATTATTATCAATTCTTATCTCCTGTCTAACTATTTTCTTTTTATTTTTTGTCTTCACCAGAGAAAACTGTATTTAAAGCTGGAACTAATGCACTTGTGTATTCATGAGTTACCTTTTACTCCTTTATACTGTTCAAGTTAATAATCTGAATTCATTTTTTAAAAAACTTAATGTTATTGGCTTGAATAGTGAAGAGGAGTTAAATATGACTGCTAGATGCATAAGTGCACTTGTTCAAGCTTTTAATCCTAATCTTTACTAAAAGGCAAAAGTTAGAAAAATAGGAATGTTTTGTACTACAACTGGTAACGATTACTCAAGCTTACTTTGGATGCCTCTAGAATAAATAAATAATTTTTCTTGAAAGTATATAAGTAATATATTAGAAGTCATGTGATATTGTTGATTTTAAGTACATTGGAATTTATAATACAGGGTAGTGGACTAGCTTGCCAAGCCTGTGATGTACGGCTAGTAAAGCTTGAACTTTTTTTAAGGTTCAAATCAAATTTAGGAATTTTTTCTTAATTAGCTAGTCCAAACCAATTGGTCAGTAAATGGGTATCTTACTATTCTTAACTTGAGGATAAAATAAGGATAAAATAGTGTTTAAATCTTGCATTTAGTAAATCTAGTGAGCAATGATTTCTTCTTCACTGTTTGTTTATATATTTTGCTATTAAATTTATTTTAATTTTTAACTATTCATATTCTTAGAATAAGAAACTTTACCAAAATAAATTTTAGTAAAACAATATATATGGAAATTTTCTGTCTAAAGGCAAGTGGATTAATAAGATGAGGATTACTACAACTGACTAGCATAATATTTAATCATCATTGATGATAGTTAACCATTGCTTCCCATTCTTTATTAAATTAGACTTAATTTACAAGTGTACAACTCATGCATAATTTTAATGGTAATTTACTATCTCTTGAATAAATGTATTAATGTTATGAATAATTATTTATTAGGCAAGAAATAGTTATATTAATATTAGCCTATTGATTAAAGTTTAAGTAATTGTTATCTTAATATAAACTGAGTACTGATTATATATATGTGTGTGTGGGAGATTATGAGCTGGAGTGCTGATTCTGCATGAGATACATACATTGGGAATCATTTATCCTTTCACTTGTGTGCAGTCATGTGTATAATTGTTTGAGATGGAGTGGAGGATGAATATAGATTGAAAACCCTGAATTCAAATACCTCTATACTGAATGAATAGATTATCAATATATACATTATTATAAACTTTAATTATAGATGGCATTATTTTAATTTTTTCTGTTTTTTCTTCATATATATGCATTATTACACACACACACACACATATATACTGTACTTATAAATTGTTGCTCAATATTACTCTCCTTCAAACAAATGAAAAAAAAAAATTCTGCTGAACTTCTGTTAATATAATAATCTCGAGCCTAATAAATAATTACTAATAATATTGATATATTTATCCAAAAAGACAGTAAATCAGCATTAAAGTTGTACAAGAGTTGTACATTAAGTCTAATAAAATATAATGGATAAATGTGATGAAGATATCTGAAATAGTTTGATTATCTGGGCCAACTGATGAAAATAATTTAGCAGAAATGCATCTCGAGGATTTTATAAATATATACAATTTAATTTAGCATCTCAATATGTAGACCTATGCCATATGCTTTTCTAGACCTTATACATTATAAATTATAAGATTTTATTTTTGGTTATATTAATGCAAAATTTACACATTTACTTAATTTTTATTTTTTGTTGCTTATATAAATAGTTATCTCATCTGAGAAAATTTATCATTCATTAAGAATATTAGGTGATTGATATTCAAATACTAAAATACAATAGACCAATCTAATTGGCAGTCTATGCCCCTCCCCCCCTGGATTTCCTCATTTGGGAATTGCTCTATGAGTCTTGAGTTCAGCATCCATTTATTTTATCAGTAAACTAAATTAATTCAGCCATCTTTAGCTTTCAATCAGCTATTTTGAGACCAGATTGTTGATAGGCATTTGAGAAAATATTTCTTGAACAAATGCTGTTTAATTTACCCAGTTATCTAAATTGATCAAAAAATAATTAGAACAAAATTAAAATTAGTAATATTTATGTACATATTATGTATAATTAATTATCATACAAATAATGCATTCTATATTTATTTATTCATGTATTTATTCTAAAAAGTGAAGTGTAATTAGCAAGGCTTATGCTATAATTATGTATATATATTAAAGTGTAAATAATTTTTATTTATTGCAAAGCTGGTTAATTTGAAATTAACCATGCAAAGACATATATTAACAAAAAAAATGAATCATCTTTGCTTTTACAAATTTCAAGATTTTCTTATAATGAATTTTAAAGTAGAAATGTTTCAATTTCACATGTGTTGAGTTTTTTTTACATGTTAAATAAATATTGCTACTTCATAAGAGTATACAAACAAAAATTTTGATTTTTGTCTTAAGATTCAATTATAAGAAAATATTCATAAATTATTTGTATAATACTTGTGTGTGTATATATATATATTATTAGTAAAATGAATCTTAAGCATTAGACTAAAATATAAGGCTGGTTAAATAATTGTTAAAATGTTCCCATCTCAATCAAAAAATTACAAGCACACCCCAGTAGCAACGGATTAAGATTACACTCCATACACATATTTAGAGTACAAAAGACAGTTAATCTCTTGTCCTATAGAGAAAAAATTATCTCAAACGAAACTATAATTAATGTAGTACCAACAGATACCCCCCTGCATACTCAAAATACTGGGCAGCAAGGCTGGAATTGATCATACCCACAAGTCTTAAAACAGAATTTTATCAAGGAAAATGCAGTTATTGGAAAACCTACAATATATTATTTCCAAATACAGACAATATAAGCATTTTATCAGTGCTGGAGATTAAAAACAAACAACTCCTGCAAAGGTTCAAGCACTGGACACTTGAACCTAAATATTTTGATTTTCTTATAAAATTAAATATGAGTTCACTGCCAACATTACATTTCCTTAAATATAAAAGATTTTATAACAATACTGATGCTATGTGTGGCATGTCATTATCATAGAAGAAGAGGATCAAAGTCATTTTCTGTTTAAATGTAACACTCTAGAACTTACCAGAATCTCTATAAATATAATACATAGGAAAAAGGACAGCAACATTCACTCATTCATACAATCATTTTCTAATGCAATCTTTGCAAAGATTCATACTACTACGTTTATACTTTATGCACTATGGAGCGAGCACAAGATGTTTTTTTATTGTACAATGACAGCAGTAGAAGTCACTTAAATAACTTCAAAGATAAACTAGAAATAATCAGAATAAGTGACAAAAAAATCTCTCCAGCAGATATTTAAGCAACATTTTGGTCGCTAATATGGCAGATGTCCCCTTTATAATGAGAATTTCTTGTTAAGGCTATTTCTGTTGTCATCTGATTACCTTTTTTGATATTTTCTGAAGGTGTAAAATATAGCACTTTCAAGATCTAAATGACTTCAAGTGGAGAGAAATGAAGAAATAAAATTTGATCTCTATAACAATATTTGAATCTTAATGCATCTTTCTAAGTTTGCATTCTAGATGTTGCAAACTTTTAGAATAATTAGCAAAGATAAAGAATTACTATTTGAAATAATTAATTATGACACATATTATTTTCTTTTATATTATAGATGTAACTAAGAGAACATTATGACTTGAAATAATGTCAACTTTAAAGACAATAAATAGCTGGATGGATACTAACAGGAAACAAATATGATTAAATATTACTTTTAAAAGATATAAATATTATACATTTGTATTTGTAATCATTGATGAATTTAACAAGATCTTGTGTAATTAGTTTATGTTCTAATAAAATTCCTTTGAAACAAAAAGGCAAAGACATGCAGAGCTCAGTGCCCATTGAAGTATGACATTTCTTTACTAGTAGTGGAGGCTGAATCATAATATGATTTTTTTTGTATTGATATTCTTCTGTTCAAACAGATCAATCTTGAGTTAATAATAGTTAGATTTATATTTACCTATCTATATTGGGTGAATAGATTGGCTATGGATTGTCTACTGGAAAAAAAAAGTTTATGATCTTGAAAATCAGAGAGCCTAAATTTTAATTGCTGATCATGAAAGTGGCAGGTGGATTTGCTTACTACTACACTACAAAACTGATTACTTTTCCAATAATTATACTTTCTTGCTGATTGGTCAATTGCTAAAAGACTGTAAAATTCTCTAGCAACAGAAGAATAAATATTTTTGTATGTCTGCATTGTGTATACTGTATATAGTATCTCTTAATGTTTATGTAGATACCATTTAACTTTACTTTGGCCAATCATATATTTTTATAAAGATTAAAATAATATTTCCTGAAAGAAGACTTTGATTTACTAAAACCCTTCCCCCTGTTCATGTTAATATTTTCATCTAAAGATATGTATACATGCACAGTATATATGTTAAGATGTGCGTGCATGTTAAAATTCATTTTAATTGCATATTTTATATGTTCACATATATGAACTTTGGAAATGTTCTTTATGAAAAACAATTGATATGATATATATAGATAATCATACATTCACTTTATTTCTGCATCTACTCTCACATTTCTGGTGTAAGTTTTTTTATATATTGAATGCTATACTCTTATTAACTACATGAAGGTTAAGCCTGGCTATCTTTCTCCTTTTAATTTTTTTATAGAAATTCTGCTTGAAATTTGTTAAATGAAAGTTCTTTTTTAATCTTATTTATTTTTGCAACTGATCATCATTCAATTTAAAATATGATAGATTTCACAAAGTAGGTATGCAGTTCTGTTTCGAATAAATGTCCTTCTCATTAACATTGCAACATTTCTGGGAGCTGTTCATTATCAGTGCTGTATATCTATTTTTGGATTCTGTATATGTAGAATCAGCTTCATTATAATTGATGATATTAATGATATTTATGACTGTATAGTATGTTTTGTGTTCAATTTGCCACATGAATGTTTACTAATCATATTTTAGCCAAAGAAACATTCGATGAAAGTTCACATTATTTCTACTAAACTATTTTCTTTTCTTAGTGATAGCCATTTTTTTGGATATTAAAATAATTGTAATGCATTGAAGTAACAGAAGTGAGCCATGATTCATGGATCTTGAGCTCTAAAATTCACCACTCTATCATTGTATTAAATCACAGGGCAAAATAAGTGATTGGATTGTTGAGGATCTCTTATAAAGTTTGAGCATTTAGAACTGAACTGCAAATGATGGACTTTGGGTTTTAGTCAGTTACTCTACTATTGCTATTATAGTATAATTTTGAGACATTTATTTATTTATTTATTTTTAAAGGATGATGAAATTTATATATTTTTTATTTTAAGAGGCAGATCTGAGAGATATAGAAAACAATTTCTATGGAGGTTTTTCAGTCTTGCATTTTGTGGAAAATTTAAAATTTCAGTAGATTACATCATAATAAGAATGGCTTTAATGTCTAAATCGTCTTTTTTTTTTTTGTAGATTGATATCTAGAATCATTATAATTCATGAAATGATTTTTCACTCTTAATTTCATTAATTTATTAAGCTTCTTTTTTTTTTTTTAAAAAAAAATCCCATCAAATGAATGTAATCATAGTTAATTGTTTAATGGGAAGTGATAAAATTCAAATTAAGAATTAAAAGCAAGAATAATTTAATATAAATTAAGCTATAATATTGAATAGGTCATATAATTTCTAGTTTTAATATTGACTTCACTCTTGTTTGATTCTATATATTAATCTGCTGAAGTTTACTAAGTTCAGAATAACAATATTTATATATTAAATATTGCATACCATTATACAAATAATTATAAATAAAATAGAAAAAAAAACCATAACATTACAAGTACTTCAGATTTGCTCATATATAAATATTTGAGTCGTAGTAATAAGAGGATTCCTTTTATTGCTGCATAAATTCTATATCTTGTATGGGTCGGAGGGTATTCATTTATTATTTAACACTCGCAAAAGCGTTTGCACAATTTGGTTTGAAAAAGCCGATATGAATATGAATATATTGTTACATTTTTATTCACCATTGTTAACTCATTCCACTCACAACTTTGGCACCATCCACCTCAAATAAATACAATAATGATTATTACTAATCATTTTTTAAACCAGAGATCATCTCTAGCACAGATATAAACTTTAAACCTCAGTTAAAGATTAGTATATTTGATTTTTTAATTTTAAACATACACCCACACATGGAATTATTCATTTTTCTTTTTCCCATGGGTAATATCTTTATAGATATATTAAAGAACTTTATTACTTTCCCACTCTTTTTAAATTCATATAAATAACAAAGACAAATGACCCTCAAGAAGCATTTCACGCTGAACCAGCACTCATTAGTTGGCCCAGGTCACTATCTCCCATATATATATATATATCTATTATATGAAGAATATTTATCTATAGTAAATTGTTACATTTTAATTTACATGTGTTTACATGTGTGTGTATGTTTAAAATTAAAAAATCAGATATGTCAAACAATATTTGATGTTTTGTATTTAGTTCATGAATATATAAAGCTGAGTTTTGATCTCTATTTTTAACTCTACTCTTATGAATTTCAACTCTTTCATTAAGATTTAATTTAATTTGATCTATATAATTTTTTCAACAACTGCAAGGAATCTTATAAATTCCACCTCAATTGACTGTTTTAAGCTATTTAATAATGAATTTAAATCAAAGCATTTCTTCCCCTTCATTTTCATAGCACCCAATAGAAACTATTCTTATAAATCAATTTATAAATTGATGATTTAAATGGTAAAGAAGTAAAACTCTTTATTTTCTCTAACAATTAAGTCTTTATTATTATAACAATTAAATCTTTATTATTAACATTCTTAGAGATATTTTTATTAAATATATTTTTAATAAATTCATGATTACAACTTAATATAATCAAAAGCAAATTGAATCATCTAAATATAACTATTATTTTCAAAATTATTAAACTTTCTATTCCTGTAACAAAAATTCAATAAAGTTTCTTATGAGTAAAAGTTGATAACTATCTGGCCTTATCATATTTCTTAAATAATAAAATGACTGTGGGATCATCCGTCTAACTAAAAGATATATTATATTTGTTCTTGAATTGTTATTAGTTTTGAAGTTAAATATTTACCAATTTCAAATTTTTTGCCCTTGACCTACATAGTGGAGAATCTGTATATACATAACATATAGATAAATACTTTTTGGACTAATTTTTAACAATTCAACTTTTTAAAAAATATTTACACTACAGAAATTATACTTTTATATGCATCTTTGCTACCTCTTGATAATTGACTTTAAGATTTTGAATATTATAAATTTTTGAATTCAAGAATTTCTGAATAATGTTTTGAAGTCTATAGTATTTTTTTTTTTAAAAATTATTCTTAAATTTCTACAGCTTTAAACCAAAAAAAACCCTTATAATCCATAAAATAGAATCAAAGTAAATGGAAGATTTGTTGTACTAATAAAAACTGTCTTCTGCTTGTCAATAAATGTACTAAGCATTAACTTAAAAAGAAATAAAAAAGAATTGATTTTAAATAACTAATTTAAAACAAAACCCTGTGTGGTTTAATTCAGAGATAGAGAAATCACTGCATCAGATTGGAATTCAGAATCTATCAGTTCACAGTTGCTCTCTGTTAACTTTCTATTGAAATTCTTATGAATTCCTAAACATTAAAATATTTGATTACTTAAGCAAAAATGAAAAAGAAATTGGTTTTTATAATTATATAAACAATTAATTACAAATAAAACTAGCATAAAACTTAAATAGATATGAGCAAAAACCTCCCCCCATCCTTCCTTGAATAAATTAAAGAATTATGACACTGAATAATAAATACAAATAAAATTAATAATAAAAATAGGTTCAAATAAATAAATTCATGAATAGTGTTGATATAAAAACCACCTTATATCAAAAAAATAATTTCTTAATTTAAATTTTAAATTTAGGTTCTATTAAAAAAACATTGTATAGTTGTGATGGTTTCATTGTTTAGAATTATGCATCTCAGTTTAAACCTTATTATTTCTATCAAAACAGCTTATACACAAATTTAAAATTGATGCTTTGGGGGAGGGGTCAATTAACTGAGAACATTTAGACCCCCCCCATATTCCCACCCATTTCCTGAAGAATATAGAAAATAATAATGTCAAAATTAATGGTGACTTTTAAATGTCTTTAATAGTAATCCACCATATTTTTATTTTAAATTAAAATACAATTTTGAAACGAATTATTATTATTATTATTATTTTTTATTCAATATATTTCAACACTTTTTATCTAGTTTGTTAGCACTTGGATGAAAATCTCAGTAATAAAAGTGTTAAAAGTCTTGTAGCTTACCATTTGTTAAAGCTAACATGTCATCTAACAAATCTAGTTTTGTGAAAAATTGTTAAAGCAAAAATAGAGCTGACTGGAAATTTTGCCCAGACTCTTGAAGATTTTTTATGTATAAATTTTAAAAATATATATGGATATAGTAAATTATCATTGTTTTTTTAAAAAAAAATAAAGGAAAATGTTTAAAAGAAATGCAGTAATAATAGAATTTCAAATTATAATTTTAGCATTTTTAAAAGTGAATATTGTTTTCTTTCTGAATTATATATTCAAGTAATATAAAATTATATTCCATAAAGCTGTGAACAATTAATAAATAATATGTTGATAAATTTCAAAAATATTACTAAGTGGACATCTTCCAAAAATTGCTCAAAGCAAGTCGATAATTCTCATAAGTCTGTGGTTTATGGAATAGTGTCTTCCATCAGTCTAGAACCAATTATTCTGCATTATTGAAAGCCATCTTAACAATATTTTTATAGTTTATAATTGACCATGCATTCTTATGGAATATAACTATGTTTCACTGCAGTATTTTTGTCAACTAATATGTATATATGCAAATAAAAATGTTTGGTAAAACAAGTTAATTGATTTTAAAGAATATGCTTGGTATTGGACAATGTCATGAAGTAACAGTAACATTTAATTTATCATTTATTTTCCACTCATTTATAGTTTGATATTCTTGCATATAGCAGAGCTATTAGATTACTTATTGTGCATAGAAATTTTACTAAAACATGTCACAATTATGAATTCAGTTGTTTCACAAGTGAAATTTCATATTAGTATCTGCAGCATATGATTTGCATGATAATAATTGCAGATTGTTGATATATTATATTTCATTCATAATATGCACTAAAATTACTTGACAATAAATTTAGTTTGTATATCTGGGATTCCATGCAGGGTAGGTAATTTATAAAATTAGATTTTTAGAAAATCATGATCTGACAGCATTTGTTTTTGTTTATACTTTGTAGTTAATTTGTAATTTCATATATTCATTTTAGAAAATGTTTAAATCTTAGTTACATTTTTCATCAAGAAATGGAACAACTTAATAAAAAAATTATAGTTGATATATGAACAATTTTTTAATTTAATTTAACAGAGACTACTTTTTACTATTAGCCAAGCTAGAATAATCACCTTTTTTTAAAGATGCAATTTTACAAAAACAAGAAAATACACCTCTTTTTAATTTTAATGCTATAAATTATGACTAATATAACTTAGTCAAAAGTGCACTAGGCAAAAATTGTGAACTTTATTCAGATTTTAAGCATATAGTTATTTTTCATATTTATTATTTTATAGACTTTTTAATAATTTTTATTTTTAAAGTTTTGAACTATAAGTATTTAGATTTTCTGAAACCATAGGTGACATGCATTGAAACAAACTCTTATTTTATGACAGAATTTCAACACAAAAAAGTGCATTGTTTTTTTGATTCCTATATATATAAACAAAACTTTCATTTAGTACTAAGAATATTTCCTATACTGACGAATGATTTGGAGGCCACTCATGAAAAGTAACGTTTCAGTACATAAAATGATTTTTTACAAAAAGTTTTCTGGAATGATGAAAAATTTATTTTAGAAACATTAGGGAAAAGAAGAAACAATGGTCAGCACAGTTATTATATCAGTTGCATATTTGTGAATTATCATATTTGGTCATTTTTATACATTAAATATGAATTATAAATAATTTAATTTCATTTTATGACTTTTTAATAATTCTTTTCTTTTGCACATTTTGATATTGATATTCATTATATCTCTAATAATTTAATATCACTTAATAGATTTTTCCTTATTCACTTTTTACAAAGCAGTAAATTTTATTTATTTCTTAATATTTATATCCTCACAGAACTACAATATTCAAACATATAGCCACATAATTAATATCTTTTAAAATATAAGTACATATAATTAAATATGTAATATATATAGTACTCCATATATCTATTTAACAGATTATACATAATCCAATTTCAATAAACCCAACAAATGTACATATATAATTTTTAATAACTTTATAAATATGTAATGGAGTATTATATATAATGTATTACATATAATTATATGGTTTTATATGATGAATATGGTAGCTCTGATGAAGATTGCGGGTCAGTCAAAATCGCAGGAAAATATGAAGGAATAAATAAAATTTACTTCATTATAAAAAATGAAGTACACCTGGGTCTCATTTTATGCGGTAGATAGGTTCCTCAGAAAATGCGCACAAAAGAAATCGCACAAAAATAGCCTTAACTTACCTTGAAAAATGGGGGATAGGTTACTGTAATTTTCAAAAATCGCATAAAAGCAAAGCAACAATGTAAAATTACTTTAAAATTCGCACAAAAAAAAAAAATAAGGAAATAAAATATGACTAATAAAAAATTTCAAATTTGAAAAAAATTGATACAAGACAAACTTTTTTTACTTATTTATTAACTACAGTATTTAATTTTATTCAAAACAATATATTTTTATGCGTAATTTACAGTATTTTTCATTTTTTCATACGTGTACAGTATTTTAATCATTATCGCTATTTGTCGATAAGTAAGTTCATTTGTAAACTTGTAAGATATTAGATTCATTGTGATGTGATGTACTGTAGCTTCTCCTTGAATGAAGTCAAGAATCTCTCAGCAATTATGCCCAGAGAAACCTGTTGGCTACTTTACAAGAGGAAATACAACTAGCGCCAACTTCATTTTTTAAATTGCTCTTATCGTGGACTCGCCCAAAACTAAATGTTTTCCAATCGCTGTTGATCCTTCCAATTTCATTAAGTGATCTAAAAGTGAAATTTTTATTTCCAAAAAAATTCATTTTCTTGGGTGTTTTTTTTTCTCCGTTAGAGTAAACTAAGTTTAAAATAAAAGTAAGAACTTAGACTTATGATAATAAAAAGAAACCAACTCACCACTGTTGGACACAATTAATTAAAACTAACAATTAAAAATTAAATTCTTATTTTTGTCATTAATTTTTTAATTTTCAATTCCATTTAAAAATCAAATTTCATTGTTTCGTGTCACATTAATTTCAGATCACGTCACGTAATTTTTAAATTGTTAATTATAATTAAAAATCAGATTTTAATTGTCAAATTTAATTGTGCCCACCACTATAACTCACCTTTTAAAAACAAACTTGCGGACACTAAATGATTAATTGATTATGTACTCTTTTTTTAAAAAGCAAAAATAGAATGTGATTTAAAATGCAAAAGCAACAACATGCATAATATAGGCATCTATAACATTTGAACAGATTTACATTATAATCTTGTAAACTTTAATGTGTGTATATAAAATGGGGAAATCCTGATTTAAAGTGAATTATGAACTTCTTTATTGCATAAAATTTATTACAGTACTATTATAAAGCACTGAAAATATTGAAATTATTAGAGAGAAGTCGAACTCCGATAATGCACTATTACTTTAAATATGATGTGTGAGTTTGTGAAATTTATAATATTTAAAGTAATAGCACATTATCGGAGCTCGACTTTTGATCTAATAATTTTTATTGCATAAAAGAATACCGCATACAAAGATATTAAGAAGAAATATGAACCACATAACTTCAAAATCACATTAAATAAATCTACATAAAATGAGACCCGGGTCTATATGAATATATACAATCAATGCATAAAGGGTTAAAAAGTGAAGAAAAATTATATCTTTAATAAGTTATCAATTAAGAGGTATAATGCATATAAATTACTACAAAGTTAATTCTTTTAATTTGTTATTATTTTTAAAAATATTATCCATAACAAAAAGTGCTGAATTTCTTTCTCTATGAACAATTTGTATTGTTCAAACAAATAAGTTTTGCAAATTAACAAATTACAATTTAGATTTTTCCAATGTTTTATTGAAATGTAATTTATTATGATTAGAATAATTTAATATTTATTATATTAATTTTTTTGTGTGTGTTTAATGCTTGGATATTGAAAATTTTTAAATTTGTTTAATGTGTATTAAATTTAGTGTATTAGAGAGAAATCCCAAAATTGTTAATGCAATGATTATTGTTAGTTTATTAAGCGAAAGATTCCAGTTTAATTTTCTATGGAGTTCAGAAAGAGTGAGAAAAGATTTTTTATGCTCAGTGATTTTTCTTTAATGCTGAACATATAAATTATTACATTGTATTGAATGTTATATGAATTTTATATTAAAGAACAAAAATCTTACTTGTAAATATGTCACATTTATGTATATGTTAGATGTGAAAAGATTAATTATGGCAAACTGGAAATATTGTAACAATATAATTAATAAGAAATAAAATGAATGTTTGATTTTTTAAATAAATGTATTAGACTAAATATAAATTTATTAATGTAATTAATATTTATTTCTTTAAAGATTTAGTATTATTAATTTATAGTACATTGTTAATAAAACTTATAATGCAAATATCGATACCTTTTCTTCAAAAAACTTGTTTATGCTTCCTATATAAGAAAAAAAAATTGGCAAATACCTTTATAACGTTTATCAAAGTAATAACTTAAGAAATGAAAACAAATTTGTATGTCATGTTAATGGAAAAAAAAATTAACATGAAAACAATATCCACTTACTACTTATATGGCTTACATACTTATACATGATTTATTATATTTATGTATATTTGTTTATACTAATTTAAAGTGATTCCTGTTAATTCTGCATGGTCAAAAGTTTTTACTAAAACATATGGATTCATATTTTCAATTTTTTTTTATAAAAGATGTTTGTATCTTTGAAAAATTATTTTCAAAATGAATGCATTCAATGACTTGAATAAAAATTGGGAAATGTTTGAAAGATATGTTTTTACTTTTATCTATCTATATTTGTTTATAAATATACGTTCACACAAATTGTCTTATAATGTATTTCAGAATGAAATAATATTGGGGAAGAAGGTTTGTGAAATTGTAAAGATTTATTTTTAATTTTACATTTTATTGATATTTATATATTTATAACTTTCTATTTAATCATTTATACATTAATCACATAAATATAAATGTTTGAAAAAAAAAAACTGACCCACAAGATACTTTTCATGCTGAACCAGCACTCTTCACTTGGTTTAGGTCATAACCTCTGACTAAAGGTGATAAACTTTCTGCATCCATAACTATGTCTCCATCCTCCTCAGATAAATATTTTTAATGATTATTACTAATCATTTATAATTAAATGAAATTCTTTTATAAAATTTTTTTTAGAAGGTAATTTATTGTTTATTTTAGAATGATATTAGGTAACTTTATTATTCCTGACAAAATTCCAAATTATACCTAGTGATTATATAATTATTATTTTTTTATGCAAAATGTTTTCCACTCACAGTTAAATTTTGTTGTATATAATTTGTGTGTAGTTATTTTGTCTTTCCAAGATGTTTAATACCTTTTCCATTTTCTTGTATTGTCAATATTTTTACTTCAGCATCAAAAAAATTAACAATAAATTTATATTTTCATTATATATTGCAACCCCCCCCCCCTGCACATATGTGTTACCATTTAAACATTAAAAGCATTTATATTCTGTATATAAAATAAGTTATGAATGTTATATTGGTTTTGATATCAATTCTTATTTTAGTCAAAAAATATGAACATGAGATATTCAATTATTTTTGTAGCTTTCTTTAATATTGTGCTAATATAATATATTTTATATATTCATTTTATTTTTTAATGAAACAGAAATCATATGATGTCTCAGATGAATTTAATGCATTTCATATATAATAATTTTTTTCACTTATAATTTTATTAATTTTCATAGTGTAAACTTTGCCGATTTTTTATTTTTTCTATGAGTATGTAAAAAAGAGCTCCCTAGGTGTCCATGCTCATTTTTTTATTTTTAGTTTTTTCATATAATTTTTTTTAATAAAGTAAACTCAGAATAAATAAAAAATAATAATAATAAATATAGCTAATAATAGCTTTGCAGTTAAAAACAAAAAAAAACAAACAACTTTTTTCTTATTACAGTTCTGAAATATTTTATGCCCCCCTCCATTCAGGAGTAAAAATTTTATATTTTCCCTATATACTCATTTTCATAGACTTAAAGTGGAATAAATATTTATATTTTTAATATTATTTTATAATAGGTAATTTCTAAAACCATGTTTGGGCTCCAAATATGTCACTAAAAAAATTATCCACAAATATTTTGACATTTTTCCAATTAATTGTGAAATTACATCATATTTAAATTATGCTTGTTTTTATTTTTATAATTAATGCAATGTAAGTGATCAATTTACTTTTGCTTTCTAGATAACAATAGATAAATATCCATCTACTGATTGATATTGTTTAGTTAATTTGTTTTCTGGAAAAAGTTCTGTGTTCACATGGGAAATTTTTTTATCTATTTTTTAAAAAAAAACAACTTCAAATTCTACTTTAGATTTGAAGTAATGTGTTAGGATTACTTGGCTGCACTATTTAACCACATATGGGAGTAAATGTATTTATGTAATTTATATTTATATTTTAACCGTTTCTATTTATTTAGAACAATGGGTGAACTAAAATATAAATGAAACAAGAGTCTTAAGTTTTTTTCTTCAGCTGTCATTAATAAAATATTGCTTTAATTAATACCATGTAAGTGACTTAAAATGTATGTATATTATAAATTTCAGTTGTGGAATTATTGAATTGCTAGAATTTTTCCAATACTATTTAATTAAGTTTATCTTCCTCCTAAAGTTGTTTTAAATTAAAATCTGTAAATTAATGATTGTTGGAAAAGAATTACTTTATTTGTAGTTTCAAACCACCAAGTTATTGTTCTATTGTTTTAAGACAATTTCCTGCGATTTGCAGGATACTCATTTTATAGCAATTTCCTTCTGAATGCAAGGGATAAATAAAAAAAAAACAACAAAACTAACCATTGACTATTTCCTGCCTATGCCTTGCATAATTAATTTTAACAATATTTGTGTATGTACCTGCATATATATAATGTATGTGTGTATATATTTTATTTGTGTTTATATACATGTAAACTAAACATTTGTGAATTTATATGGATGTTGTAGGCAAATATAAATATTTAGCATAGTGAATTTCTATAAGGAGCTTAAAAATCCCTATTATGTTTTATATTTATTTTAAAATATCCCCCCCCCCCCTTATTTTCACATATTTATATTCAAGGGTGACAAATATTAGAAGAGAAAAAGAAAACAGTAGCTTGAAGACGAACTCAAAACATTGCCAAAAGATAGACATTTTACCTCAGGAACAGACAGCAAAATCCAAAACAACAACAGCCTTTGACTCTAATACTGGGATCATAGAGTCTGGAATCTCAGTTGATGTGGAATTTTGAAACTGATCCTAGTGTGGGTGCTGTTGCAAAATGGCATCTATAATTGAAACAAAATTCACAAAATTCAGTGAAATTGGTCAATGGGGTATCCTCACAGTGATGAACTCTCATACTGAATCTTAAAAGGTCCATCAGAGTGTCTGCCCTGGAATGGTCTATTTGAAAACTAAGCATTCATTCAAACAACAGGTTAGATATTATTCAAAAGATCTTTTTCAGAACAGAAAAGTTAATCTTGAAGCATATGATTGTGACTGGCTTGTGTACTCCAATAACTGGATGTGTTTATTGTTTTGTCTTCAAACTGTTTTCAACATCAACTGTAGCACTAGCTTCTGATGGATTTTTCTGACTGGAGAAATCCCGCAGTCATTCAAAGTCATGAAAACTCTGAAGGTCATAGAAGTGCTTTGTTTACATACTTAAGATAAGAAAACATGGTTTGATCTTAGACTCAGGACTAGAAAACAAATAAAAGAAGAACAGCTTTTACTGGAAGAATGTGTTTGAGGGTGTTATTTCAGTGATATCACATTAGCAGAATGAGGTCTGGCTTTTGAAACTTTCGAATCATCAAATAATGGCAACTACCTTGGTTTGTTAGAATTGATTGCTAAGTTTGATTCATTTCTTTCCAACCACCTAAAACACTATGGAAACAAAGGATCTGGGTCACTTTCATATTTATCAAAGACAGTATGTGATAAACTTGTGCATCTTATGGCTAATAAAGGAAAAGACTCAATTTTGGTGATCTGAGAAAAGCAAGTTACTTCAGTTTGTCTGTGGACTCTATGTCAGATCTTTCCCATATGGCTCAACTAACTGTTATAGTAAAATATGTATCACCTGGTGATGGTTTACCTGTTGAATGCTTTCTAACTTTCCTAGAGTTAGAAAATCACAGTGGTGAAGGTATGGTGGGTATGATGGTGAATTATCTAAGTAAGGAATGCAAAATTGATTTCAGTATATGCTGAGGTGAGTCATATAACAGTGCAGCAAATATTGTTGGTAAATACAATGGAATGCAACAAAAAATCCCCGAGTTAAACAAGCATGCTATATATATATTTCATGTACTAGATATTTACTAAATCTTTTTTGATCATGCTGCTGTAGATTGCTGTTTAGATGCATAAACTTTTTTGCTGTTGATCAAGAGCTATACACTTTCATCTTTTTTATAGAGGTGGTGTGTGCTGTTATTTTCCTTGAAAACAGACCGAGCTACAAAAGTATTAAAGAGACAGTCCGACATTATAAGTCAATCATAGATGCTCTGAGGAACATTTAGGCTGATGAGAATGAAAAAGGAGTTACAAGACTGTAGGCTAATAGTCTATTGGAAAAAATGGAGGACCTAAAGTTTGCTTTTATGCTATATTTATGGAATCATTTGCTGGAAGAATTTCACAAACCAGTCTGTCTCTCCAGGATCCAAAGAACTTATCACATGTCTGTACACATCATTTTTTATGTTAAAACATATTTGAGATTTTTGATGATATTGAAAAAGCTACATTCTACAGAAAAAAAAAAAGATGAGAAAAAACAAGCCAATGATGGACTGCACGTGATACTGATGAGAAGCTTTCTCCAAGAGATGCATTTTGAGAGAAATCCTTTATTCATATCATAGATAGCCTTGAGGAAAATTTAGCAAGAAGAGCAACAGTCTATAATTATGTTGCAAATAAATTTTTATTTTTAGTTGATTTAGAAGCTTCAGAGGGACACCACATGATGTTAACTGAGGCACTTCCATAATTATATCAAGCAGAATTATCCTGAAAAAGACCAAATTCAACACAAAAAGAGTGTGTCAAATCATCTTTCAAGACAAGATTCAGTTAACTTTCCCTAATGCTGAAATATATTACAACTATTCCTGTGTCTAATGGTAATAAATTATTTAGGAGAAAAATCATGAACTGAGAGCAACTATGCCTCTATAAAAAGCATTATGAGTATTTATGGAGCATATCTTTTGATGACATAATCAATGATTTTGCATTTGAGATATGAAGAAGAAAAAGATTTTAAGTTCGAACATAAAGCCTTTTAGAGGATTATATAAAATATAATTTCTGTGATTTTGCAAACACATTCTTTATTATTTCTTTTAATAAAAATTAAATGACAATATAATTCCCACATCCATATATTTAAAAGGTGTCTATATTTTAAAGTTTTTCTGAGATTAGCTGGTGTAGTTTAAAACGGTAGGGGCCCCCAGGGCTTTATATAGCTTAGGGCCTCATCAAATCTAAATCCGCCACTGATCTTAAGTAACCAATCTAGCCAATCATTCAGTTATTAGTCAATAAATAGATATATGTATCATTATTTTCTACTGTTAATCTGATAATACTTTACTTGCACTATTTCTTCATTTTAAAGGGCGGAGGCAGGAAGGGAGAAAAGCTTAGGTATTGCAGAAGACTACTATTTAAGGCTGTTTTACATTACCTATTACTTACACCCATATTTTAAACATACGTCTGCATAACACAATTATTTATTTACTCAACATTTGCTTTATATTAAGCAAAAATTTCGGCAAAAATTCTTTCTCCTGGTCTTGTCTAGTCTAGATTTTGTAAGTAGGTACCCAAATAAGAGAGAGAAAAAAAAGACGTATAAAAATAGATTTAAAAAAAAAAAATTCTTTTACATCAGATCATTTTCTCTTCTTTCTAAATTTATAATTATTTTATACATTCGTTCGAATTTTTATAATATACGAGAGAAGAAAAAAAAACATTATTATAAATTATTATTTAAAAAAAAAAGAGGTTAAATTTCTCTGTTATTATTCTATTTGGCATTCGATGACGGGAATTTTCATTGATAATCGCCTGGGGAAACCTAGTGGGAAACTGAGGAAATAATAGGTAATCTGTAATGTGATAAAAGAGAAAGAAAACATTGTATGTAGTGTATATTATTTCAAAAATACTGATTATAAAAAAATCGTTGATAGTTATTCTTTTTCTAACATCAAACACACAACCTGAATAATAAGGAATTGTTTTTTTTTTTAAAAAACAACAACAACAACAAGATACTGATGAACAAATCACTTAGAAGTGTGGATAAGTATTTTTTCCGTAGCGAACAAAGATCTGTTGGGAGATGATTTTATAAATAGTATCTAGTTTGAAGTTATTTTTTACTTAATTTTTTTTTTTTTTTAAATGAATAAATCACTTACTAACTAAACTTCCTAAGTTTATTTATATGAAGACAAAAGTCGTTTTAATAATTACGTTCACAAGTCTAAACATGCTTTTGTTTATAATAGCTATATTTTGTGGATTTAATACAATGCGCATATTTAATGTTATGCTTTGGTATTTAAAAAAATGCTTAAGCGGACAGTATATTATTTTTGTCTTAGGAAACGTCTAGACAAGTTTGGAATGTTGATTTTTTTATTTCAATAAAATGAAATAATTATTTTTAAAAACAGCGAGGGGGAACACTTCAAAATAAACTCATGTCTTGCATTGGTGGTCGAGAGGTCAGCGCGACTGCTTTGCACTTGCAGGCAGTTGCCCGGGTTGCGGGTTCGCGTCCCGCCGATGCTATGACACTTAAAAAAAAAAAAACAACTCATCAAATGATATTAACTTAGGAACACTTCAAAATAATCTCACCAAACGATATTAACTTGGGATTATATCTACTACTTATTTTCTAGCTCGCAAATGAATGCAATTTTTGACAGTTTGAATGTCTTTTTATTAGAATTTTTAATTAATTAAAACTTTATTATTATTTTTTTATTTTATTTGTAGTAACATTCTAATAACTTTATTTGGAATGCTAAGAATGAAGGGAACAAACTGTAAAAACATTTTAAAATGTGAAAATCGTAAGATTTTTTTTGTATATAAATCAATGAGAGTAATTAGAAACAAAATTTATGCCGATAAAGAACAAAAAAGGATTCGATATAAAGAGTGACATGACCAATTATTTAATTAATACATTACACTATTATATCCTACCATTTTTTTTTTTTACACTTTAATAAATTAAAGTCATTCTATTAGTGGAGAAAGCATTGACAGTTTTAAAAATAAAACGCAATCGCCTTTGTTAAAAGCAATCATTATATTTAAAACAACAACAAAATAGAAATATGAAATTATACATTTAAATGCATTTACTCAAAAATGCATCTAAACTGTTACATTACATTATTAAGGAATCACACTATTTTAATTTTACTTTTTCTGTCATTATATTCTGTGCAAAAACCTCTATTTCTTTAGGATTAAAAACAACTATAAATATTCTTTCATGTTCTAGGTATAATAGCATTCTGGTCCCTAGCATTTACTTGCATTAAAGTTGTAGTTAATATTTTCAGTGTTTATTCTGAGTGATATACAGTATTAGAATGTAACTATAATAATTCTGTCAGTGAAATATATTTCATTGATAGAATTTAAAAAATCCATATGGTTTTATTGCTCTGAACTCATAAGAACTTTTAAGTACCAAAAACGTTCCTGGAACCTACTGATCCCAAATCAGACATTTAACCAACATAGCCTATGAATAATCTCAGTCATAATATAAAATATAGCTTTGTATTATACTGTTATGTAATTGATAATGTCATATGCATATTTAATTCAATTAGTTTGATTTATATGAAAGTGGAATTGAATTCCTATTTGTCTAAAGTAAAAGGCAGCACATTTATAATGGTGAATTTCATAATCATTTTTACAGATATAGTATTAGAAGTAAAATTTGTATATATAAAAAAAGTTGATTATAATTTCTATTTATCCCAGAATAACTAATGTATGTTTTATATTTAATAGTTGTGAATGTTTCATCATTCACACTTTAAAATAAAGCAAGTGAAATCTGCTTAATATAAATAAAATTCAAGCTTATTTTGATTTATTGATAATGATGTTGGAGTTTGTCATAATTGATGATTGGGTTTTTCTTGAATCAGGTCCTGTATGTTTTGATTGTCATAGTTCACAATTTAGAATTTAGTTATGCTCTCATTCCTAATAATAAAGAATATTCTATATTATTTTTTAAGATAATAAGCCAATTACTCAAGGCTTTAATAGGTTTATAAATGTAGATGATAACAATCAACCTTTAAGCTATCACACACTCAATATGCAGTCAAGGCAACTTCCTTTAGCAATAAAGGTGATACCACCTTTATCTATGGTCTAATACACAATCTTTAGTATCTATATAAACATGTGATGTGATGCAAAGATGTGATGCATTGTGACTTCTTATTCAGAGTCAGGAATCTCTCAGCAACTATGTCCAGAGAAACCTCTTAACCACTTTACCTTCCCTTTCCATTGAAACATGTGATGTGATGCACTGTGACTTCTCCTTATACAGAGTCAGGAATCTCTCAGCAACTATGCCCAGAGAAACCTGTTAGCCATTTTACCTTCCATTTCCATTGTCCACCCTAAGTTTTCCCATAATCTGCTCCATCCCATTTCCACATCATAATCTTTATCAACTCCATGACCTTCATATCTAAATCCCCCTTATCTTTTCCCAAACCAAGTATAAAAAACAATAACCCACTTTCTGTATAATCACTTTGTTCATATTTAATCTTCCATAACTTCATTATTTGTACCTTTTCTGCTTCCAAGCAGTTACATTGAAGTAACAGATGCCTAATATTTTCTATGCCTTCCTTACACAACTTGCAGACTAAATCACCCATATTTTTCTATTTACGTGCATATTCCCTTGTTGCTAAAGATCCCATTCAAGCCTTAAACAATAAACTACTTTCCTTACTATTATCATAAATTAACTCATACCCAATATTCCGTTTACTTCTATATATATTTAAACTCATTTTATTCTCCATACTAGTTTTCCATCTCTCCAACTCCCTATTCTTTATTAATGCATCTATTCTTCTATCTCATTCCTTACCACTATAACATTCAACAATACTCCTAACACAGTCATCCCACTTTTTGTACAAGTATACTGACATAAATTCTTTATCCAAATCCTTTGCATACCACATTACCTTTCTCACCCATCTTGTTGCCTGCCCTTTACTTGTAACCTAATTAAATACTATTTTGGCTATTTTTTTATTATCCATAAACTGCAATCAACAGAATATTTTCAATTTGTTTTTTGCATCCCTCATATAAAAACTTGACCATCCCATTTTTTCTTGAATTGCTTCCTTGTCCACACTTCTGCATCTAATGCGTGTTTTTCTACTTCCCTTTGTATTTTTTCTAAGTAATCTAATACCCCTTTACTAACACATAATGCATCATTGCCATATGTTAACCCTGCTCCTACCACTCCTTTCCATACAAGTCTAGCTACATCATATTTATTATATGAAAACACTGTTAATTTCTTTATCAATCCCTTTGTTTTCTTTGCTTCATTTGTCAATTTTTTCTCCCATTCATCCAAGCAATTTTTCTGATTACTCAAGATGATTCCAAATAACTGTCTATTCACCACACTTAACTTTATATTCCCCAATAAGAAATCTTTGTCTTCTCTTTCTCCAGTATTCACCATCATTTGATTTTTTTTTCACTAAATTTAATCCCCATATCTTTACCCACCCTTGTGCATGTCCTCGGTGTAACTTCCATATCTTCTCTTCTTTCTGCACATAAAAAGACATCATCTGCAAAAAAAGACCCGACAATGTATATACTCTTTTGCCACCTATTAAAGGTATCTCTATCCCTCTTCCTAGTCTTTCTATTGCTCTCTCCATTTCACTCAAATACAACAAAAACAAAATAGGTGACATAGGGCATCCTTGCCTTAGCCTTAGTCCCACCCCATTTTTAACTTTAACTGATTCTATATCCCCTAGTTGATATGTATAGTAATTATTTTTATATAATTTCTTAATAACATCCACTAGAGCTTCATCCATTCCCAAATTTGCTAAACTTATCCATAATCTATTTTTATTCACTCTATCATATGCCTTCTCTATATAAAAGTCATATACAACTATCTACCTGAATTCCTACTCATATCCATAAGTTGTGTAACTGCAAATAAACTATCCCTATATGCCAACTGACCTAAAACCTTCTTGCATTTTCCCTACTACATAATTTTCTTCCATCCATTTGTAACTCTCCAGCCACCACTTATGAAAAAACTTTATATAAAACTGATGTTATCGCTATTGGTCTATGATCCTTACCCTTTCCTTTAAATAATAATCTTACTCTCATATTACTCCAACTACCCAGAAAAACTTTTCTGTGCCATCTTATTACAACATGATAGTAGCTTTACTTTTGCCTATGTTCTAAATTCATTACCATCTTTACTGCCTACCCATCTAAACCTCTTGCCTTACTTCTTTTCAATTTCTTCCCTGCCTCATTCAGTTCATTTTCTGTTAACCTAATATTCCCATTACTATATGCTTTCATATTTTCTATCCCTCTCTCCTTCACATCTAACAATCTTTTCTATATGCATTACATAACTATTCAATATTTTCTCTAATTCTTCTCTAGAGCTACACTCTATTCCCTCCTCATCCAGTAATTTTATTTCTGTCTCCCCTAAATTTCTCCTTTTAATGTAATTCCAAAATATTTTACTCCCATCTCTTCCACTTTTATTAATATCATCCAATAATTTACTATTCAGTTTCATTCTCTCTCTATAATTATTTATTTTAGCTAACTTCTTCTTTTCTAAATACTTTTCCCATTTAGCATTAATATCTTTTTCACTTTCTTTAAGTTTTTAATAGCACACTTATATTCTCTGCATGCTTTTTTCCTTTCTTTTACACTTTTACTAACTCTCATTTTTATTACTTTTATTCTTCTGAATATTCTCACCTAAAACCCTATTTGTCACTTTTTCTATTTCAGTACACAAGTCCTCATACTCATTTCCAACCAACTCTTTCATGGTTTCTTCAACTTGTATTTTATACTCTTCCAACTTATTCTTATCATTCACTCTATATCCACATCTTTCACTATTGTTTCTACTTTTATTTCTATTCTCCATCACATTATTAACCATTTCAATTACAGAGAAATTATGATCACTATTACATACTCTCTCTTCATTATCAAACACCTTGATTTTTCATACTTTATTCATGCCCTCTTTTTCTACCAATACATAATCTATTGTGTGGGATATATTATTTCTAGACCATGTGTATTGTCCCTCATAAATATTTGATAAGTTTCCAATGCTCAAGTTCACTCTCTGACAAAATTTCTTCAAAAGCTGTCCATTCTTATTATCTACATATCAGACCATAGATATCAGACATTGATAGGTGGTACCATCTTTATTGCTAAAGGAGACTGCTTTGACTACAGATTGAGATTCTTGATAACTTAAGGATTGATTGTTATCATTTATATTCTATATCGTTTATTTTGCTTATTCTTTGAATGGTTCTATTCTATTGTTTAAAAAATGTTACGGTTATCATTTTCTAAGTTGATAAATACCATATTATTTTAAATTTAAGCTGTACTTTTTATTCATATTTGTATTGTGATCATTGGTAGCAGTTTATTTGAGGGTTCTCCATTCACATTTTTCTGAATTAATCTAGTTGCTGTTTGATAGCAGCTGTGTAAAATCATGATACCTGCCATATTTTAGTTTTGAGATTTTTTATTACCTATACTCATTAATGATGGGAAAACTGTTTATATATGATGCTGAATTCTAAAGAAAAGTTACATTGTATATCTAAGAATTTGGAAATTGTGCAGCTGGTAAAAGATTTACAGTTGACAAAAGGAATGTTCCTTGTTGGAGAGCCATAAAGGAAAAGTTGTTTCAGTATAAAAAACACAGAAAATCATTCTAGGGGCCTAAAAAATGGAAATAGGTCAGAAGAAGGTTCATAATAAATTAGGTAGCTTACTGTATTTATATCAGTTCCTATTTAAGTAAATAAAAATGTTTATTATTTTTCAATATTATAAAATCATTTTTATATTTTTTTCCAATTTTAAAATCCTACTATGGCTTAAATTCAAGGCAGCTTAAATTTGAAATAATTCTGTATTACATAGTTTGAGTAGTGATATAAATTTTGACAATTACATTATAAACGTAATATTAACTTTTATAAATTTTTGATATACAATTTTAAATTAATTTTAAAGATTAAAACCAAACACATTTTAGTCAAACAATTTTTTTCAAAAACATAAAAAAAAGTGTAAAACTGACCACATGAAGTGTTTTGACTGAATCAGTAGCATCAGGTAATATTTCAAATATCAATGTTGATTCACTAAATAAATTTACATCTATTAAATTACAAGTGTTATTCTTTCAAATAACAAATAGTAAATAGTTAAGATATTAAGGTAATTGACAAAATAAATTTTGACAATTACAATTATTAAATGAAATATTAAAAATTTCATAAAAGTTTAATTTGTTTAGGTATCTGCAACATATGATCAAAGATATTTTGAATTGTAACCTGAAGTAATTGATTCAGTAGATATGGGTCATGAGCGCAGGTTTATATTTTTCAATATTTTTAATTTAATGTTGTAGTAAAAAATGCAAATAATTATTGAATTTAATAATAAATATATAAATAAATAATAATTCAAATAAATTGTTCATTAATTTTCAGTTGATTTTTAAGAGATTTAATGACTGCAGATTTCTTTTTTTTTTCTATTTCTCATATTTTCTTGCTACTATATCTGTGTTCTCCAGTATACTCTTACCCATCTCATAGTCTTTGTTGTCTTTTAATCAACCTTATCAGTGAGTAGCATTTTGTCCAATAAACCATGACAACTTTTATCTTAATAGATTGGTTTTTTAATTTATTTTTTAAATTAATTATAGTCTAATTTGTTTGTTGGTCCTTTTTGCTGTACAAAGAATTCTGAGCAATTTTTTTCATTACCATCGATCAAATGCACTTTTTCCCCTCCATATAAATAAAAAAATTAGTTTAAATTTATATTCATTAATATTTAATGTAAATATATATATATAAAGAAAATAAAATGTAATGACTTGAACTTATTTATAGTAAGTGGATAGTTTTTTTTTGTTCTGGATTTTCATATGAAATTTGAACTCCAGAAATGATTTGATGGAATGGAGCTGCTATCCATAGACTTTAAGCTCCAGAATCTGCCGTTCTACCACTGCATTAAATTATGCAAAACATCTAATTATGAACTAAAGTCATATATTCATTTTATTAAAAGTGAAATCTACTGATTCAGATATTTCGATAAGATTTAAGTACATAAAAAAATCTTAATTCATTTAATACTAAAAATCAATTGTTTTGTTTATTTCTCTTATCATTTTTGCATTTATAATATTTTCAACAGGTTATCTTGGTTATCTATGAGATGGCTATTAGGATTTTTTTTCTTAAGACGGTTGGCCTGTAGCCAATTCAGATAGCCTTCTATGTATTGGTTATTAGTTATTTTAGTTGTTTTCAGTTAGAAAGTAAAACAATGAAAGAAAAATTATAAATATTCACACAGCAATATTTTCTTCACTGTTTCTATATAAAAGGATGTTGAAAAAGCTTTCCTTTGTATTGAAGTATTTAAAACTATTGTTACTTATTTATTTACTAAATTGGAAAAAAAAAAACAATTATAAAACAAAAGTGTGATAATAAATGTGAGAAAAAATAGAATTTCAAGAAATTCAAAATAGTAATCTAAAATTTTTATGGTAAAATTAGACTGGCCATAAATTTTGCTATATGGATAGTGCGAAATAAGAGAGTCTTTGACAATGGATTGATAATAGGCCAGAAGAGCTTTTTCTCAAGTTACTTGGTGAGGCCAAAGACTACAATTGGAAAGTATGTGAGCACTGGTTAGCCAGTAGTCAGACATGGGACCAACTGGAGATCTGAAGATCAAAACACTTAGGTACTTATCGTACTGTCATGGCAAAATTAACTAACTGGACATAATGACTCCTATGCAGAGTCTAAAAGTTGTCACATTAATATAATCCAGTCTTTTCCATTTAATTGTTATTTATTGTTAAAACTCTGAATTTGGTGGTCAATTAATTGACCCAAATAATTCCTAAGTAGCTTATTTTTATGTAATTTTTTTCTTACCATTAGTTTTTTTATTTATTGTTTTCATTGTAGAGCCACTGCACATTGTAAGCATGTAACCTATAATAAGAAAGATGTTAAATGATATCCATATGTATCTTCTTAAGGTGTGAATAAAGTTGTTATTTGAAACTAAAATTTTGGTAAAGAAATTGAGTGAAAGTGTATATCTATAAATTCACAGGTGCTGGTTTAGAATGACACTCTCTTTACAGATAACTGATAATAGGTTTGGGTAACACAAAGCTGGAGTTGAGATTTTTTTATTAAATTTGCTATGAATATTTCTTTATTAAATTAATTTTTTTTAGCCCAATGAAGACATGGAAGTTGTAAGATAAATAGTAAACATAGCATGCATCTATATGTATTATTTATAATGTATGAAAAATAAATATATAAGAATTTGTATTGTAAGGTGTAAATTGCACACACACACACCCATTAATATATAACGTATGCTATAAAATATAGTATCTTTTCATATACTTTTAGTAAATATTTTTACTTTTATGATAGGAAAACTAAATTTAAGTATTTAAAATAATATTTAATAAATATAGCAATAATTATTTAGCATATAAAATTATATTTAGATTATATATATATGAAAGCCCCCTATGTAGTTTAGCATATTTGGTAGAGATGGATTCAATGCTTGAAGATTCGATTCTCAAATAGATAATATAATTTATTTTTTTTAAAAAAAAGCTCAGCTCAGATTAATTGAATGGATTGTTTGCTCAATTTGAATAAAAATTAAAAGCATACTTTTAATTTTTTTTTTTAATCTGGTAATTTTGATTGCTATAGATTGGTCATTCATTATTTTATTTACTTTTTTTTTTTTTAGTTGAGAATGAATAAATGAAGGATATGACTTTATTCAGATATATATATAAATAAGAAATAAAGAATGAATATTATAATTTTTTTTTATGAGATTGCTATGTATAGTTACTATGAGTACTGCATTCATGGTAAAGGTGGCAGACAAGCAGAAATAATTTATAACACAAGAAATTTTATAACTAAAACTTGAACATTTATTGCCAACAAGATAACAACAATAAAGTAAAATTAATAACACTTCATATTATTGTTGATATTATGCAACCAAAATAAAAGCATGCATTACTTATGTTTAGAAATAACCTAAGAATATTTCTAAATAAGTGATCCATGCTTTAATTTTGGGTCATGGAATATCAAGAATACTGTGAATGTTGAAGAAATTTTTTTTTACTTTTTAAAGCCCTGATTTTCTTTTTACAGCATTTCTTAAAATCTTTTTTTTGCCTTTTAATTTTATATAGTTTCTGAAATTAGAATAAAGAAAGCTTAGATAGCAGTATTGTAAAAAGTATTGAATCCAACATAAGATTAAAAATTTTAATTTCTTACTAAAATTATGTGTAAAATGTATTGTCATTAGGAATATACATGTATGAAAAATGTCAATTAAATCATAAATTGGAAAGTGGGTGAAAATTGAGTTACAAGATTTTATCAAATATATAGAAAAAAAAACTCAGAATAAGTAATTCAAAGTATACTAAATATTATTAGTAAAATTAACAGGCCAACTAGTAAATAAATAAATAAAATTATTTGTATTTATTTATAGATAACATCTGTTATAACAAATTACAATATTCATAATGTGAGTAGAATTATTCATCTAGATATTCCTTTTATTAAATAAAAAAATATCTATACATTAAAGCTTTACCTTTAAAAAAAAGTTAGAATGACAAGTTTTATAAATAAGATTGTCTGTATAGACAATAATGACATTAGATTAAACTATAATGAAGAACATTCTATTTGAAAGATACATAGAGCATTTAGTTAATTCCAAATTTGGCAAATGAGAATAAAAGTAATGATCTAAGAAAGTTAATCTTTGTCTAAATATATATGATGGTGATCACATTTTACTTGTAATTATATATATATTGAATTGTTTAGTTAAATTGTAAAATGATTCTTTTAGAAAAGTTCAAGTTCATGCATCTGGTAGCAATAACACACAAAGTTAGTATGTAATTCAAGGTTGGAGTGATATTTTTTCTTCTTCAAGTGTCACTGATCTGATTAGTGATAACCATTTATGTTTGGATACATGAATATTGAATTTAAGATAATGTTTTAACCAATTAGATTATTCTACAAAAATTGACAACCAGTATAAAATTTATATATTTAACTGTATGAGTTTTCTTGATTTTTCAGTTTTTTTTTTTCTTAAAGATAAGGTTGATGAGTAGTTTCCAAACATTATGGATTATCACATTAGACATATTTGGAGAGTCATTTGTATGTATCATGTCATTAGCTTCTTTAAATTTTTTTTTTTCCTCTCTGCCCAATATTTTTGTCTTTCCCAATCAAATATATTTTCAATGTTACTACATGATCTACCTCTTTGGAGCAACTGATTTCAACTATATTTCCTTCACATTTATTTGGAATTTCATAGATACAATTATTCTTCACATATACTATAATTTTAGAGAATTGTTTTGATGTTATATTGATTCTAGTTTTGTTTTTTTACTTTATTATTTCAGTTGTGAATGAATTTATTAGAATCTTGTTATTGTTTTTTTTTTTATTTATTTCTGTTTGTTGTCTATTTATGATTTTCTTAATGATAGTAACAACCATTTTTCATGAGTGTTTTATATAAGACTTTTCATTTTTCAAATCACTGGTTTCTGTACAAAAAAAAAAAAATTCATGAAAAATCATTATCCATCAGTTATAATTAAGAAAAACATAAATAAATAACAAACACCAAAAAATAATACAATTTTAGGTATTGTACTATGTTAATTCAAATTAGGAATATTAAATAAACTAAAGAAAATCTATAATCAATATAATATTCGGATTGCTTTCTAAAGACATATCATATTACAAGAAGTCCTAATTTTCACAAAACCTAAAGAACTGCATCTATAAAATACCATGTGAATATAAAAATACACATATGAGTGAAAACAGCTGCTCAATTTAAAAATGATTAAAAAAGTACAAAGTAATGATTAGAGAGGAAAACCCTGATGTGTCTAAAGTTGTAACTGTACATGTATTAATGAGCATATGTTCAGTTAGGTAAAGGCAAGAATACTGGATAGAGAGGAAAAAGTAAAAAGAAAATTTAAAGAATTTTCTCGTATGACAATAGAAAATATCTATAATTCTATCTAGTGTGATAATCCATAATGTTTGGAAAACACATTCATCTTGACTGTATAAATATATAAAACTTCTACTGTTTGTTGCTTGTGACAGAATAACTAGTTGGTTAATGCCATCTCAAATTCTATATTACCACATCTAAAAGTCATTGGTTTGATTCACCAGTAACACCAGAAAAAAAAAAGAATAACACCATTCAAATTTTTTTTTTTTATATACTAAACTGTGTATTATTATTAATAATTGAATATATTGGAAAAGTTTAAATAAAGTTTGAATTTTTTTAAAAACATCGAACAATTAAACTAGATGATGGGAATCATCCACAATATAATTACAATGTAAGAAATATAATACACAAAATTAGAGTATTAGATGAGAGTTAAACTTATACCATAATTTTATAAGTTTGTTTTTAAATATTGATTTATCACATATACATATACAGTATATTGTATTTTATTGATTTGATATACTATTTTTATTCTTAAATGAAAATTTTATATTGTGAAAGTGCTTATTGAAATTGCTCTAATATATTTCTATGTACAATAAACAATTTAGGAATCATAATAACACATGGTTGTATTTGATTATTTGATATAAATTTTGCTTAGAGTTGAAATCAAAAGCTATAAAACATAAGCATTTTGCTCAAGTTGATCATTATATTATTACTGTTATTGCATATTTTTATATTGAATTATTAAGAGGATGAATTCAAAGTCAGTGATTTATAAACAAAGATTTATGTAGGTATCTTTCAACTATTACAAGTTTATGTTAAAATAAATTGTTGATTTTATTTTCAAAGTTTATGTTTTAAATCAAATAAGTATAAGTTGGTGTTAGTTTCTAATTATATCAATTATCTTGTCTCAAACATATTGCAGTAAATATTTAAGGGAAAGACTGCTATTTAAATAGTCAAAGATCAAATGATGAATAGCTTTAAAGTATAGATAGATGTTTGAAATAGTGAAACTAATACCTATGGGGAAAGAATACTTATGACAAGGAAAAAAAAAACTACAACAATTCCGTTTTTTACTTCTACTATATACAGTAATTGCATCTTGTTGATTTAATAAAGTTATTATTAAAGTTTTTAATGCAGTTCTGATTACGAAATATTAAAATAAATCATGTAACAGTGGGGAAGAATAATGGTATGGTAGCCTACTACAATTGATAGTTAACCTACACATAACTTTTTAGATATCTAAATCTGTCTTTCATATATATTTTTATTTAGACAATTATTAATAGGCTTTGTTATTCTATTTATTATCATTCATTATCTTACATAATACATTTCAGGTGTAAACTGTTTATTATATTCTAGTGCTACCACCAAGTATCTATCTACCATCTACTATCTATTGATTACTTTAATGGTAGGTGGTAGCACTATAGAATAAGCAGAATTTATTATTTCTACTATTATTAAATAAATACCCTTTTAGGTAAACTAATTGAAATTCTAGAAAAGTATTAACAAATGATAGCTGATTGCTTACTCTTTGTATTTCAGATACTTGAAACAAGCCAGATATATGTAGCAGGATCTGACAAAAGGAAGCATAAGTTGGTAAAAATTAGCATTTGAATTTTTATTCTTTCTAAAAGGCATAATCTCTTCATCTGCTTTTAAAAAGTAAATTCTGATTTAATAATTGCTTAAATAATAAAATACCTCCTGAATCTTTTTGCAAATCTTTCTCAATCTGTAAATTTCTGGTGATGGTTTTGTGCATTATTATTATTATTGTTTAAACAAATATGTAACTATTTATTTCATTAATTCTTTGCAATAACATTTATCATTCATTATTTTTTATGAATGGAAAAAGAATATTGAATTTAAACTGTTTTTCTTGCATATTTTTTAAAAATATCCATTTACAATTAAAAGAGCCTCAGATATATATATATACACTGACTTGCTTATATAAATTTAATTAAACTGTAAAACAAATATGACAGTATAAACAATTGATCCAATAACATAAAAAAGTTGTTAAATTTTAGATGAATGTTGTATATCAACTTTAAAAATAATAATTTGATCCAATGTTTGCCATGAGAAGCTCTATAATAGACTGGGAGATAGCCAGGAGAGTTAAAGATTTATCAAAAATTAACCTATCACTTCTAGTATTGAAAAATTGCATGAATCCTTGGGTGATTAACCATTTTATTATTACTGATCTGAGCAATAATTCATGTGAATCCTGAAAAAATAAGATATTTTTCAAATTTATAATGAAAATACAATGTGCATATATATATAGTGATTATATACCAGCCAATATGTATCTGTTTTTAAAATTTTTAAAAATTTCTTTTGATAAATATTTTTACAAATATAGATATTTATTATTAAGCACTTCTATTCCACCACATGCAAATGAAATTGCAATAATCATTTCTATGTGACAAGTAACAATGAATAGTAACCTGATTATTATTTCTTGATATCAAAACTTCTTCAGTAAAACGAACCCCCCCCCTCTCTTTCATTGTTGTCTAAATGAATTAATCCGAATTGGAGAACTCATTTTTATATCCTTTTCATTTAAAGTGTATGTAGAGAGTATTCTGATTATATTATTTAAATAATTTCTAAAAATGAAAAAGACAGCCTATTTTAGCTAAATTAAAACTCACTAAGTCACAATCAGGTCATAAGTAGAAACAACCTGATGTTCAGAATAATAAAATTGAAACTAAAAAGTTATATTCCTGGAATAATAAACAACTACAGTAGTTACTTTAGTTCATAATTGCTAATGATACAGGAGTGTTGGAAAATCAAACAAATATTTAGAAATTACTGGAATAAATTTTGTTAGACTCATACCTGCATCTATAAACATTTAATTTTCATTATGGTTTAGGGGGTAATTAAAATCGATGATAAATACATTGTTTCTAAATAGGAAATGCTCCTTTTAGTATGTTCTGTTTTTTATGTAATAGTTATAAATATGACCATAGTTCGGTTATAAATTTAACAGGAAATGACAAAACACCTTTTTAAAAAGAAATTTCTATCACTTTTATATTTAAAATTATCAATAATAAATTTTTTAGATTCCTATAAATTTCCCTATTATGTAATGGTGAGAGAGAATTGAGTTTAAATTCGTAAATATTTTGAATATTATTTTTGTGCCTTTATGGAAAATTTTTCATATGCATCAAAATATTTTCATTTTTTAATCAAAGGGAGAAAGTTTTGGCTTTTTTACTTATTTTTAAAATCCTCATTTTATTTATAGAAAATCAGATTAAAAATTACTATGAAAAAACAAAACTAAAATAAGGAACTATAAAAAAAATTAGATGAAACTTCTATTTTTTTTTAGATATCCATTAAATTTTATGAAGAAAAAAGAAATTATTGGTTGCAAGCCTCTACCTAATAGCAATAGAAAAATCTTAATGTTAAGAAGAAGGGGAAATTAATATTGACTGATAAGAATTTATTACTTTTTTTTTTTTTTTTTAAAGGAAAATCTTTAAATCTTTTATAAGCCTCAAGTGCATTAAAATTAAAAATAAATTTTATTTTGGGAAGATGGATTATCAATTTCAAAAGCATTATTTCTAATAAACATCACATGATCACCATTTTTTATGCTTGCTTATAACTTTTTAAAACAGGTGAAACTCTCTATACATATTGCCACTCAGTTTAAGCCAGAAACTAGTCTGGGGATATTGGATGGAGATTTTATGCACAAGCCTTTTGGCATATATTGATTACTCTGGCTTTCACTGAGTGGGCAATACGTATAGAGAGTTTTGTCTGCATTATTTCTATTTGGGTTTTTTTTAGAGGGGGGGGGGGTACACAATTTTTGTCCACAAAGAATTTTCTGATTTTTAACTCCTATTCAATAAAATGATAATAGAGAAAAATCTTAATGCTGAGAAACTAATAACTACAAATAAAATTATCATTGATATTCCTAATATTTGGAAATAGTTCAATGAATTTAAATTATAACTTGCAAATTATTTTAAAATTTAACAGATTTTGAAGGTAATTCACATTTGATTGCAATTAAAAAGATTATAATGATATTCATTAAGTATTGAAAAAGATTTTTACCAGTAAATTTTCTACTAACAAGATAATGTCAGGAAAAAAGAAGAAATATGGACTTGTTTTAAAGTTATCCACTAAGAAGAATATCTGAGTTAATAATGATATATGAAAATATAATTGTCAATTGGCAAGGGAGGCTATAGAAGAAAATAAAAGTATCCTAAAGTATAAAAGAATGTTTGCTATTGGTAAGAAAAGATGGAACTGTTACTAAAAAGAGAGATAAACATTATGAAATATGTGAAAGTGTTCTATAAAGAATAATGTAATAATAAAGAGCAAAACAACAACAACAAAGTATCTTCTATAGTTTTTATATTTCTGAATTGCCTAGCATTTTAAATGAAGTAGTGAGACATGTAATTAAATCTATGAAGAAAGGAAAAACTCCAGGAAATGATAGGATTATTTTTGATATAAAAGAATCAGTTATAGAAATATAAAATTTTTTGCCAGTGTTATACACCAAATATCTAAATGATAAAGATGTATCAGATGATTGGGGTAGTAATATTAATATATAAGAAAGGTGATAAAAGAAGATGTTAGAAATTCCAAATCTGTCTTCTATCAGTTCTATATGATACAGAATCTTTACTGAGATAATTACAACTTGAATTACAGTGAATTTTTAATTCTAGCCAAGCAAAAAAACAAGTTGGATTTAAAAGTGGGTTTACCACAACAAATCATATTCAAGTACTGAGAGAAGTTATAGAAAGATCCAATAAATAGAAGTTGCTGATATGTTTTGGATTTGTAGATTATGAAGAGGCATTTGATTCTATAGAGATTTATATAGTGATGAAGTATTGGATCATCAAGATATAGACCCATGATATTGCCTATACTGAAGAATATCAAAATGCAACAGCAATGATTAGATTACATGGTGATAAGTAAAAGTAAGAAGATTTAACACTGACAGGAGATTATGATAGGTTGATTTCATATATGCAGTTTATAAGAAGTATTTTGTGGACTAAATGGGGAACTAAGGGAGTAAAAGTAAATGGAGATTATTTAAATTATCTAAATTCTACAAATGATGTGATTGTTTTTGCAAATAATGCTTCAGATCTTTAATGTTGCAAGAATTATTAGATTTAAGTAAGAAAATAGGACCAAAGATAAATACCAAAAAGACTAAAGTAATAAAGATTAATACTAATGAATTGGAAGTTAACAATTACAAATATCTTAGTCAAATTGTTAACATAGATAGAAACATGTGAATGAAATTATCATAGAATTAAACTTTAATGTAGATGGAGTATTTTTGGTAAAGATAACTTAATGTTAAAAAAGAAATATGTCTATGTGTTTGAAAATGGGGGTGGGGACTAATAAGTGTGTTTTATCAGTTTTTACTTAGGGATCTGAAATCTGGGCACTTAACAGAAGAACAATTCATAGACATCAGACCACTCAATAAAGTCTAGAGAGATATATGTTAGGAGTAACAATAAAAGATTGAAAAATTGACTATGTGGATGAGAGAACAAACAGATATCATTGGCATATGTTGGGCTGGACATATTGCTAAAAGAAATAATAATAGATGGATAGTTGAAATCTTAAACTGAATATGAAATATTGTGAAAGACCTAGAAAATAAATCACATATGAAATGGATAGATGAAATAAGGAATGTGCTGTGGAGAAGAAAAGTTAGAGATCAGAGAAACTGGATTAAAATTGGAGAAATCTTCATGTTACAGTGCTCAATAATAATTGAAAATGATGATGATGATTATTATAAAAAATTTGAAAATATGGAGATCAATTTATATTTGAGGAAATGTTGAAAATAAATGGTACAAATTAAAGGAAGATCTTTAATGTCAGATGAGAAATAGTTTTGGAATAAAGATAAATATTTTTTTTTAAAAAAGAAAACTTTTTTAATTATGTAATTTCTAAAACAAATTAAAACACAAGAATAGCATAGACAACTCAGTCATCAAAGTTTCTGGATTTATTGTTGAAGGATCAAATATATATATCAGTTTGTTTAAAAGAATGGAATTGATGTAATTTTTTTTAACAATTAATTGATCAAGTCAAAATTGATAAAAAGTGAAGTAAAATAGAATTTATATTCCAGTCGTCGGGTTCCCTTTTTCAGGGGAAATTATCATATTGGGAAGTTTATCGATTAATGTTTCCTGGGAAAACTAAATCCATTAATATACTTCCAATAGGAATCTCTCGATTTTCCAAATTAACAAAATTCATCAAACTGAGTCCAAAATTTGTTGATTTTTTAATAAAAAATCATCCTTGGAGCACTCCCCACTGGGGCCTTTCTCCACTATCAAAGGGGTTACAACATCAACCCCCTTTGCCTCCTATGTAACAAACAGGAGGAGTCAATTGGCCACATTCTGGATCAATGTGATTCGTGGACTTCTCTCCGTAATATAGCGTTGGACCGGATAAATGGCAATGACCCAGCTAACATTTCTCTTAATGCAGCAATTAAAAAGGTCAATTTGGAACAATAAGACTGGCCACTTTCATTAACTTCTCAATTTGGACTGCCAGATGTAGCATGATATTTGATCATGGCTGTGATGACTTGATGATTAATCGATTTTTCAAATCCCTCTACAAGATAAAAGAAGAGGATAAACGAACTTGTCAGCCTTGGCTAATGGACCAAACCTGGAGCCAGATAAGGCTAGAATCCTAATACATGTGTTTATTAGGCCCAAAACTAGAACTTTCTCCCATCCAATAAACAAATAATATATTCCATCTTTCACTTAAGAATAATCTAACTTTAATTATGAAGATCTTTCATACACCCTATATATTTAATACACAAACTTTGTATTAATTGCATACTATACAATTAACTTACCTATATCAACTTATAAATATTGTTATAGTCCTCGTTACTCCTTGGGCCAGGATAATCATTAATCAATGGAATTTCCAAACCTTATACATAGGTTTGAATTACTTTATATTTCTAACTAATTAAGCTCATGACACACTGCCTTAAGGCATTAATATAATCTTTGATTTTATTTATAGTTATTTATGTTTTTTTCATACTTGCATTAATTAACCATCATGAGTTTCTTATACTGCTCTTAAGATTAAATTATTGGTCTAATACAACTTTTGATATTTCTATATACATGGCTTGCATACCACATTTATATATATACATTGAAACTTTCTTATTGACAATTTTATCCTATCATTGATTGCTTTTGTATCCACTCTAATGTGTAAATAAAGTTTGATTATTATGTTGCAAATTATCAGTCCTGCTACCAGCTTCTTACGCCCCCCCCCCCACTTTTTTTTATTACATAAGTTAATAATTCCCCCCCCCCTTTTTTTTTTAACCATATCCAGTTTCATATTAGGTTTTGTTTGTTTTTTTTATAAAAAAAAAAAAAGATTTTATTTCTGAATATATTTTACAATTTTCAGTTATATTTCTTAAAAAAGTTTTTTTTCACCTTTTTTTTTTTTGTATTACTATTTAATTGTTTGAAATATATATTCAGGTTTATTTAATTATTCTTTACTTCTACATCTCATAATTTCCTAAACATTTTTTTATATTGAGAATCCATTTTCTAATTAAACTTTTTTTATAAATATCCTTTATATTTTATCCTATTTGATTAGTAATTATAAATTTTTTTTTATTAAACGCCCATTATTATATTAAGTAATAATTTACTAAGGCTGTAACCTTAGAGGTCCCTACCTTCGTATTTTTCAGACGCTTATTTCTAAGGTTACAGCCTTAGTAAATTATTACCTATTTGATTAGGTAATATATTATTAAAAATCATATACTAAGGTTTTTTTTAGTTGAAATACATTTGAACACTGCTTAGGAGGAGGAGAATACCAAATACTTCTTTCAAAATCATTAATTACATATATAAGATTTTTTCATTAACTATCATTATCAATTATTAGAAAGCTACTGACTTATACCCATATCACAAAGTTCAATTTTAAAAATGATAACATGGTATAAATGTAATGAGACTTATGTCATATTGGCATAAATCTAAATAAGTTTTATCCAGTGGGATAGCGCTAAATAAGATTTTATTAAGCACTATCCATCTGACATCTAAAACTTATACTGGATGGCATAAATGTAGTGAGTTTGGAAGAAATTGCTATTACATAGAAAAAAATGTAAACAAAGATCATGTAATGTGTTGTTGTTTATGTGATGTATTAATTTAACACCAATTGTGGAAAAAAAAATTAATAAAGGTGCCTAATGGTTGATAAAAAAACCAAGGCCACCATAATATATAGAAACTGTACTGGTTTAAAATCTATATAATTATACAAACAAATTGGCTTGGTTTGAAAAAAAATTACAGATTTTACAATTTAGACTGATAGCTTGAAAGTATAACAAAAATTAAAATTGCCTGCTTAAAGAGGAAGTGCATTAGATCCAAAAATTCAAGTGCATTGTTTCAAAATCCAAAAGATCCCTGAATATTTGGATGGGACAACACTGATAAGGATTTATTAAGAATTTCCATCTGATATCTATTGATTACTAAAACTTATATTAGATGGCAAAACTGTAGTGAGATTGGAAATAATCTATTCAATTGCCATTTGGTAAATATTTTCTTATTGTAACCTTAAATTAAGAATAGCTAGATATCCATTTTTCAGCCAAATATGTATGGGTTTGAGCTAGTTACCTAGGAAAAAACAATTGTCATGTTATTAGAGAACTTTTCACTTATCTGAGAAAATTTGACTCTTCAAGATTTGAACCTATATCAAATAAACAACAGGATAACCCACTGAATCATTTTATAGCCATAATAATACAGCTTGAATTTTTTTTAAAATAGGGTTATGCTTGATTGCACTATCATAACATTTGCTATATCACTCTATATATACACACAAACACTTAAATGCATCTTTCAATTTTATAATAAAAGTACATCAAAAATACTATAGTGCAATACTTTAAAATTAATAATGATGTGAATTAACTAGAGTGGCATTTGTTAAATATCATTTCAAGAATTTTTCAGTGATTAAAAAAATAATAATTGGTTGAAATGAGTTAGTATACATGAAACAATCTCCAACAAAAAGAAATAGAAAAACATAAATTAGAATCAAGTTTTATAAAACTATGTAGTAGTATTTTTTCACATACACATACCCTATATATCACATACTATGCTATCATGTTTAAATAAACTAACAGATTGTAAACAATCTGCAACGTTTCAATTTAGTAGTAAGTGGAAAATATTGCCTTGACAATAGATAGCTTTTGTTCTTTTGGCTTATATAAGCATTAGGGCTGGCATATATAATTCAATAACAACTGTTTACACATAATTTAATATACATATATGTATTATTTCTATGTGATAGGGATATTTTAAGTGTGATTTCTATATGACATTTGTGAAGTAAGGATTCTAAAGAATATAGCTCTTTAAATAAGCTTTCAGGGCAAAGATTTATTCAATAATCTTTCTAGAGGGAATAGAAAAGGTGAAGGCAATATAGGCTAACTGATGATGGTTTAAGCCATCTTCATCTTTATTTTACCCTCTGCTTAAGAATAGCTAGATACATCTTTTCTGATAATATTGAATGTTAACTGGGTTGATTGTGAGTTGACTACCTGAAAAAACAATCCCAAGTCTATTGAAAATATTTTCAAATTTATTCAGTCTGGATTCAAAGCCAGGTCATAGGTATACTAGATAGATGCACTATTTTTTCTCTACAAGATCTATTGTAAATAATATATATTTTAATAATATTGTAAAAATATAAAGTAGAATTTGTATACAAAGCCATAAGAGTTTCTATAAGTTTTTTTTTTTTTTAATAATGTTTTTATAGATAGTAATTATAATCAAAACTGAAAATTTTTATATGGATTATATTATTTTAATACTGAACCATTGATTTATATACATTTTTTTTTTTTTTGTTTTTTTCTTAGGCTGTTAAACCTAAAAGTGGAGTTTTCTGTTTTCTAATTAACGAGGCTCGTGAAACAACAGCGTTAGAAATGCCAGACCATGAAAATACATTTGTTTTGAAGGTAAAATTATCTGATTAGTCATTTCTATGAGAGTTCTGTCTTTAATATTTAAATATCTATGTATATGGACAGTGGAATTCTATGTAGTATTAAAGTGGTAGTTTTAAAAGCAAAAGATTTCCAAATAAATTATTTTTTTAATGGGATCAGTTGAATGCAAGTTTTTTAACTCTGTCATATGAGTATTTGAACATCTGATGATTTCTAGTAAATTTAATCATATGATTATTTTTATTAAAGTGTTTTATTCAGCTTGCCAAACTCAGTTTTTTTCTATCCATTTTTTCTCAGTTAATTAACCTGTTCAGGTGAAAAGATGCCATATTGAATTTTTAAATAATTGGTTTGAGACACAATTTTCACAATAACTTCAGTTTTAACAATATTAAAGCAAAATGTTGTGTATGTCAGTAAAATGGAAATTCTAAGGGAAAAAATAAGACTGAGAAAAAAATAGTGGCTATCATTAAAAAAACTAAGCAAAAAAAAAAAAAGTCAATATCTTGAAAAATTATTAATTTCTTATCGTTTATTCATAATTTCTACTGAGTTAACATTTTTATTAATAATCAAAGTACTTATAATACTACTTATCTAATTCATTTTTTGAATATATGCAAAAATAAGAATGAAAATACTTCATTTTTATTTATATCCCTGAAATTGGAAAATATCTCAAGGCATAGATAGGCAAGAAAAATGTTTATCTCCTAATAAAAGATTAAAAAAAAAAGTTAATCAAGCAATAATTATTTAAAATCAAATATTATGAAATTATTTTTAACAAATTATATATATATAAAATTAATCATCATGGCATTGTAAAAAAATGGGAGAGAGGGGAGAGGTAATAAAATCATCAATTGAAATTACTTATCACTATAAATACTATAAAGAAGTGAGAAAGCATATAATTTGAAATTCTAATTAAGATCACTACAATAGTATACATATATTAAAAAATTGGGTGTGTGTATATATGTATTGATTGTGTAAGTTCTGCTAAAAGCTATGAAAAATTGACAGTTTACAACAAGATACCCTACAGATTTGAGCTCCAGGTTTTCCATTCCTCCCTGGAAATTGTTTTGATTTTAGACTTTTAATAAATCAACCTTGTTAAAAACATCTCCATACTGAATACCTATCACCAATATAGAAAACATGACAATCAGAATAACATTCATTCAAACAACAAAATCAATTTATAAATTTAGAATCTGCCAGATTCCCACTTTAAGAAGCAGTCAAATATATATATATCTGATAAATATCTTTGGAAAGAAAAATATGCAGATGTATATAGTTTCTTTTGTCATAATTTCCCATTTAGAACTAAATATATTTTTATTTTTTTAAAAAAATGTTTAAAAATTGTAAGGCGCATATATATATAAAGCAATCTGTGTATATTCTATTTCTTTCATGAGATAAATCTTGCAGATCAGCATACTTGTTCATATCATCTAATATATAAATGGAAAATATTAAATATGTTATTTTGTACTATTAAATATTATTACTAATAAAATATAACACATCCCAGATATTCTTTTTACCAATTGGAAAAGTTAATCAAAAATGAAGCTGACATAGAATTCTAATAAGGAAGACAATGAAACAGTCATATGCTTCTCATATGTAAAATGAAGTAATAAAAACAAAGTTAGTAAAACAAAAGTTAATAAAATAAAAATTAATAAAAATCAAATGTAAAATAATGCAAAAGCTATTAAATAGTATATAAAAACTGTGCCAGAGAGGAATAAGTTATAAATAGAGTCTTCAGGGTGTTAATGATTTAGTTTCCACTTGTGTTGATAGTTAAAATAAAACAACAACAAAAATTTTTTTTTGTATCTTTCAATGCAGAATAATGATAATACTTTTCATTATTTGTATTCCTTGTCATCTTTTGTTATATTGAATCCGTCTAAAACATAAAATTAAAAGATTACCAAAAATTGTTAGCTTACAAATAATATTTCATATAAGAAGATGTTACTCATACACTAAAATAATAAACAAAGAAATAAAAATGCAGATATAAGTAACTGATAGAACTATTTAAAATTCATATCATCCAAGATGTAGAGGCATATGCATTTGGAGGTCATAGGAGCATATATGTTAATTCACACTTTTGGTAAGTCCATTTGTGGTGACCCTATATAAGGTGATGTTTGGAATCAAACTGGTACAACAGAGTTAAGGTCATTAGTCACATTTTGAGTATGGTAAAAAGTAAAGCATCCTCTCTGAGAGCTATCACAAATAGATACCAATCCACATTCCAAACATTTTTAGACATATACTATGATGCTTGTACATTCGAATGTTATGGTGACGAAGATCGACATGTGTATGATTTTCATGTGAGCAGAGTTCCAGATGCGGAAATACATGGCTGTTTTTAGGGTTAAATTTTCTCTTTAAAGAATATCTATAGATTAACATATGAGACAAGACTCTCCAAAATTATAAATAAGAGTTAGTTTTCAAATATATGTCATATAAATTGAATATAAAATGTAAGCCTTAGAAATCACTATGTCAAAACAGTTCCAGAATAGTAGCGAGGTCCATTTCTTGAACTTCCTATTCCAACTATTTTGGGTCCACTTTTGATTGGTCAAATCAACACCACACACATAAACTATTTTACATTCTTACTGCAAGTGGACATGGATATGTTTGACATAATTCGTCTTTATTTCCTTGACTGATAACATCATTTCTGGAAAATAGATATGCATTTATAATCATAACAATTGGTTTTTTGTCCATCCAAACCAAAAATTGAAGGTCACTGTCTTTATCAAGTCTCCTTTTTTCGTTTTATGTTTTTTATATACTTCAATGATAATATCTATTTATTGTCCCATGGAGATATAATTTATTTGCATATAGTTCTTTTGATAACTGCAAACTTGAGAAAAAATCTGCACAGAAAATTATGTGATATTGTTTTGCAAGATGTGATAAAACTACTGACATAACAACCTGAGTATCAAGGAGGCATAAGCGAGAATCTTGACTTTTCCTGTACACAATTCCATGTAGGATACACAATCATTGTGGCTATCAGCACACATCCACCACTGGAAACATCTCTTTATTGATTTTGAAGGATCATATTGTCACATTGTATTATGACCAATCAATTTTGTGATTATCTCATCAACTGCAACTTCTCTGTGTATCCTTATGCAGCTTTAAAATTTATGTTACAGGTCTATAATAAGCCAGGTCAAAGTATTACTTTTGTTATTTGGCCTTTTTTTTTTTTTGTTATCATTGAAATACTGACCAATAATAAATTATTAAATCTTTTGTTGAATCATTATGCCTGAAAAATAAGGCTGCCTTAGACTTGGATTTGAGTTCTAAATATCATTTAGCTGAACTACATGTACCTTGCATAAAATTCTCAATATCATTCTAAAAAATGCAGATAACCCCCCAATCTGACACATTTCCCCAATTACAACTTTTTTCTTTAGTAGCATATTTATTGGTTTATTCATGTGAAATAGTGAACATCAGCCTGTAAACTTGATAAAATTATCTATATTCACTTGTTCTTTTATTACATTAGGTGGCAAATTTGTAAGTTTCCAGGACAAAGGTTCTGGTTTACTGTTAACTTCAGTAGGTACATATTGCTTACTCTTTCTTCAATTTTTGGTTGTTAAAGGAGATTCATCTTCCAAGCACAAATTAGGATTAAAAGATTCATTTGAACTGTTACATGATAAACTATTTTCAGAGTCTAAGAGCTAGAAATTAAGGAGAAAATCTTTGATGATTGAATCCATTTCAGAATTCAATTTTTCAGTTTAAAAGTTCAGTGTTATGTAGGGGAGGGTTATTTAAATAAAAATTCATAAAAAATTCAAAATTTGTTGTAGAAAAATATAGCAAATATTTCTCAAAAGAGGGGGAAATAATGAAGAGAGTGATATAACTCATATGCACAATCCACATTATTTTTCCACAAATTTGAAATGTAAACAACAAGAAATTTTAAACATTTAAGAACATATTAACAATCAATCCAATAATTGTTTTAGCTTTAGAACCAACCACTTTTATTATAAGGCTTATTTTATTATCAAAAATATTATATCATCACTTGATTCTTTCACTTACTACAATAAACAAGAGTATTTTTTCTCTATTCTGGGAATGGGAATAAATATATTGCATTACCATCTGGGAAAGACTGATCACTCAAGTCTATAAATTTAGATGGCACTAGAGTAGAGAAGAAGTAGCTTTTAATTAGATTGATAATAAATATAATTTGGAAAAACTTAAAATTAGATACTTAGCAGTAACACAAATTCCAAAATTAGGAGGGAAAAAACCATAATTTTACGTATCCAGTGGCATTAGGATCAGAATTGGATGTTTCATGTTCATTTATATTTTTGAGCTTTTTAAAATTTAATTCTTTCTTTATATGTATTATTATTGTTTTTGTTTTTTTAAGTAATTGCATGTATGCACAGATATATTTATATACATAGAGAGAGAGAGTTAGGATAAGATAGAATGATGATTTATATTTAAAAATAATAGTAATCAGATATGGACAATGTAATTAAGTAAAGAAAAATATTATTTAAAAATACTTACTTAATTCTCACTAATAATAATGACTGAGATCTAGATTACCTAAAACCTAATTCTATTGAATTGTTTTCTCCATAAAACAAAATAACTTAGCATATAAAGGAAAATTAAAAAGATAACAAACTAATTAAATCTAGTAAATTATTTATTTCAGAAAATAAAATGAATAAAGGAAAATTAAATAGATAAGCTGACCAAAATATTCTGGAAGGAAGAACTAACAAAAAATGTACACATTGTGGAAAAAAGATGAAACCTAAAAAAAATAGTTTGGACATAGAGTAAATTGTCCTGATTTTGCTTTTAGATTCAATTTTTAAGATTTTGATCATTAATTAAAATATGAAAAGAATAAAATGGGGAAAGGACAATATTATTAGTTACATTAATAAAAAAAAAAAAAAAGAAAAAATAGTTTATTTAAATGTTAAATGAAATAGTTGTTTAATATATATTGTACCTGTGTGAAATGAAGATATAAGAAGAGATAAATCATCATCCTAAAAAAGTTGCAAGATTTTACTGAATTTAGAAAGTAAATGTGCAAAAAAACAATAGCTGTTGGAAGGGAAGTAATTATAAGTTATAATATCAGCATCACTAGCAATAATCATAAAGAATCAACAGTCATTTCTTGATGACAATATAAAATTTTAGGCTAATCATCATCAGGCTAATGCTAAACTTGAGGTATATTGTAAAAGCAATTATTAATATCATCTGTATGCATATTTCTTTAAATATGCTAAAATAATTGTAATTAAATATATATAAAAATGTTGTGGTCATTATATCAATACTGATCATCGTACTGATTGTCAATGAAATAATTATCCTAAAATATATAAATAAACTGAAATATGTGGACTTTAGAAGTGATCTTTATCTATATGTCATCCAAGTAATTGTCTAGAGAAGCATCTGGATGCTTATACATATATCCATGTATATATAGCAAATATAGGTATGTCTGCGCTAGTTTTGGAATTGCAAGGACCCTAGAGACTGAACAAAAAAAAATATAGACAGTATTGAGATAACTTATAAATCCCCTAAAGCACAACTTTGTGATGAAATCAGTCTCACACATTGGTATTTCATAAAATAGATAGTTAGAAGAATAAATATATATATATAAATTGGAAATTATTTATTTATTTTTTAAAAACAATTATTAAATAATTAACTAATAAAATAAAAGAATAAAATATTTAGTACATGATAAAGTAAGAAACCCCGAAATTAAAACACATAATCAACCCTATTAACATCATACAATATGTAAATAATTTCATACAATATATATGATTAGATAAATTGTTTTTTGGGTTGAACCATAGATTATTTTCCATTACATACTGATATTTCGACGAACTAGCATCCACTATTGTCAAGGTTTACCAAAAGAATAGTTAGTTTTCAAACAGTAAGGTAACTGAAATCGAGATGAGAAATGAGATTCAGCTTAAAGTAGTTTAGCATTCAAAATATGAGGCTTATCAAAATGTTTATTTCCTTCAGTTTTTTCACCTATTAATTTTAAGTTAATATTAGAAGACTGAGATAAAATAAGAGGTTTCCATATAGCTGGAATATGTTGAGCTTCATCAGCCCTATTTAAACCAGTAGATCTCTTTAATATTTCAATTGACTCTCTCATGGTTCTTAAATCATACCTTTCCAAATTAGCAAATATTTTTGCATAGTCAAAGTTAGGTATGTGATCAATTTCTAAAAAATGGGATGTAAAAACTGATGTGTTAATTTTCTGATTAAAAGCATTTTTATGTTCCTTAATTCTGACATTTATTTGTCTATTAGACTGGCTTACATAACTTCTTGAGCACTGCAAACATGGAATTTTATAAACCCCCTGGTGTTCCAAAAATAATCTGTCTTTAGGTTTATGTAAAAAATCACCAATTTTCTTGTCAGTAGAAAAAATAGTGTTTATATTAAAACAACCACTCTATTATAAGATGAATTATCAATTCTAGCCTCTTTCCCCCCTTTAGCATCAATGCTATGTAAAGCTTTACATATGATGTTTCTATTATAATCATTAGAAAATAGAATATTTTTTGTAAGTTCTATTTCTTGAGCAAGATGATCTTTATCAGACAAACTATAAGCTCCAATCAAAAGATTTTTTGCCACAAAAAATTTTTTTGAGTAGGGTGATAATGAGAATATCTATTCGTAAGGGTGGATTTCCCGTAAACTGATATTGCAAAGGTTTCATGACATTTTCATGTAATTAAAACATCTAGAAAAGAAAGCAATTTGTTATTTTCCACTTCCATAGTAAATTTAATATTAGGATGCCAATTATTTAGAAAAACAAGAAAAAAATTTAAGGCATCAATGCCATGAGGCCATACAACAAACATATCATCTACATATCTTAGCCAAACAGAAGGTTTCATAATAGTTGCATTTAATACTTGACTTTAAAAATTATCCATGAAAAGATTAGCAATTACAAGTGACAGTAGAGATCCCATAGAAAGATCTTTAATTTATTTAAACTTTTGAGAATCATAAACAAAAAGTGTATTTTCAAGGCAATCCTTCGCTAATGGAATAATAAAATCAGGCAAATCATTGTGTTGAGCTATTATAAATAATGCTTCTTCAACAGGAATATTCAACATCATTCAACCATGAAAATATCAAATATAATAATATATATGATTAGTATCCATTTCTAATTCATCTTAATTAATTTATATTTAATTTAGACGTTATTCTCTTGCAATAATCAAACTCTTATGGGAAAAAGTATTTCACAAGAAAGAAATTAAGAAAGATAAGTTTAACTTTAATTTCCCTTCTCTTTTTATTTTGGAAATGTGAATGGCCCATGCAATTTTAACCAAATAAAAATATAATCTTTCAATAAAATTACTATAAAAAAAATAATTCAATATTATCAATGATTCAGTTCTCTATAAAAAAACATTTATAGATGGAAATATGTGCACTACAATATCTTCTCTGACTATGGATTTTGTATATTTTCCTTTTAGTCTTATTTCTATAGTTATCTAGTTGAGTGCAGCTTTTTGTAAATCTTGCTGGTAGTAGTTTAGTTAATCTCTTGGCTCTGGTTTTTTTAATTCTATTTTTCATTAATTATTTACATACATTATCTTTTTTATCCATTTCTTTTTATAGTTCAAGATTTCCAATTTAATAGTTATATTCATTTCAGATTAATATAAGATGAGATAGCTATGATTTTGGGTGAATTGATATATAAGGTTATTTGAAAGTTTCTCTTGGGGGGTATTTTCCTTCGACATTTCTTTTATTGAAATTGATTACATAGTTGGATCAGCAATGACCAACTTTCAGCAGATCAAGTAATAATTAAAATTTTTAGTTTCTTTTTTTTTAAAAAAATGAAAATAAAAATCTTTAATTAAATGGCATATATTTCCAAATAATTAGTAGTGAAGATTTGGAAATATTTTTTTAGTATTCAAGTATTTATTTATAAAGTAATTATCATTTTTATTATTATTAAAATATGTATAACTAAGCAAAATTTTATAGATTTAGTATTATTGAGATACATATAACTAATCAATATTTTAGAGACTGCCTGCACAGTTGTAGAGCATCCAACTTGGGATTGAAAGTTCCCAAAATTGATACTGGTGCCCACAGTCCTCCCTTTTTTTTTAAGTTTTGAGAAATTTAAATTAAAAGCATTTTGATTTTAACATGTCATTCGCACTCAGCGCAATGATTGAAAAAGAAAATATAATGAGGCATGGTTTATTGCAAATAACATCAATGTAATAAACAAAAAAGACTCATGCATAGCATTATGATGTAAATGGTATATATAAATTATTAACTTATAAATTTTATTTATACAAATTTATAGTAGTTCTATGAATATGACTGACATGGTCAAAAGCAATGCTTAGAAACTATATTTTATTAAATGTATAATCTTTCCAGAATATTGTGTCTTTACTATTATTTTTTATAAACTTCAATAAATTTAGATAATAGGGTATTAAAAATTAATTATTATCATTACATTATAGTAAAAATAATATATATATATTGTTTAAAGAAAACCAGAAAAACTAGACTAAATGTGATAATGTAATCATTGCTAATATTTTATCATTGCTAGAATGCACTGTTTAATGCAATGGTAGAATAATAGACTCTGAAGTTCTAATTCCATGGATTAACACCAGTTTTATCAATTTTAAGCTCCTTATGAACTCTTGAGCAATAAAACATTTGATTATTATTTTTAATCATAAAAAGTGATAGTATTCCGAGATTGTTAAAACTAAGACTCATTCTTAATCCTCTGAATATATTAATGGCAATTTCAGATCATTTAGTCTGCATAAAAATTAAAATAATAGACCAAATTCAACCTACAGTTTAAAACTATGTCAAAAAACTAAGCTTATATAATAACAGAGCTAAAAGATTAGTATCATTCTATCATAATTGTTGACTTACATAATTCTCTAGGAGATAGTTACTATTTCAGTTATATCTACTTTATAGAATAAATTTAGAAATTTATAAAAATTAAAGTATGATATGAAAAAGAATATATAAATTTGATCTCAAGTCATAAAATCATAGTAACTGCAAGACATTATTCCAAGGTTATGCTTTCTATATCACATTAATCATTTTCTTTCCATATTCATTCTTTTGTTGTCATTGTACCTTGCCATTGTATGATTTTCTCTAGTCTACTTTAATTATATATTACCATTTTAATCCTATAGGTAATTTAGTAAACTGATTTTAATTTTATCTGGGCTCAAGAGTATTTATTGTATGTTAATTACATGTAATTTGTTAAATGAAGGAATGTTGTCAAATTTTTAAAATATATATATCTGCCATTTAATTTTCTTTAATTATGTTAAAGATTTTGTTTTCAATTCAATGTAAATTGTTGACAAGTTGTAGGATGTTGATAGCGAAATATATTAAAAACAAATTACATGTGTAAAAAACAAAACAAAAAAACATTGGATTATTATAGAAAAGTTGTTTTAAAAAAGTGTACTTGAATTTTCAGGGCAAAGTAAATTAAACACTACTCTAGTAAAAATCTTTATTTCTCAGGATGTAGTCTGCCTCTCTGAATTGCTGTTTTTGTGCACTCACAACCAATGGTATTGGTTTAGTGGCTGGATTATTATAATTTATAAGTAATCTTTTTAAATTTTTAATTACACTCTTCCATCTTATATTGAAATCAGTATTAAATTTCATTTTTAACAATCTTCACAAAATTATATATATTATTAGCTTACATCTATTTCTGCTTCATCTTTTTTATTTTGTTAATATTGTATAATTAATATTTTATTGGACAGCAGCATTATAGGACGATATTATTAACAGTCTTCACAATCATTTCAACAACAACATCTTTTCAAACTATATGTTATGCCTATGTCAAATTGATGGCATTTGGAAACATTAATAATGCAAAATATTGAAATTAAAAAGTATAAAGTTTAAATGTTAAAACTATAAATAAGTGGGAGAATATATGAATGAAATGGAAAAGCCTAAAACTAATTTGGGGATTATTGATATAATAGCATTACAAACTTGTTACTTTACCCCAGTTTTCAATTGAGTGAGTATTGCTTCTGAAAGCATATGTTAAATGTAAGCATTTCTAATCTTTTAAGCTTTTCAAAAAAATAATTATGTCTGTTGATTGAAAGGTTATGTATTTTTCAAGCAATTGAAACGAATTCTAAAACAAGAGTTCTTTTCAGTTTTCCAGAATTTTTTTTTACTTCCTTCTCACTATTCTTAAATTTAAATCAATCTAGAAATTATTAGCTTTTGAAATCCATTACTACCATCAATGTGCAATATGTGTTTTCTCTTATACATAAAGTTTAATTAATATCTTTTCTAATATGATCACATAACAGTTAATTCCAGGTATTGATTTATATTACATAATCTTATACAGATTTAACTGGTTATTTGAGTAAATAATTATTAGCAGTGTAATTAAAATCAAATCTTCATATTTCCATTTGCTTGGAGAAGGAAGGATGAGAGTCAATTTTTAATCTAATATAAGCACAATTTAACCATTAGATTGAAGTCTGAAATTCTTTGCTTATACAGCTCATTAGTTTTCTTCCAGATTTAATGAAAATTAATCATTTGATCTTATGTAATAAATTTGTTTTTATGAACTAAGAAAAAATCAGTCAATTATATTTAATAAAAAACTTTAAAATGCATAAATGTACATTTAAGTATTGTTATATAAATACATTTATATTTTCACTTCTACAAAACAGATGTTCAATTTTGATTTTTGTAAAATATATTTTTGCATATGTGGGTGCCCACATTTTATTGATAATTTTGTTTCTAATGTAAATTTTTAAATAAAATGTGTTTACCTAAGTGTTGTGTGGAAAAAGAAGGGAAGAAAGTTTGATTGTGTTTAAATATAAAATATAAAATGATTTAAAATGAGGTGAGAGCAAAACTTAAAATATAGGTTTTATCCTTAATTAAATATAGTTTTACTTCTCAATATTATGTAACAAAAACACTTATTTATAATTGTTAATAAAGAAGAATATATAAATTAATATTAAAGTTTATCGGCTTAACGTTTTCCAGGATCCATGCCTCATTGAAAAAAGAAAAAAAGATGTCTTGGCATAGTGATTAATGAATCTGCCATATTTATAACATGGAATTTGAATTCAAAATAGTAACAACTTGGATTTTTATTTAAGATTCTAAATAGGTATATGGTAGTTCTTTTAATTAGTCACCTAGTTATTAGTTGATAAGTAGATATCTATTTTTTGGCTTGATGGAAACCTAAAAAAATCATGACTAGCCAGCAATTAACAAGTCTTTTTTTTTTACTTTTCCTCTGGGAAAGGGAAGTATTGGATAAGCCTTTGCAGTGAATTATTTACCCCCCCCCTCTTTTTTGTTTCATTATGATCAATTATTCTTAGCCTCTAATCCAATGATCACTGTTACTCATGGTATAAAATTTGAAAGGTGATTTTTTAAGAAGTATAAAAATTAATCAATAGTTTTAGAATTGCATTAAAATCTTATCTTTAATTAATCACATCGCAATTTTTCCAACAAACTTCAATTTTTTTTTTCAAAACAAAACAAATACATATTGTTCCTTAGCAATATGGATGCCCCAGATTATACAGTTAAGGACAGACTATCTGGAAAAACTTTGCTTAGAAAATTTTTATGAAACAGTGCAGTCATAATTGATTTTTAAAATCCAACTTTTAGATTTTTTTACAGAAAATATTTTAAATATTTTGTTTATTTAAACTGAACTTTATTTAAAAAATATTTTTATCTTATTATTTTTATAATAATTAAAATAAATTACTATAATTGCAATTTCTTCATTAAATCTAAATATAATGTAAAATAAAAGAAAAAAAGTTAATTGCTATAATAACCAAATATTTGTCTTTTAAAAAAATAATAGCATTAATTAATTTTATTTATTTACATGAATTCTGAATTTATTTAAACATATATCACATGTTTATTGTTTTTATTAAATAAATGTGTTGGAAAGGAAGGTGAAATGTGAAGAAAATTTCTAATTGGAATAGTTATATAAACTGATTTTATTTTTATTAGTCCAAATAAAATGTGTTTGATAATTGAGGCATTTTAAATCTTAGTTATAAAATATGATTTTCTATGCTTTATAAAACTTTAATCTCATATTAAAGTAATTTTTAAAGGCATTGATTTTTGATTTTTTTAAATTATTAGATACAGTAATTATCACATTTTTTCTCACTGAATTTATACTAGCCCTACTCTAGAGCTTGAATAATTACTGGATATCAGATATATAGTGTTGAGGGCTTATAGTTGTTATAATCTACTGAAGTCTTCAATATATATAGAAACTGTCCTTATGTCAAACATAATCTGTGGTCTAAGCTGAATTCCAAATCTTAGAGTTATCTTGAATAGTATAAAAGAGTAAATGTGGGTGCTGAATATATAAATTCATTAGTTTAAACATTGAATTTTAATCTTTATCGATGAAAACAAAAACCAGAATTTAGTCTGGAGATGAAGATTTTATATCACTGAACAATTTGATGCCCATTGATTATTCCAGCTTATAGTAGATGGCTGTAGAATGGGTAAACATAATTGTTCTTGGAAGCATGTAAATAAGTATGTGAGAAAATTATTTGTTACTCTTGTTGAATTTAAGCTTAATAGAAATATTTTCCCATCTATATTTTTTTCTGTGAAAGAATATTTTAAAATACAAGTATAGTTTTTTTTTAATTTTCTAAATATACAATTAATATTTTAAAAGTAAGTATGACTCTGCATTTATAGGAATATATCTTTCCCCCTATCATTAGTGAGGGTCTTCTTGTATATTTTTTGTTTTTACTTAGCACATTAACACTTAACTGACCAACTCACATTAACTTGGAATCATTACTTTTTAGCTCTGTAATGTGAATATGAAAACTTAATGACAAAGAAAGTACACTTGTGAGATTAATCACAGACAATCTGTTTTAGATCTGCTTGTTCATTTATTGTATGCTTGTTTCTTTATTGTATGTATTGTGTGTTGTTTTTAGTCAAGGGTTATTTTAAAAGGGTTGTACTTGTTATATTAGATCATGCCAAATTAGTATTTAATTTGTATTGATATTTTTTTTGTATATGTATAGTAAATCAACCTTAAAATCTCAGAGACAGAATTTTACTTTGCTCATTTAAGAAATGTTTTGTTTTGTTTAGATGGAAAAATAAGTGACCAAAATAAAAAATGACATCATAAATTTGAAGGATGATATGCCTGATATTTTTCGTAGGATAGGTAAATAGATAGTGCCAAAATAATTTGATGTTCTGGTAGTTTGAAAAGAATGAAAAGACTATTCATCTAATTATCATGATTGTTTAATAGACATACCATTATAGACAAATCCAGACATTTAATGAAATTTGAAATGAGGATCTCCCAAAACATGAAAAGTTTTTGATAACAAAACATATCTGATTTTTACCAAGAGCAAATTTGAATTTGATGACCACAGAGAATAAAAGTGCTTGGTTGTCAGTATTTAGAGCAAGTTGTTTTTTATACATTTAGTAACATAAGAAGAAATTAGTAACATATAAAAGTTGGATTTTTAGATTTGCTCTCCATCACCTATTTTTCAAATTGAATTCAAATAATTTTTTTTTCTCAAGAAGGTGATCAGGTAATAGTATTTTTCTAAAATATTAAAGTGCTATAATAAATTGCATTAAGAAGTTGGCAAAAAGACTTCTGTCTGGTTAATGCAATCTGATGTCAAATAGAGAATTTAATAATTTTACAGTTTATAAGCACATTTTCTTATCATAGAAGGCATTAGACAGCAGCATAATCCATTTGCATAGTATTTGTTTATGATATTTAAGCACTTTCTTTTTATGTAATAAGAATAATGTAATCGTATTACTTGTTATTAAATCTGAAGGCGTCGTATGAATATGTGAAAATACTAGTAGAAGAGACCCATTATGAAAAATCTTTAAAATGTTTTTTTTTTTTAAATCAAAAAAAAAAAAAACATGGAAGAAAAAACATCTACATATTGAGGAATAATAAGTAGAATACTATTTCAATGGATATATAAACTTTTGAGAATTTATAAATTTTTAGAATTAAAAAATATTGAAAGAATAGATAATCAAAATCTTAGGAACATTAATAAGAAAAGAAATAGTGAATTTAATATATTAAATAAATACAGATCAGGATTATACAAATTTTTATAAAATTAAATGATTGGCTTGTGGAATGAAGAACTAAGTTACTGTTAGAATGTGATTCTCTGGGATAGAAGTTGACATAATTGGATAGATTATTTTTTTAGAATCAGATCAAATATTGATCCCAGATTATTAATCCTGAGCATAATACATTGTTATGATTAGATTAAAAGTTGCTTTCTAAAGATTTGATGGTTATTTGGATATACATGCTGACTGGAATTACATATAAGGAAAATGAAGTGGAAATAATGCAAAAATATTATTCAAATGAGATTGAAGAATTAGAATTTCATGAAGGAATAGAGAAGAAAAGATTAGATTGTTGGAGATTAAAAATGCCTTTAAAAATTTTTCATTTTGTTACTGTTCGATCATGGCATTGAAATTATTAAAGCAATAGATAATCATTTATTTTAAAATTCATCAGCACATCACAAACAATCTGTGGTAATGCTTTTTCTCATGCAGTGCTATTTCATCTTTCAACAATGCTATGTTAACAATGAATGTAGTTCTGATGAATATTCTTAAAATGCTCACAATCAAAAGTTAAGGCAATTAAAGTCAAGTGAACAAATGACTACTCTCTTAGATATTAGATACAATCAAGTTAATTAATGTAGAACATTGTCACAATATCTACTATGCAATCATTCTCAACCGAGATATTCCATCTCACATAAAAATTAGTGAATTAAGATATTCTAGCTTTCATTTCAAATTAAAAAAAAAAGATAAAAGTTGCAGTAAACCAATCTCCCAAAAGATATGATTCACATTAAATACAGCAGTTTTTAAATTTAATCAAATATGGTTTTAATTTGAGTTCCAGAAGTGATAAAGGTGAGTGGAATTAGTAGATCTTAAATTTAGTGCCATTATACTATTGCACCAAATGATCTGTGGACTTTGAGCTCTAGAATCTGTCAGTCTGTAACTGTTCTAAACTATGCAGAACAATGTAGCCATTATGGGTTTTCATAAGTGAAAAATTAATTTCCTCGTTAGATCTTATACGATTATCCTTCCTCTGCACTGTAAAAACTAAAACAAGAAACATTAGGCATAATTAAAAGGCAACTTTGTTAGACTAATCTTATAAGAATAAAACTGAAGTAACTTGTGAAGAATTATTCTGCAAAAAATCTATGCAACTACTTTATGCTTATGAATTGATACCCTTTTGTGGTCTACTTATGAGCCATGAAAGAATGTTCTGCACATGTAGTATAGCAGATGATTTAAAATATAAGTTAGGTGAACAGTAATAATCTTCAATATTTAATGAGTGAATATTATCAATATTCACTGAATAGAGATTTCATTTTACATTCCACTTTTTTAGTCTCATTCTTGATGTTTGTAGAGCCTTTTGCAATTGCTTTTTTTTTTTTAAAAAAAATCTTTCAATCAAGATAGCCAGCTCCCAATCTGTATTATCAATTTTTTTACCCATGTTTTATATGTAATAATAATGGTCTTACTAAAAAAATATACTAGGTTCTTTTTGTTCAATCAAGCATATCTTAAATTCTTCTAGGATATAATATTTATTTCTACTTGCTAATCTAATATAGAATATGTATATGAATTATGGAAGATGCATGCAACACTCATATTCATGTCCTTATTAAAATATATCTATATAAAGTATGAAAAAGTTACTTAACTAATTTAAAAGGAATTATTTGTAAAAAGTACAATAATTATGAAAGACATATTTTATTATTACAAATAAAACACTTTTCATTAGTTAATAAGGAATGTCATAGACTTTATGGTTCAAAATTCAATTGTATTCTACTTTAAACAGTTTTTTTATTAAATTATATGTATGTAAAAATATATATCCCCCCCCCGCCCGCATGTCTTATTTACTAACATAATAAAATAAATTACAGGCAGGCCTTGACTTTTGTACCTAATTGGATCTTGAAAATTGAAATATACTAAAGTAGAACAATGTAAAAAAAATATCAAAAAGTGTTTTAAAATATTTACCTTTTAATGAGGTGTATTAATATATACTTATATATCTCTTTATTGATTAGTATTTAGTCTTTATAAATTTATCAAGAAATAGTTGAATTGTATTCTTAGTTTTCTTTTCTTGATAAAAAGTTCCATAACAAACTGTGTCTTTTTTTCCCCCCATATATCATAGCATCGGCCGGGAGGCGAACCCGCAACAACAGTTTGCAACCAATTGCGTGCTTGCAAGGCGGCAAATTGTATGAAAGTTGAGGAATGCGTGTATTCATATTCTATTATTAATTTTATTTTTCAATCTAATATATTATTTCAGTTATTACTAATATGTTTCTACATTTATTATTTTAAAGCAATTTAATTTTATTTCTCTAAATCCTGTCTTTTGTTTAATCTTCAATCATAATTTCTTTTTTAATCATACTTTAATCTTTAAAATAATTATTATTTTGTGTGTATGTGTATGTGTGTGTTTACAAGCCTATTTGATAAAAACCCTGTTTTAAATTAATAAAGAATCAAATCATATTTCCCACAACTTATAAAAAATTTGATTGTTATAAGTAATAGTGGAAGAAAATTCTTTACTTAGTTTTAATTTCATCAACTCAGACTCCCAAATTCTATTGTTGTGTTTAAATTAAAAGCGAATATTTGCCATAGGAATATAACTACTTTATCTAAATTAATTGTATATAGGACTGTCATTTTGTCAATTTATTGAATGGAAATGAAATATGAGTCACTTGAAAAATTAAAAAATATTTTATAAAATTAAAAAATACAAATGTTGTGAGATCAATAAGTATATTTTTCAATTTGCCATCTGTAATATTGAATCTACAATTTTCTTCATTAAATTAGGTTTATGAAACAGAAGGATAATGAAATTCATTTCAAAATATTTCATGATAAGTTTCAGCATGGTTTTCATGGAGAAATAGATTTTATTTATATTATATAAATAATTTTAATGATGTTTTGTATTGATTGCTTTTATTGGAAAAATATCACTGAAGATATTGGAGATATATGGATAGGCAATTTGTTAACGTCTTTTAAGAAAAAAGGGTTTGCTGCAGAAAAGGTTAGGTGCCCTTATTTGTGTTGATTGTTTTGTTTAGTCATTTCAGTTTATTTGTAAGGTTTTTTTTTTTTTAAGAGTTAGAATGGGTATGGTTGTTTACAAGTAGCTGCTAATAATAATGTTATTACAAATTTTTTAGGTTCCAATAAAATTTTTATACAAATATGATTTTTAAGTGAAAACTTAGAAAAAAAAAATTTTTCAAATAACTAACAACTCTAGCTTTTTCACTCTCTTTCTCTAATTAAAATTCAGATTCATTTGAATTATTTTTATATTTTTTGAATTAATAATGAAGAAGAAATTTGTATTTAAAAAGTTAATTAAAAAGTATATATTTTTAAATTTTAAACTTATGAGTCAATATATTTTTTAACACTCTTCAAATGTAAAATTTTATACTCTTGCATTATATAAAACTCACTGAATAAATAATTTGATTTAAAATTTTATTTTTAAAAATAGAATGCAGAGCCATTAATTTTTTTTATTCATTATATAAATAATAAACTATATGCAGTTTTTCCATGTAATTTTTTATTTTATGCAAACAGTTTCAACTATATAACAGCCCTCTTTGAAACTATAAAATATATAAAATTCTTAATATTGTTACATTATATATTTTACAGTTCTGAAGATTTGCATGATTAAAACTATAATTATAAAAGTAAAAAAATTACCTGGAATGAAATGCACAAGTAATTGATTATTTATTATAATACAATTAATCCTTTAACAGTTGACTTTTTATAGTACTTCACATGTTTTATTTGTTTCAATAAATATGCCAAGTCCATATGGATTTATAATAATATTACTTCATGAGTTAAATAAACTCTTATAGAATCATTTTAATGAACTTGTAAATGGTGCCCTCTTTTTCATGACAATGTTAATTTATCAGTTGATAATAAATGGTCCATCTTTATCCAACCATAGCTTTGTTATATGATAAATAAATCGGACATTGATATTTGAAAGAAGTGAAACTTAGGATCTACTTTTATATAAAGTATTTATCAAACCAACTTGTAGATTTAAATAATAATGAAGCTTTAAATTCTAATAATTAATATTCTGTAATAGACGTGGTGTTTGGATAAAAATGTACCATTCTTTAGCAACTGATGAATTAGCATAGATATGTGAAGGAAAGAAGTTTATTAAAATAAATCCATAGGACTTGATTTGTGTAGTATTATTATTGTATGTGCATTTGAACTTAGTTACTCCATGATTGGGCTATTTATATATACTGAGTATTACATATGTAATAACCATAATTTATGCATTTATTAAAAATTATTAGAAATTTTAAGATATACCCTAATATTATTCAAGAAATAATTGAGCCTGTTCTTTTTTAAAATTCTGTATTCTTCAAATTCTGTAATTAGATGTTATTTTGCAAAGTTATTGAACAATTATAGGGATTAGTTATTACAGTATACCTTAGTTGTTGTTTTTTTTAAATAGATGGATGTTATACATTTATTATTGATCATTCTTAGCATTAATGGAGTATTTTCTAATTTTAGATTGCTTGTTGTGATAATATTTTGCAAGCAGATAAAAGTAATTTGTCATTCATTCCCAACTCTTTATTCACTCTAGCAATGGCAAAACTTATTAAGACTATTATAGATTTTAAAATCCATTTGCTTGCGATCTAGTATTTATTTGAATGAAACTTTTTCTTTTAATATTTTCTATATATTGAGATATTCTTAATTCATGTAGTGATCCCTTGTAAGACTATTTTAGGGAAAATCTAATTAATTATTTTCTTTATTAAATAAAAAATCTAATGATAGTAAAACAATGTCAGGGTTTGTATTGGAAAGAAAAAAAAGCTATTTATACATATGAAATGATTCTTGTGTTTGATTTTATATGGTAAAGTATTAAAAGTTACAAAATTGATTTAAAGGTTTGTAACAATTATAAATACAATATGCTTTTTTTAAATTGACATTGACTACATTTAGAAAAGAAAAAACAACTACAAAAAAATATCTCATGCTGTATTGACAAGAGGATAAGTAAGATAATTATTAGAAAAGGATGCAGTGAAAAAAAAAAAAAACATTTTAATTGAAACAAGCAAACACACATACACAAATGTTATTGAGCAGAATGTAAAAAAGACAATGGTGAAATGAAGTTAAACGAAGATAATTCTTTTGGCTCTTCTGATTTACTTTATTTAGAAAAAAATAGTAATAATCACCATTAAAAAAATTGATGTAAGCCTAAATTAAGGTCACCCTAGAGATAAATAGAGAGAGTGACGGACTGTAAAGGACTGCTAATTGGCTAACTGCTACTAACCCCTCCCCCCTACTATTGCTCTTTATTCATATTAAATGCTATTGCCACATCTATCTATATATATATTTCACAAGTAAATACACCTTTCTACAATTTTAAATTGTGTTACAAATCATGGTTACCTGATCAGGAATGATGGATAGTGATAATTTAGGTGAGTGTTAGCATTAAGTAATTAAATGTCTCTTTGCATTAATACTAATTATTTATGCTGCAATCAAATATATTTGCAAATTTTTTACTTTGCTATCAGATTAGTATATTATTAGTTATTAAGACAAATTATGAATTAAATTGATACATATGAAACATTCTAAAATAGAAAATCTGATCAGATAAACTATAAAATAGATTTTAAAATGAAAGTGAAATCTTCTTGGGTAGATAATCTTTTGGGGAATTAAAATGAATTTACTTACATCAATAGGTCAACGTTTATATGAAATAAATTAAGATATATTTTGTAGTGTTTTGTAAAAATGGAAGACATGTTTGTGCACTCCAGGAAAACTAGAATGTATTCGAGAAGTTGTTTTTAGATCGCGCGCTGATAACTGTGGAATTTAATTAAGGCATTGACGTAATGGCGATCGACAATTCCAAGAAATATTTGCTGATTGCAAATATTTCTAGATAAGAGACATTACCTTATTGGACGGTGTATTGATTGATTGTTGCAGTTATCAGAAAGCGATAAGAAGACTGGGTAACAATTATGCAGGGCAGTAATTAGAGGACAACTCCAGTAGAGAGCAGTCATGCAGTAGCGAGTAGCAGACAGTATGGAGTGCTTACTACGAAGAGTTCGTGTACAGCTAAACTGGACTGGGGCTAAGGTATGCCCATTTGTGAACCGTTTTTGTAGCAGCCAGCCTGAAAGAACATCGTGGGAATTGAACTTTAGCGAACTGTAGAAATAGACTTGTTGCAGACCATTCGTTGGAGAGCATCCACTTGCAGACCATTCATTGGAGAGCAGTTGGTGCATACCATTCATTGGAGAGCATCTGTGGCAGAGCATTTGTTGCAGACCATTCGTTTGGAGAGCATCCATTGCAAAGAATACCGAGTATATTCAGAGCATTTGTTGCAGGCTATTCATTGGAGAGCATCCACAGTAGAGCATTTGTTGCAAGAGAACATCGTGGGAATTTAACATAGTTATTTGCTGACCGCACAGTCATACTTGCGGATATAACATTTGCACAGTCAGACTGGCGGATAAAACATATTTTAATATAAAAATATTTTTAAAAAAATCTGAATGTAATATAGTTTTTCGAGATCAAATTGCTATTTTTCTTTTTTTTTCTCCAAACATATTTCTTAGTTATTAAATATCAATATATATAATGTATTATACAGGATCAAATTCATCAATATTTATAAATTTGTATGTCTTTTTAAATTCTTATATCAAACACATGATAGTAGAGTTTGGAAAAAGTATGTTAATGGTTCTTAATATGTATTTTGACTTAAAACCAGATCTCTTCTGTTGGCCAGGGCACTCTTTTCCTTCCCAACTTGAATACATATCATTGCTAGGTAAATAAGTTTATGTAATTCATGTAAGGCTGCAGAAAGGAGTTTGCTATTAATTGAAAGGAGACCCTTTGATTCCTCTTGGAGGCCTTAAAGGAACCGAGCAGGGCAAATTTCTAATGTCCACTCCATACGTTCTTGTCGTTGTAGCTGTTATTACTATGTGATTATTCATATAGTATACGAACATGGATGGGCTGTTCACCAACACGCATTAGCCAGCATGGTGAGTTTATTGGCTTTTTACCTCTGAGTTTAAGATCAAGAAACACCATGGTCTTTCTTCTCAGTGCCTGATAAGGCAGAATGAATGTTTGTGTAAATGATAAATATTTTTCCAATACATATATACAATTATGACAGACAAAAATAAAGCATGGCCCTTATTCCCAGGAGGCTATAAAGTCACCAACCAAGGCAGCGGTTGGTGGCCAAAGGCGGAGGGTGCTAAGAATCCCCTGATTGTGGACCCAGGCTGCCATTTGATGACGACTTTTTATTTAGGTACTTACAACTGCAGATCACTTTCAAGTGAAGGAAGATTGCAAGAATTAGAAGAAGAATTGTCTTATATTAAATGGGACATTATTGGACTTTGTGAAGTTAGAAGAAAAGGTGAAGAAACAATTGATTTAAAAAGTGGACATATACTCTATTATAAAGGCACACATATTGGAAATACAAGTGGAGTAGGATTCATTATAAATAAAAAGTGGAAGAACAATATTGTGGAGATTGATGGTGTATCGGACAGAGTTGCAAGATTAGTTATACAACTTAATAGCAGATACCAAATGCAGATAATTCAGGTTTATGCCCCAACAAGTTCTCATAGTGATGAAGTAGTAGAAGATTTTTATATGGATGTACAAAAGGCTTTTGATCAGAGTAAACAACATTTTAAAATTGTTATGGGAGACTTTAATGCTAGAATTGGTAGACAAATGAAAGATGAAATTGCTGTAGGTAGTTTTGGTTATGGTAATAGAAATGAGAGAGGACATAGACTTGTGGAGTTTGCAGAAAAAGAAAAACTTTATATTATGAATTCATTTTTTGAGAAAAATGTTAAAAGGAAATGGACATGGAAACATCCAAATGAAGGTACATCAGAATTGGATTATATTTTGACTAACAGGAAATACATATTTCAAGATTGTAATGTTCTTAATAAATTTAACACAGAAAGTGATCATCGATTAGTAAGGTGTAAATTACATGTTAATGTAAAACTAGAGAGACAAAAATTATTAAGAAAAACAATATTTACAGTTGATATTCCTAATCTTCAGAAACATTCTAATGAATTTAAATTAGAACTTACAAATAGGTTTCAAGTGTTAGGAGATTTTGAACATGATTCAGATTTGAATGAAATTAATATGAAAATAACTGATACACTTTTAAAAACTGTAACAAAGATAGCTGGTAGAAAAAAGCAGCAATTGATTAATAAAATTTCTACTGAGACTAGAGAATTTATGAAGAAAAGAAGGAATATGAAGATATACAAAAATGATATATTAAAAAGAATTGAATATCTCGAATTTTGTAAAATGGTATGGAAAAGAGTTGAAAATGATATAAGAAAGTATAACTGTGAAATAGCAAGGAAAGCTGTAGAAGAAAATAAAAGTCTCAAGAATGTTAAACAACATTTTGGTATTGGTAGGAAATTTATATCTGCAATAAGAAAAAAGGATGGAATTATTACTAAAAAGAGAGATGACATCATGAAGTTGGTAGAAGATTTTTATCAAGAATTATATAGTAATAAAGAACAAGTACCTCCTATATCTATTACATCTTCCGAATTGCCCAGAATTTTAAATGAAGAAGTGAGACATGCAATTAAATGTATGAAGAAAGGAAAGGCTCCAGGAAATGATGGAATTATAATTGATATATTAAAAGAAGCAGGTGAAGAAATAGAAACAATTTTAGCAAAGTTATATACCAAATGTCTAAATGATAAAGATGTACCGGAAGATTGGAAGAATGCAGTAATAATATTAATATTTAAAAAGGTGATAAAGAAGATATTAGAAATTACAGACCTATCAGCCTTTTATCAGTTTTATATAAAAATTTTTTACCAAGATAATTACAACTCGTCTACAGAGAACTTTGGATTTCCACCAATCAAGAGAACAAGCTGGATTTAAAAGTGGTTTTAGTACAATAGATCATATCCAGGTATTGAGAGAAGTCATAGAAAGGACAAATGAATATGAGTTGTCATTATGTTTTGGATTTGTAGATTATGAAAAGGCATTTGATTCTATACACATTTCTTCAGTGATTAAAGCATTGGATCATCAAGGTATAGATCCAGGATATTGTCATATTTTAAAGAATATTTATAAAAATGCAACAGCAACAATTAGATTACATAATGATACTGGAAAAATCAACATTGAGAAAGGTGTAAGACAAGGTGACTCTATATCTCCAAAACTTTTTACAGCAGTGCTGCAAGAAGTATTTTGTGGATTAAAATGGGAAACTAAAGGAATGAAAGTAAATGGAGAGTATTTAAGTCATTTAGATTTTGCAGATGATGTAGTTGTTTTTGCAAATAATGCTTCAGAGCTGCAGGAAATGTTGCAGGAGTTAGCAGATGAAAGTAGAAAAGTAGGACTAAAGATAAATGTTAAAAAGACTAAAGTAATGTTTAATCGATTTGCTCAAAATATGAAAATAAAGATTGATTATGAAGAATTAGAAAAAGTTAACAGTTACAAATACCTTGGCCATATTATTAATACAGATGGAAACATAATGGAGGAAATTAATCATAGAATTAAACTTGGTTGGAGTGCTTTTGGTAGAAATAACTTGATACTAAAAGGAAATATGCCTATGTGTTTGAAAAGAATGGTTTTTAACAAATGTGTTTTACCAGTTCTTACTTATGGATCTGAGACTTGGACACTTAATAGAAGAGCAATACAGAGACTTCAGACCACTCAAAGGAGTATGGAGAGATGTATGTTGGGAGTAACAAGAAGAGATCGAAAACGCAATGTATGGGTAAGACAACAAACAGGTGTTACTGACCTTATTGAAAAAATTAAAAGATTGAAATGGAGTTGGGCTGGACATATTGCTAGAAGAAATGATAATAGATGGACAATTGAAATTTTAAACTGGATTCCAAGAGATTGTAAAAGACCCAGAAAGAGACCACATGTGAGATGGATGGATGAAATAAGAAAATGTGCAGGGGTGTTGTGGAAAAGAGAAGCTAAAGATCGGAGAAGATGGATTAAACTTGGAGAGACCATCCTGCAGTGGATTGATAATGGTTGATGATGATGATGATGATGAATTCATGTAAATAAATATATACTATCAATTCCAGATTATTAGATTTTTTTTTTTTATCTTGAAAAAGATTTCACACTTTTAATTAAATCATAGAATCAAGTATTTAAAATAAAATTTATCTAGATAAATACACAATAACTTTTTTTTAAAAAAATGTGCACAGAGTTCAAATAATGTTAGTTGATTAGTGATTCAGTATCTTGATGCTTTAAAAATAATAATAATAATAATCACATTCCTAAGTTAAATTGAACAGAAATTTGTATACCTTATATGTAGATTTAAATAATGCTAGTAAAGTTCACAAGTATTTCTAAAAATAAAAATTGTTAATATCTTTATTTCGATTTCCAATATTAATAATAAATAATTGCATTTTTTAGTAATTTGAATTGATTTTTTTTTAGTCTGGAAAACATGTTTCTAAAAATAAGTAATTATATTAATCAACAGTTTAACAGTAGTGTTAAGTAATTTAAGTCTTTTTAATAATAATTTAAACTATTATTAAAAATTTTAAGTCATAATTTTCAAAAATTATTGTTCTCCTGTAGCAAACCATAAAAGATTTTTTAAATTTCAAATCACATGCTTTATTTGATTGATCAATGGATACTACAGAATTAGGTGAAAAAAAAAAAACTCATTTTATTTTAGAATAATTATTAATTAAAAAAGAAATGCATGTAATGATGATAATTGAATGGTTCAGTGCTTGGAAATTTATAAAAAGTTTCGGTACCAGAAGTGACAGAGTTGGGCCACTCTACAAATATATCAAACCACCTAGGGCAGTACATATAAATAAATAGTATTATTATTTTAGTCTTTTTTCAATTGAATATACTTTTTTCATGAGAAATTGCTTTAAACGTTTTATTTATTTATTAAGTAAATATATTATTTGTTAAATAATGTAATCTATTGAAAATGTTATAATAATTGTAAATTATATTGTAAAGAAAATATGTATAATTATTAAATTAAGCAAAACGATGTCGATATTGTTATATTTTCCATTTTTTCTTCATATGTTAGCTTTTTAATTATCTTTGACTATTAATACATATATAGTATATTTAAGGGAAATCAATAAATAGAATACAAATAAAAGCAGAGCAGCTGTAACACATTTTCTATAGTATCAATAGATGGCAGCACAATCTAATTAGAATAACTTTACACTGGGTGCGAATTAATTTATGATAATTTTAAGGAAAGTAGTTTATTGTTTAAGACTCGAACGGGATCTTTAGCAACAAGAGAAAATACATGTAAATGGAAAAATATGGGTGATTTAGTCTGCAAATTGTGTAAGGAAAATATAGAAAATATTAGGCATCTGTTGATTGAATGTAAATGTTTGGAAGCAGAAAGGGTACAAATAATGAAGTTATAGAAGAATCAATATGAACAAAGTGATTATACAGAAAGTGGGTTATTGGTTTTTATGCTGGATTTGGGAAAAGGTAAGGAGGATTTAGATATAAAGGCCCTAGAGTTGACAAAGATTATGTTGTGGAAATGGGATAGAGCAGATTATGGGAAAGCTTAGGGTGGGGAATAGAAGGGGAAGGTAAAGTGGCTAATAGGTTTCTTTTGGCATATTTGCTGACTCTGTTCAAGGAGAACTCATAGTACACCACACCACATCACTTTAAAATTAAGGTTATTTATCAAGAGTTCCCAAACTTTTTCCGCTGCAGATCCCTTTACCAAAAACTTTTAAAACCTTATTAAAATATTAAATTTGTACAGTGCTCATATTAAATATTTCACTAGATATCAAACTTTTCATATTAATCACTTGTAATTAATGATTGAAAAAGATAAAAGGACTTATCTTGTGCAACATTTAATATTGAAGCTTGCTCTAACGAAAATTAAAGCAAAAAAATATGAGCAGTTTTTTTTTAAATTTTTGACTTTTATGAAATAAATATGTAAATTTCAATATAATTACAAATATTGAAATCACTTTATTAAACATAAAACGGAAGTGAAAAAAATCAACATATTCAGACAGAATTAAACATCAACAAAATTACAATGAAAGATCTAATCAGAATTATAAAAATAAGAATACCAAATAAATTATCTTGGAAACTGAATTTAATGCGATGGGTGCACCTGGTGATCTATCAGCAATTTATCTATGTCCGGTTTTAAATTAGTGAGTTGCATTCTTAAATCTCCACATTCAGCGATATGCAATCAATGTTTGTTCTAAAGTAGGTTTAAAACTACACTGAAGCTTCTCTTTACCAGATATGATGATGGAAATGCCAGAAAATAATATTGTACAACAATCCATAGAGCTGGGTACAGAAGTGTAATATCTTGTTGCAGCTATAACTTTTGATAACCCTGTTTGAATTATAATTTGAGATTCTCATTCATCCAGATAGTTATCAGTTCATCTTTCAAAATTATTTTGGTTCTGCACTAGTAGTGTATGGGTTTATTATCCAGTCTGGTACTTCCAATGATATAATATCTTCAAACCTAGTTTTGAAATCTAAGTGAAGAGCCTCCAAGTGGTTGATGTACAGCAAGATGTTTTCTTCTTGGATTGTGCCTATCTTAAATAAGTCTGGGAAATGGGATAGCTCAGATCTTGCAATATTTTGCTTAAAAACATTAATCTAGCAACAAAAGCTGACATTATCGATTTGGCTTTGATGTGATTCAAATTGTCTCCTTGCAGTTATAAATTAACATCATTAAATTTGCCAAATAAGTTGGTTAAATAAGCAATATCTGTCTTATTCTTAAGTAAGTTTTCTTTCAAACTGGAATCCTCATCTATCAAAAATTCTAAAACAGATTGAAAAAGTGTCAAAAAATCTCGCAAAACATAAACCTTTTGAAAACCAGCAGACATCAGTATGGAGAAACAATCAATAGAAATCTTTGTCGCTTTCCTCACATAACCGAGTGAACAGTCTAATGTTCAAAGCATTACTTCAAATTTTGTTCACAACTGTTATACCAATCTGAAGCGATTGATGCAATTTGTTGCTAAGGTTCTTGGCTACTAAATGTTGTCTATGGATTTATGTAGTGAGCTGCAAGCATTTCAGGTACTTGTTGTTTCAGGTAATCTATGAAACCACAATAATGACAACCATAGCTGGTGCTTCCACCTGTCACAACAGATATTATATTTGTGAATGGAATTACTTTTCCCCTGAAAAATAGCTCCATTAAATTAAAAATCGATTCACCTCTGGTGTCAGCTACTAAAATTCTAGCAAAAAACAGCTCTTCATGCACTTCCTGATCTTGAATAAAATGAACGTATGCCAGCAATAAATCTTCATTACCAGGTAATGATGGCTCATCTCATTGGAGGGAAAAAACTTTTGCAAATGATTATACAAAGTTTTCCATTTCACGACTCATTTCATATTGATATGTCTTTGAATTATGTTATTGCTTAAAGGAATCCTTTTTATAATATCTTGTGCAGGTTTGGGGAGTACAGTGTTCAACACCTCCATAGTGACCGGTAGAATCAGTTTCTCCTCTATGGTGTGCTGCTCACCAGACTTCACAATGAGTAGGAATATGTACGATGCCCTTAATCCATCATCATTTTGCTTCGATGATGAAACAAACATATTATTTCCATAGTTCTGTTCAGAATTTTATTTTTAAGTGATTGAAAGTATGACTAACTTTTTCTTTTTTGTCAGGGTGAATTCTGTTCATGTGATCTGCTAGATTTGATAGTTTCATCGCATCAATGCTAAAGAATTTTTCATATATGAGGCATATTGGTAAATGTTTGTTTGATAATGATGGGACAAATCATAGCTTCAAATAGTCCAAGCTGTATTGACTGCATTTCTTTTTGCTTTGGTCATATTATTATCATATGAAATAAAAACTTTTATTAACAAACACTTTTGACAGTTCCTGTAATAAAAAGAAAACAATAAAATATGTATTTACTTGAAACAGAAAATTTTTGTTCAAACTTGAATAAATAAACTATGTCCTCTGATTTTCTTTTTTGTAGTACTGCTTCTCAATAAATAATTATATTCAAAGTTCAAATTACAAAAAAAGTGCATGTCACATCAAATGAACCAGTTTATACTGTTTTATGAAAGCATGACTATACAAGACTGATAGATTCGGCTAATATTGGATATCATCTCATCCCATCGTGAACAAATGTGGACATGCAATGGTTTTTCATGTCCACATTTGCTTTGATCTATAAGACAATGCACCGGTATGTTTGTGTTGCATGTATTTTCATGCATTCTTATGTGTGACTCTTTTAATTATACATTTTACTTTTTCATTTGCAAGTTTGGTATGTAATATATTTTTATCAAAAAAGTGTTGTTTTTTTAAAAAATTATTTTACTTCTTAATTAGGTACCTATTGGAATCATAGATATTTTGAAGTAAGAAACAAATAATAGTAGTAAGAGGGTCTATTTTTGTTGTCTTCTATCCCAGGGGTTGATATCAACTATGTTGGGAACTCTTGCTGTAGTTTGTAGGTTTTAGTATATAAAATGGCAGTTACTGCTGAAAAAAACATACTGATGTAATTTTTGTAGCTAGGAAAACTTTTTGCAAGAAATATTTATAAATAAATGTTTCCTGTTTAAAGTAAGAATTATTTGTTATATTATACCATTTTAAACTGGATGTGATCTTAAAAAAAGTGAATGTGACAAAAATTTATGTAGAGATGTTATTGAAAATGTGGTAAAACCATGAAGCATCATCATATGAAGTTATATCAGAAAAGAAGTGTATACACAAAAATATATATACATCTTTACTTCATGAAACCTTAATCAATATCTTAGTAAAGAACTGTTAGGAATCTGAGTAAGAAGACTATGTTTTTTTTTTTTTTATATTTCAAATGAAGAGGTAAAGGTTTATTTTAGCGACCACAGCATAAAAATCATGTTCGCCCTCTAGTTTTCAAAATTATAAGTAAATTATTATTCAAAAATCTTACGTATATACTACTATATTACAATTACATTAAAATTTAATAAAATGTAAAAGATAAAAAAAATATTTACCATTTTAAAGAAGTTGGAATAATTACACTAGTTTAATTAAAATAATTAGTTTAAATTATTTGAAACTTAAGAATTTAAACTATCGGCATTTATAACTTAAGAATTTAAACTATCTCGATGGTTCTCGGCAGAATAGATGACAATGGGGAGCCATTAGTCATCGAAATCAATGAAACATATTATTTCCACAGAAAATACCCCAGGGAAACTACATAGAGGGCATTGGGTCTTTGGTGGTATTGAAAGAGGGTCAAGGAAGTGCTTCTTGACAAAAATTGCGGATAGAACGGCTGGCTCATTGGAGGCCCTAATCCAGCAGTACATTTTACCAGGGACTTGCATAAATTTCAGATGGCTGGGCTGCGTACAATAATATCTGCAGACTTAGCAATGGGTGTACATGCATTCGGTTGCGTCCACCAGGACAACTTTGTGAATCCCAAAGACCAAGACATACATACCCAGAATATTGAGAATATGTGGATGAGGGCCAAGCGTAAGCTGAAATTCCAATCTGGTACCAGCAGGACTTTATTTTCATCGTACCTCCAAGAATTTGCCTTCCGCAGTAGATATAGCACTGCCACCTTTTTCTCCAACTTCCTGCTATGCATAGGACATAATTATGCTTAAAAAGGTAAATTATTTTTTTTATTTGTTATCTTTTACGTTTTAATTAATAAATATTTACTGTAATTGTAATATAAGAACAGATATATAAGATTTTAGTTCTAATTTTAAAAACTAGATGGTGAATATGCCCTGATTGCTAAAGTAAACCTTTACCAAAATTTAAAAACTCACCATGTATGTCAATGAGCAACCTATCCCTGTTTATTTACCATGTTAATAATCATATGATAATATCAGTTGTAATGCATCATATGGCAATATTAGAAATTTGTCCAGTTTAAGAGAGGAATCCAAGAGTTTTTATCCTGTTAATAGAAAACTCTTTTTTACACTTTCTCTAGTGGATTGATAATCATTGAAAATAATGTTGGAAAATAAATGCGTTGGTGGTCGAGTGGTCAGCATTACTGCCTTACAAGCAGTTGTCCCGGGTTTGCGTGTTCGCTTCCCGACCGATGCTTTGACACATGAAAAAAAAAAAGCTTTTTTAGGTCATATCTTAGACATTTTACTTATTTATCTCTCTCTATATATATTGTACCATTTACATATATATGGTACAAGTATAAAAATCATCAATGAATATAACTTTTTTTTTTTATTAGTTAGTATAATGTTGTTTTTTTTTTGATATGTACAATGAAAAGCTATTTGTGTTTATTTTATTAAAGTAATGTTAATATTGGAAAGTATGTGAACATATACCGATTACTATCAATGATAATTAAAGATGGCAGAAATAAGTTATAAAAAATAGAACTTTGTATTTCAAAAGTAAGAAAGAATGTAGAAGATTATTGAGTGATAATAACACAAACACAAAGGATAAGAGGAAATGTGCAGAAATCTCAAAATGGTCATTAGTATAAAAGAAGCAGACAGGTTTAGAGTTGATCTTTTACTTGTGTTTTTCTGGTTGTTTCTTCTGTGCAGCATTTTCGAAGCCATAATAAAATGCTATTACTCAGAACTATTATGATGAATCTAGTCTCCATGTTTGAGTAGAAATCAGATAGTTTGCCAGCACCTTCTCTCACAAAAATCACAAAAAACTTTGTCTAGCCTGCCCTAAATACAGATCAGAGATGTGAAAGTATACCAGAAAGAAGCCATAAATAAGTACTATGGACTCCTCATAAAAGAAACTTACCGGTAAATCGTTGGCCATATCGTAATTCATATCTAAATCAAAAACAGATTTACGAACTAAATTTTAAAAGATAAACTTCTATATTAGTAAAAAGAAAGAAGGAGAGACATTTGTGATTTTATTCTTAAAGTGAACTATATGAATTAAGTTGTTAATGTAATTTTCTGTGTGTATGTTTTTGCCAATACTATAAATAATTCTTATTGTTTAAATATTTAATGTATGTTAATAAAACTTTTACTAATAATATAAACCTTTCATTGTATATGCTGAATTTTAGTTATTTAGATTTTATTATTAAGTTTAGAGAATTGTGTAAATTACCTTTGCCAATATGCTTGATTAAAGCCTCGGGAAAATTCTTATAATAAATTAATTAAGTGACGGGAAAATGTAATTCCCACTTTTACTGTTAATTATTTGCTTTGTAAGTCTCAGTAAAAATGCTGCTAGAGTAAGGAATCTACAGACCTGGCACCTTCTTAAATAAATTAAACTAACTCTGTCATCAATTCGAATTATAATAAATATTAATTCAGTTAGACAGGAAATATAACTATATTCTTGAAATATCCTTACTCCTACTGGAATGAATCATTGTCATTAAATATAGCACTCATAATAAAAGACTTAAATCAATACATAAAATGTTACAATATATATATATGATAAAACATCAATATACCATCTATAATATTTTCAAACTTTGCACAATTCATGTTTTGGGTATTAAATCATTCTTATCAAATGCCTTTTTAAAGGACTGAGATTCATGTCAATGTGGTTAACATCACTTTTATTTAAATACCAATAATGAGATTTATTTGATGTTAAAGTCTGAACACATAAATTAACGCTTTTATTTAATAAAACCCATTTAATTCAATAATATACAAGCCAGAATTTTAATTATTAATTCATTCAAAGGCAAAATAACAGCTGAAATACATGTCATTTGAAGTTTGCATGATACTTGTATCAAGTAATAATGTATAAAATACAATTAAAAATACTTTAAATGATACACTGAAATGTATGTTAACATTGCTTGAAGTTATTTCATACTTACATTGCTGAGTAATTGTTTATTATATATATGAAAGTAAATTTGGTGAATCTTTTCTTTTCTCATTGCATATTAGTAAGAGGATTATAGTTTATTTATTCAGCTCACATGTTGAAAATCTGATTTAATCTTATCTTAAATCAAATTTGAAACATATGCTTTTTATTGCTTTCACTTTTTATTTTATTTTTATTATTGGGATTCTGCTTATTTATAGAATTAACATATAAAATTCATCATGCCTTTTTTATTTATTTATTTTTAAAAAGAAAAATATGTTTTTTACTGAATTAAACTTCATATACATAAAATAAAGAAAGAAATATATTTATAACTGAGTTAACTTTAAAAAGAAAGTGAAGGAAGGAATATGGAATATATGTTTTTTACTGAATTAAACTTCATATACATAAAATAAAGAAAGAAATATATTTATAACTGAGTTAACTTTAAAAAGAAAGTGAAGGAAGGAATATGGAATATATTTTTTATACTTATATGAAATTCAGATTTGTGTTTATCTATATGTGTCTGTATTACACATATAACATCATTAATTTGAACTGTTGTGTGTGGTTTGATGCAGTGGTAAAATGGCAAACTCTACAGCTCAAGATCCTTAGATTGCAGCCCATCTCTCTCTCTCTCTCCCCCCCTCTCTCTCTCTCTCCCTCCCTCCCTCTCTCCCTCTCTCTCTCCCTCCCTCCCTCTCCCTCCCTCCCTCTCCCCCCCTCTCTCTCTCTCCCTCTCTCTCTCCCTCCCTCCCTCCTTGTGCTCAATTTTTATAAAAATTCCTGAGTAGTTAGTTAACCATTCAATTTGATTAGATGGATTAATTTGACTTTTGAACGTTCAATTTTTAAGTCCTGACAAAATTATAAAAGAGGAGAAGACTTCAAATTTTCATGACAGATTTTATTATTTTATCATGACTCATGATTTACTTAAATAAGAAACATTTTAAAATTTAGTTTTGAATAGATATATGTTAAAAAAAAAAGAGACAGTATAGTAAATAAATTAATACAAGTACACTTAAATAAATATTCGTAGATTAACAAACTTAATTGATACAAGACCATTTTAAAGATTTGACCTATCTCTCTGCCTAATTTGATTTACATTAAATTGGAAATTTCAGTGATATATATTAGATTCATTTCTGTGAAAAATATAGAGAAAGGGCAATCAATATTTTAATAAACTGACACACAATTTAAGTATGTAATCAATATATATATTAAATTTAATAATTATATATTTGCATTTAATATTTTTTTTACTGTGCTGTTTGGATGTGAATATTTTTAAAATATGGGAAGTTTTTAATGAGGGGGGGGGGGGTCGAACATGAATTACCTAATTGTTCCTACATATTTTGTTAATCAGCAAAATAATCTTGGAAGGCTAAGGATAATGAGTGCCAAATTAATGACATTTCATCTACATCTTTATTATCCTTAGAGCTTTAAAAATATTTAAGATTATAGTCCATTTTATTTTGTCAAATAACATTTTAAAACTTTAAATGTTTTTTTTTTTAAAGCCCGAAAGTGCTTCCTGATTAGAAAAATATCTATAGCAATCTCTATGTCTACACATAAATTATCAAATCTGAATCCCCATTTTTGTGCATTTATTGATAAACTAATTTTTCTTTAATTTTACTCCAAAGACTACATTGATCCAGCGCTCACCCCACATGTGGTGTACTCCATTTCCTGCCCCCAAGCCGGATGCCACGCCACATATTATGGTGAAACGAAAGCCACAATTAACACCAGATTGGCTCAACATCGGTACACCTTCACCAGAGCCCAAACGAACAGCAGTACATCTTCTGCATTTTTTGAACATACTAAACAATCAGGGCACAATTTCATACCCGCTAACCCCGTTATTTTATGCTCAGAACCAAACGACTACAGGAGAAAAATAAAAGAGGCATTCTACATTAACAGAGACATCCATGCAATCAACAGAAGAGACACGTGCTTCGACATCTCGAAAAAATGGGCTACGTAACAGTAACTCATTTGAATATTCTCATTTACATATATTAAGTACATTTTCACGAAGGCTATGAGTATGAGGCACAGTTCCTCGAAAACGTTCAGCCAAATTTATTATTAACTATATATTTTTTCTCTAATAATTTACAATTAAGTATTTTTATTATTACAAATAAGGAGAAATTAAAACCACATTTATTTAATTTTTATTGCGTCAAAGTCATAAGTTGTTGGTTTTTTTTTTTTTTTTGCAGCATAAAGTGGACCATGAAATAAATATTTGTTACACTTTTTTTAGATGCTTATACACTTAATACTATATTAAATAGAAATAGAAGCAAACCAATTTTCCATTAGATGCTTATTAGATTAAGACTTGATTTTAAATGACAGTATTGAAATTTAAAGGTGGAAATCATTTAAACCATATGTAAATATAGCTTTACCAATTTTGAAATCATAGTAAATTAAACTAAGAATCGAATCAGAATCTCACTTTTATTAAACTTTGTATTAATAACTAGTAGAAATCAATGAAATGTAAATATTAATAAAGTTAGTTTTAAGAGTGCATTAAAATATTTAACAATTTCTTTGACTTTTCTATCATTTTAATACCACGTATAATTCTCACATTTCCAAAATTTTTTATTTTTTCAGTTGTCCACTAACATTTATAAAGTCATTGTATTTTTTGTTTATATTTTCTTTTTCTATATATTTGAATATATATATAACTTTACTTTTATATTATCTTTTACAGCCAGCTAATAAGAAACCACATAAAATATACTTAAATTTTTTTTTTGTTATTGTTGTTTTCTTAATATCCATATTACATGTAGTTTCAACTTTTTTTTTTTTAAGTTTACTATTAATATCATTATTTGCCAGATTTTTTAACTTTTCATTTCTTGAAATCTCTTTTCAATTTTTGAAATTTGTTTGAGAGCTAAATATTTTGGTGATATCATGAAATTTTGAAATTTTTGTATTTCAGTACATTAATACTAATGGCCTTTATTTTTATCCACAGTCATATGGCAGATGACATGTATATAGTTGTTGTTTTTTTTTTTGTCTAAGGTCAAATATGTTTGCTGTTGGTCTATATTATTTATACTTTCATATTTATATATTTATAATTGGCAAGCAAATTGGATTGAATTCAAATCTTTAGGCTGTTTCAAATTTTTAGTTATTATAATTATGGACTCTAATTGAACATTTTTTTCTCCCTAAATGAAATGGTATATGCAAAAAACAGTTTGTATAATATTTTAGAATTGCCATCTAGTGACATTGGCTAGTATATGTAACTAATTGTAAATGAATACCAAAAGTTATTACCATTTTATTAATATATTTTTCATAAATAATAGATTATTCATATCATATATTATTGTACTTGCCATATTTCATTGTTGAAATGTTTTATTACCTGATTTGAAATCTTTTTAAAATTTTATTCCAATATCTTTTATTTATATTTATTAATCTGAAATGCTTCTATACATATTCAGATTTGTTTAAAGTTTTATATTATAATATTTGAGTTTCCTGAACAATAAAATTGAGTATTAGTATATATGTTTAAAATCAATTAATCTTTTTTTTATTTTTTATTATTGATCTTTTTATTTTTATTTGTACTAAAATAAATTGAAAATTTTTACAATATTAGCAATAAACCAAGTTAGATTCAGAATTCAAAAATGCACATATGACTTAAATTATGTCTATGTGCTATCACATGTACCCATAATTTAAATTATGCCAATATGATATCACTTCAAATACTTATTCTATCAGTTATTTTAATGTGTTGATGGTCTGAAATTTTTGTGAAAACCTGTGGGATGTAATTCAGTAAGCTTTTTTTTAAATATCTTGAAAGGATTGTCTATCTTTACATAAGCAGTAAACTTACTATGAATGATATGTACTGTCATATGTAAATTATTATTTTTATTTTTAGGCAGAAAACAACATGGAATATGTTATAGAAGCTCATGATATCGATGATATGAAATCATGGTTAGCTACTATAAAATACTGTATGCGGCCACCAGGGGAATCTACGAGTCAGGATGGAGTGTAAGTTAAAAAAAATGAATTGCTTCAAGTTTAATTTAAATTGCCACAAAACAATAGTCATACAAATTTTTATAAATGTATATATGTGTATATGTTTAAACATTCATTATTTTATTACAGTGTAATAATTAGTTTATTTATAAAATCTTAGGCCTCAAATAGAAAATGTTATCTTTTTCATTCATATATGGTTATACTCTATGGCAGGGATGCCCAACCCGTAGCTCGCGAGTCACATGTGGCTCGCGTAACTGTTTAATGTGGCTCGAATTGCACTCTTCAAAAAAATTGATAAAATATTTTATGTTCCTTGATGGCACATGCACACACTAAAAAATAAACATTTTTACAATACAAACAATAACGATATGCAGTGTCAGGTTTCACATTAAATAAAATATATTTTTCCTGTAATTGTAATTTATATGTATGTTACCAAATTTTTAATAAATAAAATGTATTTACATTTTTTTTTCTTTTTAACATATTACACCATTTTTTTTTTTTGCTGTACACGTTTGGTTTGGTGCTATATATATATATTGTGTTTAGTGCTCTTGTATATATTGTTGTTTTTATCGAGAAAGATCCTTATAGACGTTTGGTTTGGTGCTGTATATATATTGTGTTTAGTGCTGGAAATAGTTTTTATCGAGATAGATCCATGTACACGTATATATTTTGCTGTATATATTGATGTTTAGTGCTGTAAACAGTTGTTTTTATCCGTGTACACATATATATTTTGCTGTATATATATTGATGTTTAGTGCTGTAAATAGTTGTTTTTATCGAGATAGATTCGTGTACACATATATATTTTGCTGTATATATTGATGTTTTCATCGAGAAAGATCCGTGTACACGTTATTTTGGCCACATTAGAAACGGCGGATTGATACCAATGTGAATAGGCCACCCCCCCCCCACCTATCTCCCTACATTGCAGGTTTAGTACCCAAGTACCATGTTTATAAATGTAATATGAAAAATGTAATATATAATTGTGGCTCCCCAAATTTTTTTAAATTCTCAATTGGCTCGCGTCAAGTTAAAGGTTGGGCACCACTGCTCTATGGTAATGGGAGGCATGGCTGATATAATTTAAAGTTAATTGGATTTTTATTTCTAATAATTCTATCTGCCTAGCATGATAGATTTATTTGTTACATTTGAAAAGTGTTTATAAGATTATTAAAATTATTATTATTTAATGTTACCATATCAATTTAAATTTGAAGGTTTAACAATTTTGCTTTTATAAAATCCTAGATGTGTTTAAATATTTGTTTCTATTATTACAGTGTAATAATTGTAATCTAATTATAGTATTGTAGATCCTAAATGGAAAGAGATATATTTTTTCCATTTATATATAATTGTTCTCTATGGTGATGAAAGGTATGGTTGATATAAAGTTAATTAAATTCTATATTTGTGTGTATTGATTTCTCTGCTTGAAAACATATAAGTGGACATTATAGTATTATAACAAACAATGACAATCATTGGCCTAAATTTGCTTTTAATATTTTGGCTTGCATTATAAAGTTTTGAGAATTTATTACATCATTAAAATGCATAATATGTCAAGAGATCTATAGTGAGCTTTTGTAGAGCCTATGTAAACCAAATATTTGGTGCCTTCTATTCCTCTACTACCAAATGAACAGTAGCTGATGAATGGATGAATCTTGGTGCCTTCTATTCCTCTACTACCAAATGAACAGTAGGTGATTAATTCCAAACACAATGAATGGATGAATCTTGAAATGTCCATGACAGCATAAATTTCAAATAAATTCAAAATGGTTGAAATAATGAGCCACCCTCTCTTCAATCAATCCGTATCCTAAGTATTCATTTGTTTGTCTACTCTACTATTATAACTCTGTAAATGGGATATGTATGGGAGCAGACTTTAATTTAAACAGCCGTATACTCATTATTATTATTAGAAAATAACACAAAAAGGTATTTTAATATTTTTAACAGTAAAGTTAAAAAACATATATGAATTAATAATACATTAATATGTTCAATTAGCAACATGCTGCTTGAATTGCATAATATAGTCGGTCTTAATTTCACATGAAACAGTTCTTTATAGAGTTTGTCTCTATTACTACATTTTATTAAAAGTCCTTCACATCAATCTATTAGTTTTCCACTAGTATTTTCATCAGCGTTTACTGTTCACAGACATCTGATTTAACAAGCATCTTACTGCTCATTCAAGTATCTCTGACTCAGTCTAATCGACTTTGACTGCATCTTTCTTTCTTTTTTTTTAATTAAAGTTTTGCAGACATTTTTAATAACTTTGCTAATTTGCATAAATATTTTATTACTATCCTATGCGAATTAGGATATCCAGATTATCTTGCACTTTGCATAACTTTCTTATTCTGCATTTCATTATTTTAAGAGTGGCTATAGTATATTTTGTATTGATTGGTTATGAACACACACATACATATGTCAAAGCACATTTTAATAAATTATATATATATTATTTAAGTACATACTTATTGCAATGCTATTAATGTATAAATAATAAAAATGCAATGTATTAAAAATATATACATATATCCATTAAAATTTACTATCTTTTTATTTTCTCAGGGTGTGTTCTTATATATATATATTATCAAGCCACACATTTGGAAGTCATTTTTGTCGTGATTCTTGGGTAAAAAGATTAATCTGGCCCCATATTGGGCACCATTTTATTGTAGCGGTAACTGGTAAAATGAAATGATCTAGCCACACTTTGGGAAGTCATTTTATTATACCAGTAACCTTCAAGGACCTTTAAATATGACTAAAGTGCAAATTTCATACTCAAATCTAAAATATATAATAATAGAGATGATTGAACCTAAAACAGGTTATATTTCCCAATTAACTCTCAAAAAATCAACACTAGTATTATGAAATTTTTTTTTTCACTCATCAATAATTAAATACATTTTTATACTTTTATCAGGGCACCATAGTAAATGAATAAATTCAAAAACCAGAATTCCCCAATTTATAAAACATTCATTTTTGCTCTTTGGTTAAACAATCTTTTTAAAACAGTCTCTTTAATTAAAATATGTTTTCTCTTAATTGGTAAGTGCTAAAATGAGCATTTACTAATGAAAGTTGCTAAATAAAAAAAAAACACTGGCAACTTGAATTAAAACTAACCACAATTTATTTCACCATTAAAATTAATTTGCATTTATACATGCATACCCATACAAAATTAAAACTAATTATTTTAAAATGAACAGCAAAGCATATAAAAAATAAATGGATAACAATGACTACGTGACTAATATATATAAAATGAATGCTAACAAAGAAATTAGGTTGTACTAACTTAAGGCCTTTTCAATATAGTTTTTTTTTTTAATTTAAAAATTATTTTTTTTTACCACAGTATTTTATCTTTTAGTACTTTTATTACTGATCAGAGTGGCATAAAATCATAATGTTCTATCTGTTAAATAGTTTCCTTTTAAAATGTTTCATTTTTCAAGATGAAATAAAGTCAATTGAGATAGACATTTTCCATAGGCATTTAAAATTAATCTTGGGTTAGGCATTGTCTTTTGAGTTCAGGAAGCTCCAGAAGAAATCTATGTAGTGTTTAGAGAGTTAGTACACCTTTAGTGTCTAGAAATACATGCATGCATAAAGTTTTTAATAATATTTTAATTCTAAAAAAAAGTTTAAACAATTTTTAACAATTGAGTACATGTTTGCTATACTGGATGATCGTTATAATAGAAAATCATTTAACATTAAAATACTAGTTTAAAAAACAAATTTTACTAAAATTCTTTTGCAAACACGGTTTTAATAAAATTTTATTTTTTAACTAGTATGTATATGATTTTCTATTTTATTTATCATTGCTAATATAGCATTAGGTAGTATTTAATTTTATATATATATGTTTTTGCATTTGTAATTTATATTTATTAAATAATTATACTTGTTAAAATAATTTATTTTATTATATTGCGGAATACATTTTATTTTACTTTTTATAATTAGGTACTCTAGGGTTAGCACTGCCATGACATAATCATTCCACCATAATTATTGTAACTTTGCAAATTATTCTAGCACTTTAGGTTTGTTATTTTTTTTAAAGATTAGCAAACTTTATATTTAAAAAATGAGGGTACTTATATATTCGCCTTGCTTCCTGTGTTTGTGATGGTAGAATGCCATATTAAAAAGTCACAACTATGATATTATGTCAGCGCAAACATCCTCTCCCCATTTGAGAAGGTATACCATTCTATCATCACAAACACAGGCAGCAAAATTATTATGAAAACCTAAAGTAGTAGAATAATTTACAAAGTTAGAATAATTATGGCCGGACAATTAAGTCATGGCAGTGCTAATCCCAAAGTATCTATAATTGTTGCATATTTATAGCATTATGTTTTTTATAAGTGATTTTTAATTGTTAAAACATTTATTATGTTTTTTAAAAAATATTAGCTTTTGTAAGAGATTTGCATTGATATATATATATATGTAATAATATTATGATTCGATGTCTGTATTTTTTAATTATTAAGTTACTGTATTTATAAATATTCAGTTATATAATTACGTATATATATATATATTGTGACCTTTTATTTAGGTCCCTGTAATTAATAATCCAAAATTTTAAACCTTAATAATATATTTGGCATTAAAATTTTAATGAGTGGTTTTCAATAGAGATTGTTTTGAAGATACTGGGAAATTTGCTTAAGTGGAGATGAGATTTCAAACCCAGTCTAGGCTCTGACTAGACTAAAATAACAATTTAAAAGTATTATTATTTGGTAGATAAATACATTGCTATTTTATTAGTTTTGAATAGCAATTGAAAGAAATAAACAATTAAATCAAATTTATAAATCTTGTAAAATAAATCATTATAGTAAATTATTTAAGCATATTTTTTTTAGTACTAAACACAAAGCTATCTTAAGTAATAATGGATAGTTATTAAAAATGAAGCCAGAGGGGGTAATACTAATTATGCATACCAAAATCATTGGCCCATTCACTCCCAGAGTGCAATATAATAAAAGCTATATATGTTTTTACAAGGCTATAGGGGGGTGGACTAATTAAGAAAAATAAGAATCAAGTAAACACAAACCTCAGCTCTGATTTAAAATAAGAAAAAAAAATTAAAAATCAGCAAAATTCTGAAATCTAATTGTATGGAAGTGGATTACCTTGCTATCTAAAAATGTTTGAATAAGAAATCTTAAAATCTTGCTATCATTTTAAGCCATTTCCACGACCGCATATTTCCTAGGATTCACACTGGAGAAGGAAATTAAAACCATGGAGATAAATTTTTATTTGAATAAGTACTGCTTTAAACCCAGGAAAATTCAAGCAAAAGTAAGCCTTTGCTTTTATGTTATGTATATTTTTAAAATATCTTCTTTGGAAATGACACGCAAATCATTTATAAGTAGACTAAAAAAATTGATAATGTTTATATTTCGCGCGCTAGTCTTGTTATCCAGCAGAACAAGATTGTGCTTATAAAGTAAAAATATCAAAAAAAAAAAAAATTCGAAATGATTTTAAAACAAGTGTTATATATGACATATAGTAAATGAATTTAAAAGTCATTTTGAAATAATCTAACGTTTAGTAAAGTAAAAAAAAAAAGAAAATAATTGCATGATTTCATTCTCTATATTGTCTGCGTATTTTTATCACGGGAACCTATGTAATGAAAGAAATGATCATTTACCAATTGATTAAAATGCTAAAAATGTCAAAGTGATAATTAGATAATTTTATTTATATTGATAATCACATCATACTTTTCTAATAGGAATGAAGTGAAATAAATATTTACTTTTGAATTTTTATTGAGAAATATACGCCGCCATTATAATAATGTGTACAATATTGGAATATGCCCCGACTGTTTAAATACAGCTACACATATATGTATTATTGTGCAGGGAAGAATAAAATTAACCCACAGTTTTAAAAGAAAGGGAAATATAAATATGATACTTGTAATCAAATTCCATTAATTTTTCAAGGAAAAATTATCTTGATCTTAAAAGTAATAAATGATATTTGTTTCATTTCATTTTAAATGCTTACCGAATAAATCAATAAAGATTTTAAAAAGTTTGTTTTGAAGATTTCAATAACCTAAAGAATTATTTGTAGGAAAATTATCTAGAGAAAATTAGATAAACTTATTTTTTAACTATGCTACAATTGGAAGTATGAATTTTCATTGCTTTGTTAATTATCGATACTAAAGCCATTAAATAATTTTACTTTTGGATAAGTCTTAAAAATTGCTTATTTCACATCCAACAGGAGAATAAAATATATATGCGTTATCTGGAATGTTTTGCTAACCACAATATTCATTCTTAAGAGTCATTTTGTTATTCTAACTCACCAGGATAAATAACTGGGATGAACAGAGTATAAAATTTAAAGGATAAAAATGTGCTTTTATTTTTCTTTATCATTGTCGTGTTATTACTTACGTAATGTGTTAATTGGAAATTTTGTTTTTAAAACATTTTTTTTTTACTGTGGCATGAAAGATATATATATTAAGTTCAAGAAAAAAATGTGTAAAATATATATCTATTTTATGTATATATATATTTTAGTTAAGAGAAAACTGGAGAATATATATATCATTTATTTAGAGAGAGTGATAAAAAAAATATTTACTTCTCTCATGGTCTAAAACTAATTTTAAGGTATATTAAAAAGAGGTAAATGTATAGACATTTTATCAAAAATATATATATTGGCATGACTGAATTATTTTCTGATATAAAAGAAAATTTGATATAAACCTTTTTCATTTTGTAATTTGCTATAGAAGTGAATGTGTCCACTTTGAATACAAATACAGGTTTGATCTTTATTGTTTAAATCCGTTGTGCTCTCTTTAATAAAAATATAGTTGTCATTCTAAAATGATTAACGATCATTGGACATAGGTATTTTGATTTGGCTGTTAATACATTAATGAGTTTACATTATGAAATGGAATATGTAGATTTTCACTGTTATTGTTGGTATTGTTTTTATCTTGCTATAATTTGAGAATGACTAGTGGCAGTTTTTAGTTAATGGGATGTTCCAATTGAATGGCATCCAATATATTAATATTTATATGGAGCATAGGCTGATGGAGTCACCTATGGCTAATTTCATGAGAGAAAAGATGGATAGAATCTGAGCAGTAATTAATGCTCATTAGTATAAATAATCCTAAAAAGAAAGGATATATATGGTTTGAATTCTAGTCTTTTCATGATGAGCAAGGCCCACACACGTACGTATACCCATAGAGGGGTATAGAATAGGCCATATATTATTATACAACTGTCATGTTGTTTTATAAAGTCTCCCATCTTAGTGTTAAATTCCTCATGATAATATAGAGATAGTTTTTCCATCGTGTATGGTGAAGTATAATAGGTCCAGATCATATAGCAAGTATAAAATAATATTAAATTTAGGAATACTTATCTAGCATAGTGTTTTATTAATCGAAATAGTGTTTATGATGTTGTGGGATCATCATCAGATATTGACAGACCAAACCAAAATCTATTAATGATGGGAGAAAATTTTAAATGTAAAAGTAAGAGATGCACATTGGCAGAATGGATTCATTTTCATCAAATAATGATGTGACAATAGAATTGTAAGATCAATTACGTATTCAAGGGTTGAGCTCGGGACTTAGGTAATGTTTAATGAGATCTAGGTGTATTTGACTTTTAATGCCTAGTCTTCATTTAATGCACTAAACTTAGTCATTTCAAAGTTAAATAAGTTAGAAATTGCACAGAATGTGATAATTACCCTTATCATATTCTGATAAAAGATAGGGCTTTGGGATAATGCAATACTTTATAATGTTGGAATTCTAAATTTAAACTTTGTGCATATCCTAAAGTTCTAAATATACTGCTATTATATAATTTAAGTGCTAGTTAGCCTAAATAAGTGTTAGTATCTTATTTTTAAAAATACGCCAAATTGTAACAAATGATATTGTGAATATTAGGTTCTAAGCCGATTATATCATTTGCTGAGTATATGGTCAAAGGGATAATAAGTATTTGTCCCATTCATAAATTATTTTAACAGATTAGTCTTATTTCATGCCGTATCTGTAAATTAAAATTTTGTACATAGTGTAAATAAAGTTTGTTGTATTTAAAAATTTATGTAGTTGCATGTAATCTTATTGCTAATTACCACATCTATACACTATTATTGTTATTGCTATCAACCTATCAGAAGATAAATTTGAAATCATCATCAACCAATATAGCACTATTAACTATATTATGCTATATCATAATAATAATGGTAAGTCTTGTAATTTATTAGTACATCTAATGCATTATCACACAATAATCAAAATGTTGATAACTTGTAGTACAGATTGTTTTAAACAATATATTAAAAGATAAACATAGTCTTGATTTGATTGATTTAGTTAAATCTGCAGAGCTGTCATTCACTGATCTTGATCACATGGTTTATAATTATTTAAGAAAAGGAATTTGGTAAGTTATTGTTTTTTTTTAATTATCAAAAAGTCATTTCCAGTCATAAATTTTAAAGTTTATATTAGTTATAAAGTTTCTTTAGAACTGCTAAATATAATTCTTGATTTAAGTTATATTGAGAGCAATTATGTGCATTATGTTTGGGTAGTGGTAAAATCCCTCTTACTGACCCTAATATAGTTTATATAATGATTTTGAGTGTTTGAACCCTGAGAAGAATTAGTTGTTAAGTTTTAAGATAGAATTTAAATTTGTAATAAAGTTATATCTTGTTAATTATTATAGTTGAACTTAAAATAGATTACTTTCACTGTTTTATGAAAGTGAGCTAAGCTTTAATATGTAAATTACTTATTTTGGCATAAGATGTATAGTTTGTTTTAACTTCATAATAGATATTCTGGTTGTGTCAAGCTTGAAATCCCTATTTTTATTTAGCTTATCTTTTTACCATTTAATACCATATTAGTTTATAGTTTAAGATTTCAGTCTCCATCATTAACATTTTTCTTCAATTTCATCTTGATCATTCTTTTAGTTATTCATTCTCATTTGACATTAATTCATTGTCATAATTGATTAATCATACATTAACTTTTATTCTTTTATCATCTCAACTATTCATTAACTCTTATTCTATCATCATCTTAATCATTCATTATTCTCATATATCTTCATTCTTTTCTCTTCACTCTTAGATTCCTTTCATTCCCCTATTCCATTATTACTTCTTTCCATCATCCATTAGTCATCTACATCATAATTTACTTATCATTTCATTTATAAGTTTAATTTCATAATCACTCAAGACACATAATTATTAGTTATTTTATTAATTTGCTGAATATCAAAGTTAACTCAGCTCAGTTTGTTTGTGTGGATTTCAAAGCTGGTTTGACCAGAAGTTTTTATCTTTATTAGTTGCCTTGTGATCTTCTTGAGATCGACAGTTTCATGCTAGTTTTATTCAATCCAGGAATCACGTCATTAGTTTTGCATTTTGTTTCTTCATGCTTATATTCTTGATCATGTGAGTACGTTAAGTTCCATAAGAGAATTTAATCACTAAAATGTGCGTATGATTCATTGGTGACCAGCTAGATCAGGAAGCTAGGTTACAGATGCAATTATGGCACTTGCCAACGTGCCTAAAACATGTGATATGATTCATTTATAGTACAGCGGTCTTTGGGAGAAGGTTACAATATATATATATTGTAACAGAATAAAAAATGGATTTAAATTGATAGTCGCTATAATTTTATAACTAAATAAGGATGACACTAATATATGAATAAGAATATGGCATTTTACATATTATGCTTTAGTTAGGCATCCATTTGTAACTAATTAAATATAACACCATAGCCCATTTGCAACTATCATAAATATTAATTCCATCATGCTAATAATGAAATAAATAAATTATCCCATTTCTCAACACACAAAATAACAAAATGAAAATTAATCACTGTCATCATTTAAGATTTAAAATATTCCGATATTGGGAAGTCATTTGAACCAATAAAATATACTAGCCATTGTCATCAGATAAACCAATATTAGCTATAGCAACTGAATAAAATTACTGTGAAATCCATGGAGTGCATTACGCTTATCTCCAATAATAGGTTCTTTCAACAAAGAATCCTTCCCATTCCTCTTTCCATATATATAAGACAATTCATTGTCACACGCATACACTGGCGCTATTTATAATAACTTAAAAAAAATTATCAAAGAAAGTTAATAAGATAAAAAGGGACTTGATCACTTTTATTCAGCTTATCTAAGTATATGTGTTTTCCACGGGCGCCACTAGATTGTTTTAAATCTAGATAAATATCTGTCCATAGTGTACTGGGTTCAAATCCATTCGGTACATTTTTTTTACTACACATGGCTTAGATGACTAACAAACAAAAAAAATGGCATTCTTATATTTTATCCATGCTAATAAAATTATAAGATCCCAATACCATAAAATTTATATATCCAACACTCCTATAGATATTACTAGCTCAGTTTAAGCATATTGATGAACTGATGCATGAATACTCTTATTAATGGCTTCCAAACAAACATAGAGAAGACCATTACTTACATATATGGCCATTAAACCTAGTTACTTAATTTAATTATTTATCATAATATAATGATGATGGTGAGCTTTATAATGAACTCACAACAACAAATTTATCTTTCATAAACTTATAGGCACTTTCATAAAATCACATTATGTTCAAATTGGGATTTAATTATAATACTCACTAGCGTTTGTATACGTTTATGGTTATATTTACTTCAAATACTATTATAGATAAAATTATAGCTCAATTATCAGTATTTCCCAGTGATGATGAATGATCATCACTAATCTTCCCACATGATATTTAGCTTTTCATAAACCCCTATTTATTAAACATATTAATTATTTCAAAGATTGGATTTAATAATTATTATTTATTCAGGGATAATGGTGATCATAGCTCTTGGGCACAACATAATTTTAGTTTTTTATTATTAACATATAACTACTCAAAAAACTTGGATATATGTCAAGCGTAATCCTTAAACATCCTTATATGTAAATCAATATCCTACGCTTAACATTTATAAGTGATGATGATCAATAAAACGATAGAATCAAGAGAAGAAAAAAATATATACAATAATATTGATAATAATAATTCAGAAACCAAATATGATATAATTATATTTATTGACACTTCCTTTTTTTTTATAAATCAAATTTACTAATTATACAATTGACTTTATTGAATATATAATTAAGCAAAATATCTTAATACTATATGCGTAATCAACTAATTTTATATATCTGCTTTTATTACCATATATTTTGAAATAAGTTAGTTTAAAATGACATAAAAAATATTCTATTGAATGCTTATTCAAGATTTTCTCTACTTATTATATTTCATAAAGATAAATTCCATTTATACAATGTGTATGTTTTTTCACTTTCATACATATGTGAAACCCTGCTCTTCAATTTGCTATATTTAAATTACCTATGCATAACCTATTTTTGACAGGTTGGAATAAGCAGTCACACACGCACACACCCTATGATATGTCAACTTATATATTTAAAATGCGTAGCTCTATATTATGGATTAATACACAAATCACATATATAAAAATATTATTGCAACCTTGAGCAAAAAAAAATTATAGTAAAAATAAACAATAATAAAAAAAAAACATTATCAAGCACATATTGATAGGTTGCCTAATTATCACAATGAATAAAGAACAATAATAAAAAAACATTTTACTATTATAATGTATAATAAAAAACCGCAACAGTAATGAAAAACTAAGTTTAATGAATTTAAACTGTGTGTGTAATGTTATGTAATATTGAGAATAGCACAATCAATAAGTAAACTCTTAATGTTTCTGTATCAAAAGAAAAAAATGCTTGACTTTAAAAATTAAAGTTTACTTTTAATAAGAATAAAAGATTTGTTAATTAAATTTCAAAGTTACCCGATCCATTTTCATTTCCCATTAATGTCCCAGGTTTTTTTATCAGATGCTTTCCCAATTTGTAGCTTCAACTGTTTGGTTTGCTTGTTCCTACCATTTTAAAAAGAGTTATTACAGATACTTTTAGATAAATATGAACTAGTTGGTTTGCTTGTTCCTACCATTTTAAAAAAAGTTATTGCAGGCACTTTTAGATAAATGTGAAGAAAACTTTAAAAAAAATTGATTTATAAATTAATCAAGTTGGTTGCATGGCTTTATACATCTTCTTTCTTCTCTTCTTTCCTCTTCTCCCTCCATTCAAAGGTAGTGATCCATTAATAGGTCAGGAGACAAAAAAGAAGCCTCTCAGATAGCATCTGTGGTTGGATTTGAACTTGATCATTCTTTGGTTATTATAGACCAGTATATGAGTCCACAGATAGCTTCGTGAATTAACCCATAGATGCCAGACACCAAGGAACAAAAATGGCAAAATTAGCATGGCATCCTGATTGTTTCACAAACAGCCAAAATATATATATAAGTACCATTATATATTATATTAACAACTTCTTTCAAAGGATTCCATTTAAATCCATATCTTTAGACTAATTTTGCTGTGAATTACTTATATATGCACACATCTTTTATTCTGATTTTAAAACAAGAGTCTTATTTTCTTCTTTAATCTTTTAAAGAGAAAAAAAATCAATAGCTCCTACTAAGCTTTAAAAAAAAACATGAAAAAATGCTGCTAATTCTTTAACTTTTTCTTAACTTTCTGCCCATTTCTTTTAACTTTAAAAGAACTGAATATTCGACCAAAAAAAACTTTAACTTTTAACTGCTCATCTCTTTAAAGTTTAAAACAACTGCATCTTTTCTTTTTTTAACTTTAACAACTGCCTTTTCCTTTTTTAACTTTAACAACTGCCTTTCCTTTTTTTAACTTTAACAACTGCCTTTATTAATATTGTTCCACTCTTTTTGTATGACGAAATTTCTGATCAAAGGAAAAAAAAAAACTCATATCAATAGCTATTATTTTGGAGATAGTAATCAAATCATCACAAGTTGACGGTCTTTAGCATTTAATAAGAAGATTAATAATTATATTTATTCTATCGAAGCATTTTCTTTTCCTTCCTTGAGATAATCTAAGATCCAGATAACAGAGTTTGCAATCTAATTGTATAAAGATTTGTGTAAAAATGTTTTATGTTTAAAACAGCTGTACTCACTCGTGTACATTTTATCTACTAATCTATAAATCTTTTTTACACCTTCTTTCTAGTTGGTTTTATTTAAAAAATAAAGCTAAATAATTAAATACTTTATTTAAGAAAAATAACAGATCAATATATTAAATATTATTTCTTGTAACATTATATTCACTACTGCATATTAATCTATCATCTATAAACTATATAATGCTCACACGCATACATCTATATATATATAAATTTTAATTAAAGAATATATATATGTGTGGGAATGAGAACATATATGTACAATATATATATGTCACAATACAATAAATACTAATATGATAATTTTTTATCCTTTTTTATTAGACGCCCTAGGCTACCAACAGCACCAAGTGAAAGTTTTAACAGGTTGCGAGACTGTCATAATACTCCTGTCAAAGGTACTTAAAATCTGTTTAGTTTTTATTAGAATTATCTAAAGAAGGGTGCTGTGATATTATAAGAGATCTTCATTCATCATATCTTCATTTGATGGACAACCATCTATATATACAATTATTATCATACATTTTTTGTAATCACAATACCTCTAAAATGGTATATTTATAATTGAAAAGTAAAATTAATTGTGAAAGATGAATAAAATTTACAGTATAGTTAACTCTCCATTGATTCCAGATGTGACATTTTTTTAGCATCCATTATCTGTTTTCTTTAATGCTAAAAATTAATTCTACAGAAACACATTATTATTATTATTATTTTATAAGTCTATCATTTTTTAAATCGCAATTTTTTTTCTGTCTTATTGATGAATTATTATTCTGATTCAATATTTTTTTTACATGAATAATTTTTTTAAAATTTGAAACATCATACAAATGTTATTATGATATACTTGTTTATTATTAAATATTACTGTATATATTTACACACACATATATAATAAAGAATACAAATGAGGAAATAATATCCATGCAAATAGAAATAGCCTTTAACCTTTCATGTTACCAAGAAAATTGGTACTAATTGGCAATCCCTGATGCCAAACAGTTTTTTCATTGACTCTATAATAAATCTTTTGTTTCAGTTTTTTATTGAATTAAAAGAGGTCCTCTTTTATTTAAAACCCAAGTTCTTATATGGATTTAAACATAGAAAGCTATTTATTATAGGTATGCAAATGTGAAAGAATAGCATCTTTCATGCCATTCTGCAAACGATATTTTAAACTTCTCCAGAGTTTTATATGTTGATTATTTACATGGATTATTATTATTATAAAGAATAGAAATGATGGGATAATATCCATGTAAATAGAAATAACTTTTAAGAAATTTTCAGTTACTAATAATTGACAATCACTGAGGCTAAACCAATTTTTTCATTAAACCTATATATAATACCTCTTTATTTTCAGTTTTTTATTGAAAATAAAAGGGGTTCTCTTTTACTTCAAACCCAAGTTCTTATATGCATTTAAGTCCAGAAAGCTATTTATTATAGGTGTGAGAATGTGAAAAAATAATAGCATCTCTTTTGACATTCTACAAATAATATTTTAAATTTCTCTAGAGAGTTGTATATGGTGAAGTATATATATATAATTGCCTCATTATTAAATAATGTTCCAATAATTAAAATTTTTATGATTTAATTTCTAATAAAATTATTTTCAATTTTTTATCTTCTAGTATTTAAAAACTTTTTAGTACAAACTGCCTATCAAATCACTTTTTTTTTTTTTTACCACCAAGTAATGCTTTAAATTATCTTGAATTTACCAAAAATTAATCCACTACAAGTAAACTTTAAATGTCCAACTTTTATTTGAAAGACTTTCTAAATGAAAAAAAAAGTGTTACTTAATAACTTATTAATGAATAGAATATTAATGTCATTTTTTTTTAAACACTGTGATATTAAAAATATAAACATATACATACACGCTTTTTCAAATAATAGATGTAGAATAATTTTCAATTATAAAATCCAAGTTGTATTTTGCATGTATGTTATAAATAATCATTAAACTTCATTATTTATAGTTTTAAATGAAGTTTTGGTTTTTATATATATGCCATTTATTTTCATTGTATTTTTGTCATTTGAAAATACAGTGCAATGTAGGATTTAGATTAAAAATAGTGATCAACTGGAAGCAAAATCTGCATTTAAAATTGTAAAGATCTAAGTAAAAAACATAATGCAAATAAAAATGTGTCCAGATGAAATAAACTATTAACTGTTAAGGGCATTCACATTTCATAACAAATCTTTAATTTTATTATATAAAATGAAAACTGGAAAAAAAAAAGTTTTTTTTTTTTGTCTTTAAAGATTATGCTTACAGCAATAAAAAAAAAAAAGTTGTTTTTAATTTATAAAAATTAGTCCTAAAAATATTACAAAATCTTCATTACCAATTACATGAAAATCTAATAACTGAAACACAGGCTTATTATATACCTGTGTCTATATATGTAATATAGGGTATATGAAAAACTAATAAAAAAACTTTCTAATAGAGCTTTTGAGGAAAAATGAAATCAACATTTAATCATTATTTTTAAAATTACTTAGTGTTTGACTATATAATGTTGAATGTGTATTTAATTTTGAGAAGTTTATAGTATATTTCATACCTATGTAATAGATACATAGTTGAAAGTGAAATCCACTTAATTATTGTTAATCAATAAATTCATTATTATTGGTTTTTTTTAAAAAATTGTTATTAATATGAGAGTTAATGATAAAAAAATTGTAGTCTTATAGATTATTCAGAATATAATGATGTATTTATGAATGAAAATATGAATTTAAAATGAAATAGGTTAAATAATACCCAGTATATAAAAAAAGCTAAGTGTGAAATAAAATGAGTGGAAGCATGCTTGGAAATATATAAAATTAATAAATAAAATTATAGAAAAGATTGCGGTTTGAATATTCTGTAGTAAAATTAAATATTGAATTACTGAAGTTTATCATTTATATGGACATCTCTAGGAGTGAATCATCATCATCATCATCAACTATTATCAATCCACTGCAGGATGAAAGTCTCTCCAAGTTCAATCCATCTTCTCTGATCTTTAGCTTCTCTTCTTCACATCATCTCTGCACCGTTTCTTATTTCATCCATCCATCTCACGTGGTCTCTTTCTGGGTCTTTTACAATTTCCTGGAATCCAGTTTAAGATTTCAGTTGTCCATCTATTATCATCTCTTCTAGAAATAGGTCCAGCCCAACTCCACTTCAGTCTTTTAATTTTTTCATTGAGGTCAGTAATACTTGTTTGTTCTCTTACCCATATATTGTGCTTTTGATTTCTTCTTGTTACTCCCAACATGCATTTCTCCATACTTCTTTGAGTCATCTGAGATCTCTGTATTGCTCTTCTATTAAGTGTCCAAGTCTCAGATAAAACACATTGATTAAAAAACCCTTTCTTTTCAAACACATAGGCATATTACCTTTTAGTATCAAATTATTTCTACCAAAAGCACTTCAAACAAGTTTAATTCTATGATTAATTTCATCCATTATGTTTCCATCTGTATTAATAATCTGACCAAGATATTTGTAACTGTTAACTTCTAACTCATCATAATCAATCTTTATTTTCATATTTTGAGAAAATCCATTAAACATTACTTTAGTCTTTTTAACATTTATCTTTAGTACTATTTTCTTCTGATAACTCCTGCAACATTTCCTGCAGCTCTAAAGCATTATTTGCAAAAACAACTACATCATCTGCAAAATCTAAATGACTTAAATAATCCCCATATACTTTCACTCCTTTAGCTTCCCATTTTAATCCACAAAATACTTTTTGCAGAACTGCTGTAAAAAGTTTTGGAGATATGGAGTCACCCTGTCTTACACCCTTCTCAATGTTGACTTTCCTAGTATCATTATGTAATCTAATTGTTGCTGTTGCATTTTTATAAATATTCTTTAAAATATGACAATATCCTGGATCTATCTATATCTGATGATCCAATGCTTTAATCACTGAAGAAATGTTTATAGAATCAAATGCTTTTTCATAATCTACAAATCCAAAGCATAATGGCAACTCATATTCATTTGTCCTTGCTATAACTTCTCTCAATACCTGGATGTGATCTACTATACTAAAACCAGTTTTAAATCCAGCTTGTTCTCTTGGTTGGTGGAAATCCAATGTTCTCTGTAGACTGCATTTATATATATTATTGATTATATTTTCTTATCATTGGCCTTATTACTTTATTGAAATAAAAGAATATTTACATTTGAACTTGTGTATGACATTAATAAATAATCATATTATCACTGTATTAACTTACACATACATAGTAACCGGCTGCAGAAAGGAGTTTTGCTATTAACTGAAAGGAGACCCTTTGATTCCTCTTGGAGGCCTTAAAGGAACCGAGCAGGGCAAATTCCTAATGTCCACTCCATACGTTCTTGTCGTTGCAGCTGTTATTACTATGTGATTATTCATATAGTATACGAACATGGATGGGCTGCTCATCAACACGCATTAGCCAGCGTGGTGAGTTTATTGGCTTTTTACCTCTGAGTTTAAGATCAAGAAACACCATGGTCTTTCTTCTCAGTGCCTGATAAGGCAGAATGAATGTTTGTGTAAAGGATAAATATTTTCCCAATACATATATACAATTATGACAGCCAAAAATAAAGCATGGCCCTTATTCCCAGGAGGCTGTAAAGTCACCAACCAAGGCAGTGGTTGGTGGCCGAAGGCGGAGGGTGCTAAGAATCCCCTGATTGCGGACCCAGGCTGCCATTTGATGACGACTTTTTATTTAGGTACTTACAACTGCAGATCACTTTCAAGTGAAGGAAGATTGCAAGAATTAGAAGAAGAACTCTCTTATATTAAATGGGACATTATTGGACTTTGTGAAGTTAGAAGAAAAGGTGAAGAGACAATTGATTTAAAAAGTGGACATATACTCTATTATAAAGGCACAAATATTGGAAATACAAGTGGAGTAGGATTCATTATAAATAAAAAGTGGAAGAACAATATTGTGGAGATTGATGGTGTATCGGACAGAGTGGCAAGATTAGTTATACAACTTAATAGCAGATACCAAATGCAGATAATTCAGGTTTATGCCCCAACAAGTTCTCATAGTGATGAAGTAGTAGAAGATTTTTATATGGATGTACAAAAGGCTTTTGATCAGAGTAAACACCATTTTAAAATTGTTATGGGAGACTTTAATGCTAGAATTGGTAAAAAAATGAAAGATGAAAGTGCTGTGGGTAATTTTGGTTATGGTAATAGAAATGAGAGAGGACATAGACTTGTGGAGTTTGCAGAAAAAGAAAAACTTTATATTATGAATTCTTTTTTTGAGAAAAATGTTAAAAGGAAATGGACATGGAAGCATCCAAATGAAGGTACAGCAGAATTGGATTATATTTTGACTAACAGGAAATACATATTTCAAGATTGTAATGTTCTTAATAAATTTAACACAGGAAGTGATCATCGATTAGTAAGGTGTAAGATACGTGTTAATGTAAAACTAGAGAGACAAAAATTATTAAGAAAAACAATATTTACAGTTGATATTCCTAATCTTCAGAAACATTCTAATGAATTTAAATTAGAACTTACAAATCGGTTTCAAGTATTAGTAGATTTTGAACATGATTCAGATTTGAATGAAATTAATATGAAAATAACTGATACACTTTTGAAAACTGCAACAAAGATAGCTGGTAGAAAGAAACAGCAATTGACCAATAAAATTTCTACTGAGACTAGAGGATTTATGAAGAAAAGAAGGAATATGAAGATATACAAAAATGATGCATCGGAAAAGAATTGAATATCTCGAATTTTGTAAAATGGTGCGGAAAAGAGTTGAAAATGATATAAGAAAGTATAACTGTGAACTAGCAAGGAAAGCTGTAGAAGAAAATAAAAGTCTTAAGAATGTAAAACAACATTTTGGTATTGGTAGGAAATTTATATCTGCAATAAGAAAAAAAGATGGAATTATTACTAAAAGGAGAGATGACATCATGAAATTGGTAGAAGATTTTTATCAAGAATTATATAGTAATAAAGAACAAGTACCTCCTATATCTATTACATCTTCCAAATTGCCCAGAATTTTAAATGAAGAAGTGAGACATGCAATTAAATGTATGAAGAAAGGAAAGGCTCCAGGTAATGATGGAATTATAATTGATATATTAAAAGAAGCAGGTGAAGAAATAGAAAAATTTTTAGCAAAGTTATATACCAAATGTCTAAATGATAAAGATGTACCGGATGATTGGAAGAATGCAGTAATAATATTAATATTTAAAAAAGGTGATAAAGAAGATATTAGAAATTACAGACCTATCAGCCTTTTATCAGTTTTATATAAAATTTTTACCAAGATAATTACTACTCGTCTACAGAGAACATTGGATTTCCACCAACCAAGAGAACAAGCCGGATTTAAAAGTGGTTTTAGTACAGTAGATCATATCCAGGTATTGAGAGAAGTTATAGAAAGGACAAATGAATATGAGTTGCCATTATGCTTAGGATTTGTAGATTATGAAAAGGCATTTGATTCTATAAACATTTCTTCAGTGATTAAAGCATTAGATCATCAAGGTATAGATCCAGGATATTGTCATATTTTAAAGAATATTTATAAAAATGCAACAGCAACAATTAGATTACATAATGACACTGGGAAAGTCAACATTGAGAAAGGTGTAAGACAAGGTGACTCCATATCTCCAAAACTTTTTACAGCAGTGCTGCATGAAGTATTTTGTGGATTAAAATGGGAAACTAAAGGAGTGAAAGTAAATGGTGATTATTTAAGTCATTTAGATTTCGCAGATGATGTAGTTGTTTTTGCAAATAATGCTTCAGATCTGCAGGAAATGTTGCAGGAATTATCAGATGAAAGTAGGAAAGTAGGACTAAAGATAAATGTTAAAAAGACTAAAGTAATGTTTAATCGATTTGCTCAAAATATGAAAATAAAGATTGATTATGATGAATTAGAAGAAGTTAACAGTTACAAATACCTTGGTCAGATTATTAATACAGATGGAAACATAATGGAGGAAATTAATCATAGAATTAAACTTGGTTGGAGTGCTTTTGGTAGAAATAATTTGATACTAAAAGGAAATATGCCTATGTGTTCTAAAAGGAAGGTTTTTAACAAATGGGTTTTACCAGTTCTTACTTATTGAAGCAATGGATCTGAAGCCTGATCCATACTTCACATCTTCCTATAAACTTAATTAGTATTGTAGAGCTGAATTAAGTTTATAGTTCAATATCAGCAGGGTTTTGCATTAGAGTTAAAAATAATTATGCTTATCAAATGTGTTTTACATTTAAATATTTTGTTTTAAATAAATTTCATTCTATTAATAAAAATTGCTTGACCTATTAGTCAAACATACATATACATCTAGCGTATATATATATGAGTTAATGCAAAATTCTGCTGAAATAAAATGCTTATTCTACTATAAAAAAATAATAATATATTGTTGTTAAAATTTTGTTAAAATATTTAGTATGATTTGATTTTGAGATAAGCCTGCCAACATTTTCTAAAAGAATGTATAGTTTTAATTAGTGAGCCATTCAAGTGTAATTAAAGATGGCCTTCTCTTTCTTTCTTTTTAATTAAGAGAATTCAAACTTTGAAGTAAGAAAGTTAGAGTAAAAAAGTTAAAGTTATTTTTGGAAAGTGTTGCTTTGAAACAAAGGAGCATGGGGAGGCTTATCAAGATCTCAGATCATACAAACAATAGAAGGTAGCTGACAGAGAGGGTATAAATAGAAGGGAGAACAAAAGATTGATTATTCAGATTTTTCTTTTTGAAGAATTCACATATTCAGATTTTTCCTTTTGAAGGATTCAGTTGATTCTGATTTTCCTTGTGAAGGTGATTCTTTCAGATTTTGCTATTGCAAGGTGCATTCAGATTTCTCTTAGGAGAACTCTGTCAGATTTTGTTCGTGATTTTATTCCCAAAAGTCTACAACTGTTGTCTACAAATCATGAAGAAGTTTGAACCTGCTCAAACTAAAAATCATATAAGTTTGATAGATTCTAATATGCTCGGCTAGGCAAATAAATAGCTTTGCCTATCGCCGAGGTTCCGGAATACCATTCAAAATGCCTTAATATCCACTCAATAGTCATCTGAACTCTGAGCCGTGTCTGGAGAACTTTTCGTAAAACCATACTACATATTTTCATTGTCCGGACAATTACATCTCGATGGTTCGGATCAAGCCACTAACGCCGTAGGGAACATGACCAAGGAAAAGGACGGTAATCGTATCTCCTCTATTGAACGATTTCTTATGCTACCTTTTGTTCATTTTATTTGTTTAATTGCTTCATTGAATTGATATGTATTTGCTATGTAACCATTTTTATTAGACGAGTCTTAATTATATATATATTGTGTGATCATCTATCTATATTTAACCTTTTTTCCCTTCGCTATTCTTCCTTACTAACCTGTGTGAATATTTAATATCCCATTGCGGTTAAGTTTAATAGTTAATTTTTGTTCAGTAAAATCTCTTTCCAATTTTATTTATGTTTGTTAATTAAATACGAGCCAGTTTCTTTTGTGTGCCAACTTGATCTCTTTGATAACGCCTCTTTTGTCCGCCATTAGCTTTACGTATACCTGATTTAACTATATACGTTTTAAATAATTTTTAAACACTGTTTTTAGCGCAAAGCAATTAGAAATGCTTTGCGAAAGATTCTTTTTTATCGTACTTTATCGAGAAGATCGAGTTGACAATTTTATTAAAATTGGGAAAAGATTTAGACCGCAAACCTATTAATCCGTTTTTATTGTCTAATTAGTTTGTTTCATTAATTTAGAGGAATAGCGGAGGCCATTAAATCATTCGTCATATTATTAAAGTCATTAATTAAACATATTATTTAACTAACAAGCTCGACTTTTCCTAAATTTGTTATAAATGCTTTATTTTACTTTTCAATGATCCAGGCACGCATAACGCAAAACACATTTCTTAGTACTTTTACACACATTTAACTATTTAGCTCCTTAGGATTTCCCGTCCATGTCTCTACCGCTGTTGCTAAGCTTTGTGGCCGGTTGAAAAATAATTTATGTGTGGCTCAGATAGTGTTGTTCGGTTCATAATAGCTTCGAGACTCGACGAATAGGGCAGAGGTCATAGTATTCTTGATTTAATATCTCGCGTATGGTTGGCCTTGAGGTACTTTCGCCTAGTATTCGAACTGGGTTAAATCAACATACATCATCTGACTGTCACATTATGGATCTGAGACTTGGACACTTAATAAAAGAGCAATTCAGAGACTTCAGACCACTCAAAGAAGTATGGAGAGATGTATGTTGGGAGTAACAAGAAGAGATCGTAAACACAATGTATGGGTAAGAGAACAAACAGGTGTTACTGACCTCATTGAAAAAATTAAAAGATTGAAGTGGAGTTGGGCTGGACATATTGTTAGAAGAGATGATAATAGATGGACAATTGAAATTCTTAAACTGGATTCCAAGAGATTGCAAAGATCTAGAAAGAGACCACATATGAGATGGATGGGTGAAATAAGAAAGTGTGCAGGGGTGATGTGGAGAAGAGAAGCTAAAGATCGGAGAAGATGGATTAAACTTGGAGAGACCTTCATCCTGCAGTGGATTAATAATGGCTGATAATGATGATGATGATGATGACATAGTAACCAAATGTGACTGAAAAATAAAATGAAAATTACCATCTTTTTAATTCTCTAATTAATTTTAAATGTTTATTAATTTAATAATCATTCCTGTTCTAATATTTATATTAGTTACAGTAATATGTTGCATAATTCAAAGGCTATATTTATGAATTCAAAAATAGCAAATCCTGCTAGTAAACCCTGTTGTTTAATTATCTTAATGTTCTATTAATTAGTATGTTTTGCTTGTTTTATTGCTCTTTGTCATATAGCACAGCAAAAAAATGATGGACTCAAAAGCTGACAGGTCACAAATTGTTTTCCAGCTGAGGAAAATAAAATAAAAAATTTAGTGGATCAGTTGAATGGAATTGTTGTCTGTCCATCACTTTGGTATTCGAATGGGATATGATGTTCTGTGTACAGACTCCCTTGTTATATATTATTGTATGAATCAGTATTTTATTATTTATTTAAAATTACATTTTAAGAATTATTTCTTTTTAGTTTTTAAAATCTTTTATAAGTGATTGATATCGCATTAGTAGAGAAAATTACTTGGACTATTTATCAATCAAGCTTAGGAACTAGAATGTTTTTATCTTCTTTATCCTGTTATAATTTATATGAGTTTAATATATGTATTCTTTTTAAATAAATCTATTTTAATTCTATATTTCCAGAGATTAAAATTTATGGTTAATTGATAGTCAAAGTGTTTCAAAGTATATATAAGTATATTTTACAATTGTGTGGAAGTTTTTGTTTTATAATTTATGCTTATTATAATATTTGTACTGTGTAATATGGAAAAATATAGTCAAACATTTGTATATTTTGTGCAAAATAAAAGTGTATCTTTAATATATACAGAGAAAAGACACAAAAAAGTTTTTACTTTTCGAAATTGCTATGTCAATTGTTATTATATTTCTTTAATTTCATTATTCTCATTGCAAAATTCTAGGATCGCAATACATTTTTATTATGTAGGGATTTTATTTTTTAAAACATTGCAACAAATCTTCTAACAGAATTTGGCAGATTGTGTTATGGAAAATTTTAAAACTGGGATTTTTAAAACAAAAATTGCTAAGTACAATTACTTGGATTCATTCTTGATAGCCCAGACATCTACTGTTGTAAAATATAAAAAGTATTAGTTAATTATGTGTTGCTGGAATTATAGGTTCTCCGTATATATGTAAATATTCTATTTTTTTTAAAATTATAATTTACTGAATGAGATTATTTTGAAATATTATAGATATACTAAATATCATTATCAGCATTAGTTATCTGCCATCATGCAGATCCAATCCACCAAATCATTATTTCCAAGCCATGTTTTTTTTTTTTATTCTACTCCTTAAAACCCTTAGCTACATTCCTTTCAAGCTCGTCAATCAATTTCTTTTTTCTTTTTACCTCATAATATATGTCCAATGCAATTTCTTTTTTTGTTCATGACGTTTTTAAAAATCTTCAAAACAAACATTGACCTAGCCTTTTTTTTAAAGTCTAATTTCTAATGGACTATAAAATAACTTTTTCATCATTATTAAAGGTCTTTTTTGAAATTATATTTCTCATTCTAATTTTTAATTGCTTGTTTTATTATTATTACTTTAATTATGAGTCCAAATGACTATTAAAAAACTAGTGAAATAAGTAAACATAGAATTACAAATATGTGATTTTGTATTATGAAGGGATAAAGAAGTTTTAAAAATCTATTCATTTAGTAATGGATTTATATTCCATTTTGAATATAGTCATTATTTGACATTTTAAAGGTACATTAATGCAAGCAATTTCTGCAATTGATAAAGGATCATTATAATTGTTTTATTCGATTAAAATTGGCATCTTCATTATCATCATCATTACTTTAAATCATTTATTGATCTATATTGCAAAATGAAAGTCTTTCCTAGCTTAATCCAGTTTCTCTGATCTCTAGACTCTTTTTCTCATATCTCAGAAAATTTCCCTTGCTTCAATCCATCTATATCACTTGCAATCCCTTCTAGATCTTTTACAATATCTCAGAATCCAAATTAAAACTTCAACTGATTATCTGTCACCATCTTTTCTAGCAATATGTTTAGTCCAGCCCTACTTCAGTCTCTTAATTCTTCTCTCTTCGATGTTTTAATACCTTTGCTTGTTCTCTCACTCAGGTATTTTGTTTTCATTTTCTTCTTGCTGGCTCCCAATATGATCTATCCCTACTTTGTTGAGTTGCTTGTAGTCTCTATATTACCTCCTCTGTTAAATGTTCAAGTCTTGGGATCCGTGTGATGTCATTTCAACCTAAAAAAAAAAGGTCTCTATCCAAGTTTAATTTTGATGTTTAATTTCCATTTATTTATATTTCTATCTGTATTAATAATTTGATCATGGTATTTGTAGTTGTTAGTTTTTTCTAATTCATGATTATCAGACTTTTTCTGCAATTCTAAAGCATTATTTGCAATTTAAACACATTTGGATGAATGGAAAAAATTTAATATATAACTTTTTTTTTTACTTTTTTGGCTAATATATATAAAACTAATCAATAAATACAAAAACAAATAAAAGCTTTTTTAAGTAAGCACTTTGGAAGGTAATCTTAGAAAAAGATAGAAGGCCATTATTTTTTATTTCTATAACAAAGATTTCAGCTAATTACAAATAGCAGGTTAACATGAAACTGTAACTACTATTTTTTTCAATTTATTGTATTAAAGAGTTCTCAAAATCTGGCCAAATTATTAAAGCATTTTTAAAAACACAGTTTATTTCAAGAGAAAATTTATTTCATTCACAAAAGATAATGGACTTAATTATGTATAATAATTTTAAAAGAAAATTTAATTAATCCATTAAAAAAAAAGTACTTGATAATGTTTAATTAAAAAATCTTAATGAAAATTAAAACTTATTTGAAAAAATATTTGCATTTCCTATAGTGTTTGGATTTGTAAATTCTTTAAGCATTACCACAGTGATTAAAATTTTATATCAACAAGATATTGTTATAATATCTTAAAATCTAATAAATATTTTTATATCTCCATGTATATTTGCTGTGAACCATTTGAACCTAATCATACAATTAGATGAGGCAGTGCCAAGAACAAATGGTGATAATTCCCATGAAATGACCTACATTCCAATATTTTTATTTGTAAGTTTTGCATTTCAAAAATGTACAATGTGTTCATACATTTCACACATTTATTTTCTGCATTTTATCTCAAAATTCATATATTCACATATATTATTTTATTAATGTTTTTTTATTGCACTTTTCACACTCATATTGTTTAATAAATGAGATTTTATTTTTTAAAGCAAAAATACAAAATAAATATTTCTTATCTTTTGAATACAATTTAAATAAAAAGGATCATCCTTTTGTGAAATGCTTTCACTAA